>JAVJGI010000001.1:27307791-27461873 GCA_035590275.1 Ibycter americanus
GCACTGAAAGACTCACAGTTATTAGAATAAAAAAGGTTCCTGTGAAGTTGTTAATAGTCCATATTACCTCCAATAATTGCAGAGTCACTTCTGATTGCATTAGTTAATGGTTCTCCCTCATCTATCGGTCCGGAGTGATCTGTGGGGGAAAAAAAAGGAAACTGACAGACAAATAAAAGAAGGGTTTTTAAGAAATTCTTACATGGTTACAGCTTATATCTGGTATGGCACAGTGACAGTAGTGTGTGTCAGTAAGAATGCAAAGAACAGTGGTGTAGATGATAGTTCGCAGAGATAAAGAGGAGAATGTAAACATTCAGAGGAACAGAGAAAGGCTAGAGAAAAGGAAGTAAGTGTATATAAAAGAAATTATTTTTCAAACTACTTCTGAGATGTGAACCAAAAAAAAAAAAAAAAAAAAAAATCACACATAAACTGAACCAAACCAAGCCAAACCAAGGATATATTAAACAATTTCTGAAAAAAACTCATACGATATAAACCCATTAAGAAATTACTTCATTATTATGTGCTAATAACACTGATGTGGGGAAACATTGGTGGAGAAGATAGAAAGTTGGAACTATGTTATTATTATTATATATATATAATTATTATATATATATATATATAATTAACTCATATGATGCTTACCTTCTCCAAGTGTGGTGATTCCTATTCCTATTTACTTGATGAAGGTGTACAAAACCCACAGCCATCCTGATTCATTGGAGGGACTTGTTCCTAGAAGACAAGAAGTATTGGCAAGAGGCCCAGCACATAGAATATTTTTGCATACTTTGTGTAGAAGCACACACCTGGTGCATTTAGGATGGTACACTCTAAGTTGTCATTTCTTTGTTCAGGGTTTTTTCCTCTAGATGAAGAGTAAAGTCTCCAGAGATTTTATGTGGAGGCAACATCATAATTCAGAATGGCTCTTTCCATCTTGGCATTGTGTGGATGCATTAATATGGTTTTTTTCCTCCTGTTCAGCTTTAGCAAATTTGAACTTTATTTTTATTCAGCTCCTGAATAATTACAATGTATTTAATTACTCTTTATTTGTTTGCTTTAAACTTTTTTCTGCATTTATGGTCAAGGCAATTGGATATCAAACAGCATCTGCTAGAAAGAAAGGCTGCAGAAGGTACAAGAATAACTGTAAAATTCCAGCCTCTGTTCTTATTCTGTAATAAATTGTACTATGTTTTAAGTAAGATGACTCCTTCCAATACAGTACTCCTAGCTGAACACAATTCTTAATGTGCGTATTTGTTTATCTCAAAATGTAGGAGTCAGTCCTGCTCTTACTTACTAGTAGTTTAACACTAACACCCCCAGTGTTTTTCCTGCCTCTGATTTACATTGCTATCTGTGAAATCAGAATCCGGTCCATAGGGACTGATCCATCCTTTCAAGATACTGCCTGTTTCCGTTATGGCTGTGAAAGACAGCTTCAGTTTAAGAAAAGGTTGACGTTATTACAAGTCATAATTTCAGCCCCAAATTCAGTGTTATGAAAATCACTTTGAGTTGTTCAATTCATTTCAGGCTAGAATGATAATATAGGAGTTGTAATGCTCAGCAAAGTGAAAATGAAAGCGAGCACTGAACTCCAAACCACAACATCTAAGAGTTGCTCTCACAACAGTCTTTTCCCTTGGAGCAAAATGGAAGAAGAGAGAGAAAACACCAGGTCATCCAAACCTATTTTTTCAATCTTTCAGTGATTATGTTCTCCAACTTTCCTGTTTGTGTAGTTTCAACTCTATGTGGCTGAATGAGATAAGTCAGGGCTTCATGAAACTGAAAAAACACTGTTTAAATGGAGAGTGCTGCTGTAGGAATGCTGAAACGGTTCACAGATCCATGGAAATTTTGCAGAATTATTTGTGTAAATATAAGTGTGTTTAATAGTTTGTTAAATGCTGAATTGTCACTTTGATTTTTTCAGTACTTTTAGTTCATCATTATTTTATTTCAGAATTTCCTTTAGTGGTATTTAAAACATTCAAAATGTTTGAGGTAGTCAGCGTCAAGCTGAAATATTTTCATTAGCCAAAAGCACTCTGTCATAACAAAGCATCCTGACTGACTTTTGGTGGTTGATTGCATTCTTAATTTGCCAGAGCTTAAAATAGCTTTTTCAAACTTACATGATCTTTTAGAAGTCACAAATGAGAGAAAAAAAATTCTTTGCTTGATTTGGCTCTACAGAGGGATGTTTCTATTAAATGTTATGTGAACTGATGGGCTCCTCGGAATGGCTTTGGCAGTGAGATCCCCATGATTTTGGGACTTGGGAAATTTACTGCTCAAGCTGATGCTTCGTCTCGCTGAAGTTCCTGAAGTTCAGGGAGGTGTAGTTTTGGACAAGGCAGGGGGGAGGGTACCAAGGTCGGTGGAAGGGTATGGATGCGCTCTTGCACTGAGACCAGGCGAAAGCATCCCAGATGGCAGCAACCAGAACCACAACTCTGGCGATGCTTCTGCCTCTTGCCCATCCTGCACCCCCTCCTTCCCTTGTAGCTTATTTCTGCAGGCGATACATACCCATGCCGAACCGTAGAATAAGGGAGCCATCATCCTTGCACACGGCTATGTGTAGAGACAGAATTAAACATGATTTTAACGTTTTGTTCCCATCCCATAACTACTGGTCACATTTCCCACATCTGTATCACTTGGTCAGGATGCTTCTCATGTGCCTGTTTGTCCTGGCCTCTCGGTCTCCACTCAGGATGCCAGCCAGCACTGCAGCCATCAGGACACATACAGTGCGTGGCACATTACTTTTGTAGCTGCAGATACAGAGTGAGACAAAATCAATAGGAAAGGTACAGTAGCTCACCATGTCATTAATACCCTTGGGTTATATAGTACAGCTGATCTTTCCTATGGTAAATGATCCAGATCAGCCCACAGAAACATTTCAAAATGCAGAGTTTATGGCACTCTGGAGTACTTACCCTTAGAAGAAGCAACTGTGGATCTGAATGCATTTTGCAGGGCATCTCAGAGCAATCTGCACATGTAAGGGAGAACCGCAGGTGCGCACAGGGCTCAATTTCAGCCTGCACATTGCAAGGCAAAGCAGCTCTTTTTCGGGAGTGACTGCCCAGACACCCAGTCTTTCATTTCTGCACCAGTGGAGAGGCATCACCGAACTAAACAGCAGGGCTGTGTACCTTTGTGGTTTCAGGCCTTTTAAGAGTTCCCTGGGGATAATGCCATACAAAATTGGTGCAACGTGTGCAGCTCTTGTCCTGTTCATATCTATTTGCAGTGTATCTCTTGCTCTTCTGCCTAAAATCTCCACTAACCAAACAACCTGACAGCCTTTTGTTTAATGGATCTAGGACTGGGGCTGGAAGGATTTCTACTCACCTAGATTTCCTCTAGCACCAGTGAAGTTACAGAAAGGACAAGGTCCCCAAAAGGGCTGGATCATTTTCATACTGCCTCCTTTCCCTGGAGAAGAATGGGATGCTGCTCTCACCTTGGGTTTTTGACTACTTGGGACTACTTTGCAGAGCCCTCTGTCTCTTTCCCCCTTCTCATTGTCCAGGCTTTCTCTTGTTTCTGTCTCAGCTGTGGTGCAAACCAGTGGATGTAATAACGACAAATATCCACCCTTTTGAAAAACAGAACCGTGTAACCCCCAGCCTGTCATAACCACTCTCACGCTGGCGTCCTGCTGTCCTTCCTCCTGTCTAAATATCCCATGAAAGGCTTGTAAGCTCGGGGAGGGACCAAAGGGTGTGTGAGGACAGCTTTCCAGAACCATTCATGTGACCGAGCGCAGAGCCATGTGCATGCAGTGATTAATGAGGAACGTATCTTAGCATGACAAAATGGTGTGGAAGCTCCTCTGATAGCTAAAAAGCTTTAGTTCAGAGAAAACTGTTTTAATTTATTGTAGGTTTTACACTGATAAATTGTGGTTCCTTTACATGGGGTCCTCCCTCTTCAATTCCTATTTATCTTTTCTGCTGAAAAATGTGGCTGGAGTTTGACTTGGTAAAAGCAGGACATTCTTCAACAGAGTAAAATGTCCAGTGTCACTTGGTACCAGATGATAGGAAAAATGACAATTCTACTGAAGATAATTAAACACATCTTTTAACCAGCTGTTAATTCATATTCTGTGCAGAAAATTTTTAATACATTGACTTGGAACAAAAAGCGGTTGAAACAAATCCCTATGTGTACCAAAAGCTAAAAAATGGACTAAATACATAAACCCTTTTTGGGGAAAAAAAAAAAAAAAAAAGGTGTATCCATACACTTCTGGCAGACCGTTATATCCACAGAACAGGAAGAAATATAGCCTTAAACTTTGCTTAGAAACCTGGAAACATACTGCTCTGTAGTACTTTTTTTTTCCCCCCAAGAGAGCACAGTGAACTCTTCAGATGGCCTGATTCTGAGCTTTACAAATAAAACTCACAATACAAAAATTACAAGAAGGTTCACAAGTCTAGTCTTCCTTTTCTTTTTCTCCATGACTTTTTGGGTGGTCTCAGAAATTATGTTCTTGAGTTTTTCCACCCATAGCAGATGGAACAGGGTGTTGAATCTTTAGGAAACAATTGTTTCCCTTAAAGATGCTTGCTGAGTATTTGAGTTGAACAGGCCGCCTAAGAAACAAATGACTGATTGAAAGGCAAAATATATTCAGTTGCATTGATTAAAAATTGCCAGTAATTTCATTGTCACATCTTTGAGACATATTCTGAAATCACTCATAGATGACTGGGGGCTCAATTTGTAAAGTGCAAAGTAAATTAGGACACAGAAGGTCTACAAAAAGGGAATAAAATAAAATCTTTCAGTCCTTCAATGTAAGAACAATAAAGCAGTATGAAACCTGAGGATATTCACAGAAGTAAAACATTTCTGCTTTTTGAGCCCAATACAAAATGGATTATTTTTTTTTTTCAGATTAATGGGGGTTTTTTTCAGATTAATGTAGTAAGATGAAAATGTGGTCCTGATTTGACTGAAAATATTTGGACAGTTGTACTGAAGTCAGCGAACAGCTTTAAAAAATACTTTTAAAATTGTAAAAGAACTCTTACTTTTCAAAATTATATATTTTTGGCCTTTTTAAAGGAAACCATTGAAGGATGCATTTAATTACATTTATTTTTCAAACCAGTAATGGAATGGAATAAAATATGGTATTTGACTTCCCCCTCTCCCCCAAATGATTTTTTTATGTTTTAGCCCCTCCCCAGAGTTTCCTCTCATGGTATTGCACATCAGCTACTGATTAATCACATAGCTCCAGGCACATCTGTGATCCTCTGCTCCCTACTTAGAGAAGAGAAAATAATTTTCTTCTGGGAGTGGGAAGATGCAGGAATGTGAACTCCCCTCCTGAAACCAACAGTGTCATCTCAGATTTATTTGACTATAAAGGAAAGCAGGATTTATCCTGTGCTATTGTTTTAGTTGTATGAGAATGGTGTAAAAACTAGGCTTTCTTGTGTACACTAGCTGGAAAGGGAGTTTCAGTGTGACCCACAAGCGTTTCACCGCTGTATTTAGTAGTGCTGTGTAGGTGGTGGGACAGGAGAGCTCCCTAGGGTCCCCAAGGGATCTGCTGAACCCCTCTGTGGCATCCTGCCTCCTGCATCCACCCCAGCCAGCGCTCCCCCCATGCACATCCTTCCTCTGGTGGACACGTACTCACTCACGTGTCCTCTGCTGCTTGCTGGGGGACAAAGACGGATGGTCATTAAAGACTTTGCACAACTCCAGGAGCAAATCCTTTTGACATTTATATGGTTAAACCCAGACATAGGGCAAAATCGCTAACATCCCCTCAAAGATTTGCAGGGAAGGTGACTTTAGCCAGCTGAAGAGCTGGTCAGTAGCTACTTAATGAATATTAAATGATGGGGAGAAAAAAAAGAGGGTTAAACTTTTAGCCATGGCTTTATAGGTTGAGCTCTGTCTGAGATTTAGGACCTCAGCCAAATCAGTCCTCCTTCTGCAAAGTGAAGGCAGGAGCTTTTCCTGCGTCTCTGCTCACAGGAGTGGTGAAGAGGGATGTGTTATGGATCACAAAGCACTGGCATACCCGAGCGGTGCCAGCTGTATGTGCATCACGGGCAGAAGGAGTATGCATGCTCAACGAAACAGAGGTTTCAGCTGCACTTGGGTGAGGACAGGGGAAAGTAATTTTCATTCTTTACTCAAAACACTTCCACAAATTACATGAGAAAAAATGTAAAACTTTCTTCTCAGGGTATAAGCCTGTCTCTAGGCATTGCCTTTTCCTGCTGTCCTGTGAGTTCCTGAACATTTTTCACCTTTTCTGATGCTGATGACTGGTGCACCAAGTGGACCTGACTGGGCATGGCCAGTCCAATGCTTAGAGCTCATTCTGTTTTCTTTTCGCTTGTGCAAGGTGGCTGGTTGAGAACAATTTTGGGTGTGTTCAAAAGTCGGTGTTGTCTAGCCTGTAAACCAAACAAATTATCGCTAGACAGACCGATAGACAGACTCACATGTGCATATTTTTGCTACAGGGAGTACCTGTGACTACACAGAGAGAGACAGCTTAAGCAAGATACCATCTAGAGCCATACCATGCACTTTCTCCGGCACTCACAAGTTTTCATTGAGAAGAGCAATTTAAAAAAATGGTAGTTCTACAGGAGATGGGCTCAATTTTGCACAATGCTAATGCAACCTCTGACTTACGTTAAGGCCAGGAGGTTCCTGACATGATGTGAGTGCTCAAGCAGAGAAGAGAGCGCAGAAACATGTCTCCAACCCTTGCCAGTCGGACGCAAGGTAAGTCCTATGGCTGATGCAGCACAAAGACTAGACACCCCTGAAGGAGTGCAAAGGGGGTGGTTGGAGAGGGGTGGATCACTGTGCCTCCAAAGGCAATCCAGCTTTGGTACTCTCTAGGAGTTTAGCATGACATCTGCCTATGCCTACACTAGGTCTGTATGCAGCTGCACAGCCCCAAGAAAGAGTCTGTATGTCACAACATATACCGTCAGTCTGCAGAACGCGGCAGAGTTTGGGTAGGAAAGCCCTCACGCTTTCCAGTCCTTCCTGCCTATTGCCAGTTTTCCATTACTCTGCTTCTGGATAGCCCCAAGAAACCACAAGAACTTCCTTTCTTGCAGTGTTTCATCACTTTGGCCTCAAAATGAAACTAACCAAAATGAGAAACAGCCGGAACAAAAAGAAATCTAGTAAACAAATAAACAAACAAAACCAAACCTTCAGAAACTTAGTTGATTTTAATCCCAGATCTGGTTTTGGCCAAACCGTGCATTCATTTTTAGTTCTTTTTTTCCCTGTAAGTTCATACATTCTTCACAAGAAAAATCACGTTTGCTTCCAGTCCCCTACCAGTCTCTGGTCCGTACTTCTGTTTCGCTGCTGTTCGGCAAGTGCTTTGCTGCTGTGCTACTGCTCATGTTGTGAGACCGGATCGCTGGTGATTTATGACTTAAACTTCAAGTTTTTGGTCAGCACCTAGTAAAATGTTATGACTTGCTTCTTTTCCTTTAGGATCTGGAATAGTTTTGTCGCTTAGGTTGATGCTAGCACGAAGAGTTTTTTTTCTAAATCCACTGGAAAGCTTTGCGGCTCTACTGCCCCATTAACCACAGTTTTTAAAGCAGGTAAAAGGTCAGTCCTAAAAACTTCCCTTGAACTGAGGCGAATACGATCGATCAATAATTAACACTGTTCACCTCTGATTAAGTTCGAATTCCGACATACAGAGCGCTTCTCTTGGCTTGACAGTCGGGATTGTCAGCTTCATGTTCAATGTGACCTGCCAGCAAGTGCTAGCCACAAACCGAGAGCAGGCGCTCTGCAGCCTTCTGCATCCTGGGTATCACTTGTTCGTGGTACTAATTTTATAAAGTAAGGACACAATGGGAGGTAACTCAGGGAAAGCAGGAGTTTCAGAGCCAGACCGCTGGGAAGGGCCTCTGGATAATTACTTTTAATACAGATTATTGAAAAGTAAGCTGTTCTGTGCCAAAGGAAAAGTATATGGGGGCATGACAGAGGAGGTAAATGACCGTGTGCATGTGAAGGACTAGTGAGGCTGGGAAGTCAAAGTGGGTTTATTCAAAGGGAAGGTACAGTCTGAGAAATGTTTTGCACGCTGCTCCCCCGATTAACGCCAGTCTGTTGTGAAAGAACCGCCATGTCAGGTCTCCTGTGTGCTGGGCCTCTGCTGAAGGGAGAAGGGAGGCACAGCCGAGCCCGGGGTGGCCCTGCGGGTGGCTGCCTGCCTGGAGCGGTCCCGGCTGGGCTTCCCAAACCCGGCCGGGGCAAGACCCCGGAGGCATTGCAACCCCAGCCCAACCGTGACGGGAGAGCACGCTCTCCACTGGGCCACGCCGTTCCTAATCTCTCCCTGCTTTATGTTTTTAGCTGCTTTGTTTTCCTTGTCCTGCCGCCAGCAGGGCAGACAGTGCAGGCAGTCAAGGAGCAGCTGCCTGCTGGAGCTCTGAGGTTCACATCCCGCCGGCAGGACTGCTGGGGAAGAGTGAGCGAGGGGGTGAGATTAGGTGAAACATTAGCCACGTCCTCTTGGCTTCCCTCCAGAGCCTTTCAATTATTTCTTTATGTGCTGTTGGTGCTGTGCTTGTTTGGCATTTAAAAGGTATGCTCTGAGAGGATTTCACAATGAGCTGCCATTTTACCGTTCAAAACAGATGCCAGCTTATCACCCGTGGAAATTTATGTCTCCGCGAACCCCTTCCTCTCCCCTCCCTCGGGGCTTACAACAAAGCCACTACAGGCAGATCAGTCATAAAGACTGTGTAATAGGCTAAAAATAATACAAGTTATAAAAGTCTGGAAGCTGTTGCTCATTTTGGGATTTGAAGATTCAAATGTCAGTCAATGCCCATGACTCCAGTAGCTGGACAATTGTAGGTAAGGGCCCAGTAGTGTCCTAAGATGATTAACGTGACTTGCAATTTACTTACCTCCATGCCAGTTGCTAAACAGTGTCTCCTCAGTTTCCCAGGATGCAGGGAACAGGCAAATATTCATGACAGTTTGTCAGGAGCAGAATTTCACCTTAGATCAAGAAAAATAGGGTTGGAAGGCAGAATGAACTGTGCTTATATTGCTCCTGACAGATGCCAGCCTTACCAGTTCTTAAAGACTTGATGGATATTCCACCAGTGCCCCAGGAAACCTGTTCCAGTGCTTCCTTGTCCTTCCCATTGGAAAGCGTCTCTTTATCCAGATGGGAGCATGGGCTAGGTTCCTCATCCACCTGTCCAGCCACACAAAGGTGGAGTGGCATGTTGCAGCACTACTGGTGACTTGCAGGGTGTCCTGAAGAAAGTACTTCCTTCGGGTCAGGGTGGGAATGGTGAGAGGAATACTTAGATAAAGCCTGGAGTGGAAATTCAGATGGCTGAAATACACCTTCTGCCCCAGATGAACAACAGAGAGGTTAGAAGAGTAAGAAAACGCAGGCATGAGCTTCCACAGCTTGTACAAGCATTGTAGGACTGTATCTTAATTTTGTGCTGCCATTTTTAAGATCATTGTCAAGGGAGGCTAATGCACTGAAGATGACTCTAACAGAGTGTGATTCTTTAAAGGAACAGGAGATCCAAGTGCTCAGGGATCAAATATTTTATGTTTAATCTGGACTGGCTCTTTGACAAATTTTGTTGGCTGAACTGTTATGTTAGTGCTGTGTTGACACTACAAAAATGGGCAGAGGATTTTTTTTTATTTGTAAGGAATAGGTAGTATTCTGACAATCTTCCAGGCAATTAGCACTGCTTTTGAGCTGATTCCACTTTTGCACCTCCTGGCAGACATCATGCAAAGAGTAGCTTGAGAAGAAAGACATGCCTGCAATTTGACAGACGCATCGCTTGCCAAGAGAGGTCACTGCGGCATCCTCAGTGGATGCATTCATGAAAGCATGAGACTACATGCTCAGGAGGGTAGTTTGAGGGGGTCACTGCCTGCCTCGGCAGGTTTGGATCTCACACAGGACTCTCAGCCCCAGAAGTGAGGAAAACTCAGCACTGTCCTAATCATGGGAATGACCTTAATATCGTAAGGTATTTTTAAAAAGGCTGTGTTTCTTCTTTCTTTCCTTGTGTGTGTAAGAGAGAAAGGCAGACAGTGAGCATTGCCAGTTCTTTTGGATGGACAGAGAGTGATACCCTCTTCTGTAAGAGCTCTCTCTGGCCTCCTGAGAGTAGGAAGTTCCCAGCTGGCCATCAGACGCTTGATTTCTAATGAATTTATTCTAGATCCTACCATCTGCTCTCTTCTCTTGCTTAACAATTAGTTACGCAACCTGAGGAAAAAGCTATGAATGTCTGAATTTCCAGGCTCAGTTCTTGCAATTAAGACTTCTTGCCCATCTTTCTCTCCCCCTCCTGCAGTTCCTGGGTTCTACATCCCAGGGTGGAGGAAGGCAACACTGGAGATGCTTCACTTTGCTGCCACTGCTCAGAGACCTGGTGTTGAGGGATGGAGGGTGAAGGGGGAACAGAGCACAGGATGACCCACTTTTCATTGACTGATATCCAGAACGAATCATCTTGCATGGCCATCTGTATAACATGTATCAAAGGGCTTCCCTGCATTTGTTCCTGTTTGAACTATTGCTTTTCTTTGAGTAAACCAGCCAAGTTTAATTAAACTATGCCCAGTGATGAAGAATCTACCCTCTGCTCTGTGTAAGTTGTTCCAGCAGTTAATTTCTTCTCTCTGCTGAAACCACATGCCTTATTTCTAAGGTGGATTGTCTAGACAGATTTGTGTGAGAGCCCACTTCCAAATGCAGGTACTCCTAAATTACACCTATGTGAGCCTTTCCCTTTGCTCTAGTGAAGACCTTCAGTTTTTGGAAACTCTTGCTGTAAGACACATTTTCCAGTCCTCAGTCATTTAGTGAACTCCTTTCTGAAAGCTCTTAATCTATTAACGTTCTTCTTCGATTGTACACATGAGGCCAGGACACTCTTAAACTGAGACCGGTTACAGACTTTGTCCATAGCATCCAGAGTTCTCAGGTTCATACACACGAGGATTGCCCTAGACCTTTTGCTGAAGCAAACATTTCCTCCTGCTGGGTAATCTGCCTTGCCCTCCTCCCCTGCAGACTCATTGCTTCTAAGGGCTCCATTAACCAGTGGGGATGCCCTGCAAGATTCGTCCTCTGATGAATGACTTCATTTTTGGCTGTGATGGAGTTCATATCAAAAATTGGTTGCTTGCGTGCAGCTTGCCAAGCATGACACATTGCTCCTTCTCAGGGACCTGATTTCTTCATTATTGACCACTCCATCATCTCATGTGACTTTGGGACTGTCCCTGCTCACAGAACTATCCACACATTTCACATCAGATAAAATACAGAAGAGGAATAGGAACAAAGACCCTCTTGTCCCACCTGTGCCCCTGAACCACAAGGCTGAACCACATTTCTTAGACTTACTTTAATTTTGACTGCCTAGTGGAGATAACAGAGCTGTGGAGGAGGACCTCTAGCTCATCTGTCCTAGTGAATGAGCAAGTGCCAAATTCGCCAGGCCTGCCTAGCCACACCAATGGCCTGTAGGCTAACATCAGCCCAGGTGACATCATTATCTGTCTCATTGTTCCTGGAGGAGATAGAGCTGTTCCTGTAGGGAGCTTTTCTAAATTACTGCACGAAACCTCCTCATCCCACTGTAATACAGACTACAGAGCAGCCTCTGCCCCCATCTCCTCAGCCCCTCACCACAGCAGTGCAGAAACTTTGTTTGGTGGCTGATGATGGATGAGGGTGGAGACAGCTGTTTGCTTCTGGGAATGCTGCCTGCTCCTGTGGGTTGTGCCACCAGTATTAGGTCCCAAAGCTGATAAAAGTGAACCGCTGGTTATTTCAGAAAATATTGGGCTCCCCCACAAGGCACAGGACCCTGTCTGTGGTGATCTGCATGAAACTCAGTGCTGAAGGTGTATTCAGAGTGCACCCGCTAGACTGAGCCCTTCAGGAGACCTTGGTGCTGGGATGCCTGATCTGGGATGCCACACAGCTGTGGGCATGAAGTAGATACTGAGAGCTGAGCTCAGCATTTGTGAGATGATGGTAAATCTGGGATGCACAGAAGCCCAGGAATGCCGAGTTCCGATAGTGAGGTACCGCATGAGTCTGGGAGACATCAGGCTTGTTTGCAAGTGTCTCAAACAGCTTGAGCACTCCTCCTGCCACCCCCCACCCCCCACCTCAACACCTGTATCCTTTACTGGATCTAGCCATGGTGATTTTGACTGCAGACCCTATATATTGTTTCTATCTAAACTGGGGCTCTACTTGCTCCGTTCTGCCACTGTCCGTTCTGCTTCAGCCACCTTCCGTCACTGCAGCCTTTTCCCTCAGAGAGGTCCTACTATCTGAGCTCTTTGCCAAAGTTTAGCTGGTCATAAACACAATGAGCAAGGTTCTGATCTCATTTACTTCTGCAACCTTAATAGAGTTCCTCGGGACTTGTACTGATGCACATGAGAACAGATCCTCTCCCATTTAATTTGCGCTACCGCATATTTGCTAAGTGCTGACTGCATAGTTGGCTCAGTACAGAACGCAGAGGACAAGACTGATGCAGAACGGAGAGCTGTTCCCTCCCAGCTGCTGCTGCCTGGGCCGTTTGCACAGAACGCTGTAGTCATGACAGTGGCTTCTCCCACAGTGCTCCTACACTAGCTCTGAAACGACTGACATGATTTTTATTTTAAACACCCTTCTAACCTCTAGGTGTCTTGCTGACTTGCATGTAATCAGATTGAAATGTCAACACGATGTTAATATTTAACAATTAGCACCAGGAGCTTCTCACACCTCTTCCTTAGAAGACAGAAAGCAGCCCAATGCCTACCTGTTCCTAAAGCAGTTTGAAGCAGATTCAGGTGATACGTTGGACCTTGATCAGTTTTTATCACCTGCAGTAGCCCCTGGCACAGGATTGCCCTAAAATATGCTTTCCCTGGGCGCTTTCCAGATTTCTCCAATTGCAATCTCCTCACGAGCCAGAGAGAGCTTGTATTGTGCAAAACAAGAAATAGAAAAACAAAACCCAAGAGGATAAATAATAGCCTGAACAATTTAATTTCTGTTTTAACCCCAAAAATACATGAGGCCCCTGACACTTCCCACACACAACTCCTTTCTCTGCAGCACAAAGAGGATATTTTTTAAACAGTACTGTTAATGGAATTATATGTTGCTACTGGATAATGGTCTGCTGTGGAGAGATAATTGTTGAGGCAAAGCTGAGGTATTTATTGAAGATAAACATTGAGGCAAAGCCAAGATGTTTATTTTCTAAGCACCAGACTGTAACGCAGGCAAAACATATAATATCATTAGCATTATTACTAATGCATTGGAAGCCTGAGCATGCCCCATCACAAACCCTTGTTAACATGGTGGCAGCAGAACTGGGTCCCAAATGAGAAAGGCACCCAGGCTGATGCAGACGCTGATGCCGACGCTGATGCTGGAGGGCAGCTCTGCTGACCGTGCAATGGGCAGCACCCAAGGGCTGCCCCTCTGGCTGGTGTCTGCCCTTCGGTCGCCCCGGGAGGTGGCAGAAGGTCTGCCTGGAGACCTGACTGCTGGCAGGTGAAGAAGCATCAGGAAGGACAGATTTCTTTGTTGGTTCAGTGAGAAACTAAAACAAAATATTTGCTGATTCTTCAGCTTCATTTGAGGTAATGAGACCACGGGAGATACGACCAGTCTGTCACCAGACCATTATTTTGCAGTTTTCAAAACTAATTTTACAGATACCTGTGAATAATTCAGGCGCGTGTTTGTCTCTGAGCACTGGTGCAGTACAGGTCTGTACAAGCACATGGGCACCTTCCAGCAGAAGCAGGGCCTGGTACCTCATGGTAATGGAGGAGGACGGGCTCCGTGCTACTCCTGGGCAGCGTGCGCAGCCGCCCCTGCGTCCCTGGGTGTGGGCACAGGGTGCTGCAGGTTTTCTTTCAAGCATCTCCTGCGGCGGCTGAGCACCGCGGCTACGTTGGCTTGCAGGAGGGAACCTCAGCAGGTGCTGGGTGCCCTTTTGCCCTAGCCGTACCCAGCCTGTGCCTCACAGCAGCGCTGAGCCGCGTCCCAGCCTTGCTGTTCACAGCGCTCACTGCTCTTGGCGTTGCTCTTTATAGATGTAGAAAGCTGAACTGGCTCTTTTTCACCATTCTGCCCAGGTATGGGTACAGGTCCCAGGTGTGTGGAGATATTTAAATGCCGAACTCCTGTTGATTGCATTGGTCATCAGGCACCTAAATATGGCTCTAGGCCAGGGCGTAACTCGCTAAATGCATTCAAAGAGGGCAGTGACATCCCTGAGCACGGTGTGATCTGAACAAGTTGGTTTCGGATTGGCTGTAAAGTGAGTATGTGCACCTACAGAAAATACCACATGCCGTTCTGTTATACAAAGTGGAAAGACAATACGAACTTCTTACAATTATTCAACTTCTCAAGACTATAACCCAGATCCTTTTTTAAAGACATAACTGAAAATTAGGCCCTAATGTACCTGTCTTATGTGTGTGACCAGATTTTCAAATGTACTAAGCATCCAAGGTTGTGTATCAGCATCAGCTGAAGGAATAGAAGATTCTGGAGGGTCCACCCCTTTAGAGAAATTAGACTAGTTCCAAACAATCTAGCCTTTCCATATACATACTGATATATTATAAAAGAAAAAAAAAAAAAAAGAAAAACAAAGGGAAAAAAAGCACGTAGTTCTCCTGTATTTGGACTATGATGGCTGCCTCCATTACATCTCTGTCATCAGCACTTTCCTTGCTAAACCCAAATCACAGCATTGTCCTGAGAACTGCTGATTTGGTTTATCCTGCTCCTGTGGGATTAACTGCTGTGTAGCCACGTGCAGTTCACTGCAGGCTGGCTGTTCTCCGCAGTGACCTGCTGTATATCCCTTTCTGACTGTTTTGTGGGTTTTCACCAGTAAACCAGATACTGAGGGAGATGTTGACCCCAGGGCTTGCCCTAATGGACCATCAGGATGCAGCCAGGTATCCCCACAGGAGGGACATGAGGGGTTTGCCCTGACACAGACCTGCCCTGTGGGGTATAGCCAATCTTACCGGGAGCTATGAATTCATCCTAATTGTTTGCAAGGCTCTTTACAACGTTTGCATATAAAAAGTTGGCAACCACAGAAATGCCAAGGGAACATAATGTGATTCATGCTTTTACAAGTGCTATGAAGTAAGCTGACCTGATTACAGAATAGTGTATTTCTAGCTTTTCCTTCGGTTTTGGCGACCTCCCACAAGAGCTATAATTTTTATTTTAGTTCTCACTGAAGAGGCTATATCTGACAGGTAGGTATTAATTACAGTTACTTGTATTTTCGTAACATTAAAAGTCTCCAACAAGATCAACAACAGCCACCATATACTCTTGTACATACCACCATGTTTGTCCCAAACTAGCTACAATTGTCAAAGAAAACTCGGTGGAAGGATATGATGTACAAGCAGAAGAAACACTGAGAATTTACAAGCGTCAGGCTATTCTCAGGGTTTTGTCATTAAACTGCTATTCATATATTGGAAGAACAAATTCACAAGAATTATAGCACAAAAATAAAAGCTGTATAGGGATTCGTGGTAATTACCTGAGTTTCAGACCTTATGACTGTTTATACTACGTTATCTCCTGAATCATCTGTGCCTGTCATATATTTGACAATACACGTTTTGTCAAGTCAAACAGGCTTCCTTAGAAAGGAAGAGGTGATATTATTATTGCTCAAGTAGGATTCTGTGTGTTTAATGTTGAGGTAGTCAAAGCTCTTTCAGGATCTTACAAAATACAATTCACATTGTGTTTTTCAGAAATTAGCTTTAACTTGTTTATATGAGTAAATGCATTTACAAATAAAGACATCAAGGCAAGTTGGTTTGCTTCTGAGAAATCTCAGGATTGTTTTAATGCCACCTGCGTCAATGAACTCCAGTAGATTTGAAAAGGAAAACTGTAATTACTGGATTACTTGCTGCTATAATATTCAATATTATGGTAATGAGAGATGAATTAAACATGCTATTGGATTGAGGAACCGCTGTCTTCTAGACTCAACTTCACAGAGACTTTAATTGGGTATTTAGCAGCAGGCAGTTGGATATGTATTAAGGCCCTTACATAAGTAGTCTGACAACATCTTGTCTAATCCTTTCTGCTTCCATACCCCAAAAAGTAGATGTGAGCCTTGCCCTCTACTCCCAAACTGCACAGATGGAAAAAATAAGAGTAAAACCAGTTGTCATTTTAGTGTGACCAATGTACTGTAATACAAATTGTTTTGATCTGTAAGTGTAATAAAAACCAAGCTTCAAGCAGGGCAAATGTGGAGGTAACTTCTTCAGTCCTTCCTCAGACAACGTTGGTTTGTCTCATGGACAACTGAAGGTGGTGAACAGCAGAAGCAGCATGCTAGCTGGAAGTCTCTAGCAGGGGCAGTGCTGCACTTTTCTCTTTCAAAGCTTTATTGATTTAAAGGATGTTTGAGTACTTCTTTGCCTGTTCAGGGTGTTTGCTGTTCGCACATGCACCCTGGTCCTCCTGCAGTTGATATGGGCAGCGTATTCTGCTCCAATCAGCCCCCACAGTCACAGGTGTGATGACCGTGCTTTGCAGTGGCGGTGGGCGCGCATGCCGTGATGTGCCCTGCCAGCCACCCCTTGGGGGTGGGCCTTCTGCAGCAGCCTCTTTTGGTGGGATAACAGCCAACATGTTTCTTTTCATTACTGTTAGAAAGACAAGGTCAAATACAGTTGGAGCAGGAAGTTCTGTTGTTCATGGTGGTCTTTAGCTCCTTGGAAAGTTCATTCTGCAGATTCAGAACTCTTAAAAAAAAGTTCCAACTTTTGCCCAGAAAAGTTTTTTTCTTACTGTAGTGATCCCTGTACCCCCCGATAATTGTGACTGAGAGCACTGAAGCTGGTCATAGTCTTCACTCTGCAATTCTCGGTGGTCTTTAGTAGTGGCCATGAAGGGTCTCAAAGACAAAGAGCCTCAACTATGCTTGAAAATCCATGGATGTCCAGGGCAGAGAGCAGGGGAAAGGTGGGATTCATTCATAGCAACCTGCGTTCTGCTACAGTCTTTGCAATATCTGGAGTTTGGCATGATGACATGAGGGGTGAAGAAGATCACCTCCACAGACTCCAGTCATGGAGGGCGTCAGTGGAGTCTGTCAAACACTCCCTGCCGAAGCTGCTCTGTACAACTATTGTCAGTCAGGAGTTCAGGGCTACTACCAGATTACAGACTGAGCTGGCCAATAGCGGGCTGCACAGTGGCTACAAACTCTGCAGAAAAATGTGTTTCTCCATTTTTCAGAAACTTCTCTTCTACTGCAGGTCAACTTCAGACGTCTGTTCTCATACACACAGAGGGTGCTGATCACAGCTAAGGTCAATAGGCATTTTCACGTTGATTTTAATGTGTATGTCTGAGTACCCTTTGCATATGCTATTGCGCCTTTTCTTCATCAAGGCATGAATACAATGCTTGCTGGTTTTGAAAAAAGTGTATTAATTATGTGAAACACTGAGCCCAGCCCAAACATCAAAAGGACTTGCAGGTGCTCACCTTCCCACTGGAGGTTTGCTTGATGAACCCAGTGATCTGTGCTATATTATGCATAACCATATTCTTTGTCTTTAACTTCTACTGGTTTGCATATACGCAATAGATCTGAATTTTTGTTCCCATAATTCTTCCACACATTCCTAATTGCAAAATTCATGCTTTGGTTGAAAAACCTCAATTCATACTAGAGATGTTTTCATTATTTGTATGTTTTGCTCTGGTCATCATAGAATGAGGAAGATGTTGAACCTTCAAGGAGAGGGAATGGCAAGAAGTATGGATTAGAGGTGACAAGAGGTGAAGGAAAAGAAAGGACTTTTATGTCTTTGTCTTCAAGCAGAAGGTAATTCATTGATATTTACTAGAAGAATTCATAACAGGTTTTAAATGAACTTTCACAATCTTGACAATAGCAGTATTTACCAAGTGGAGGTGCAGTCCCATTTCTACCAAATTTAAGTCTACTGACATGGTGACTGTGTTTCTCAATTACCTGTTGTGAAAATTTTGGGCACAAAACTTTTTGCTCTGTGTCTCTTAGAGGTTTTAAAAATCACTAAATTAAGCAATTAACGTAAGTGAATCAAAAGTGATTCTGAGGTTTGGAAAAATCTCAGGTGTCCCCTCTACCTCATGTTTGAGCCCATTCTTCTGAGTTGCTGCTCAAGCTCAGAAGGGAAAAGGAGACTGAAATGAAGGGAATATCTTTCTTTAGAAAATGCAACTTGTTGAAAATGCTGCTCTGTCTTGTTGACACTCTTTTAAGCACCAGCAGAGGGCAATGATTTTGACCCATTTGTCTCTCTTCAAATGAAATTATTGGTAGGATTGTGCCAGCATTAGCTGGTGAATTCTTCTAAGCAGCATCAATTGGTGGTAATGACAATGTTCCAGAAGGCTTATTTAAAATATAGAGTGTATTGTGTAATTCTTTTTATTTGTCTGTTGCACAATCTATTTGCTGATACTTGTTTCTTTCCCTCCCTCTCTCTCCCCTAGGCTATCAAACAAAGCTGCCCAACCTTACACTCATCCATCAACCTTGAGTTATTAAGAGAATAACTGCAGAACATTTACAAGTGGATGGGATGGAGTGCTGGCTGCTTTTCAAGAACACAGAGTCAGTGCTACAAAAACTTTGCAAGATGGCAAATTTTCTCATGCTTCCTGTTCCTTGTTCTGCTAGGACCTGCTAGATGGAATGGTTTCTTGAATCTAGGGTAAGTAATCTAGGTTGATGCCAAAACTGTTAATCATATCATATCTAGTACCAGATCATAATTTTATCTGTGTAAAATATCTTTCTTTTTTCTTTTTTTGTAACTCTTTCTCCCAAAGGCTGTGGAATATATTGGAGGGAAGGAAGCGATCAGGATAAGTGCAGACATCTGAGGGCTGGTGTTATATGACTTTCTCAAGGATAGGCTTAAAAAAATCAATGCATGAAAGTAGAGGTTAAGAGATTCTAAGTCTCACATCAGAAGTGTAACAAAATGAAGGTAAAATGGATCATACTAAAGAACTTTTTCTCACTGATTAAAAGACAGAGGTTGTGATGGAGTGGAGTTGCCACGTAATAATCTACGAATCTGATCAACAATTTAGGGTGTGCACAAAGACATCTAAGCTGGTGCAGTACAATTTACTCCCACAGCTTGAAGAGCTGGGAAACACAGTGCAGGGGCTCCATGCAAGCCAGCACTGAACCAGACACAATATAGCCCTGAGTGCTGTGCCAGCTGAACATAATTATTCTGCCTCTCAGTCCCACTTGGCATATCTGCACGGTACTTTGCTGTGCTGTGTGGACTTGCCAAATCAGCTCAGTGCTAGCTTGGGGATCTCTGCATCGTGTTCTCTGCAATGTAAATGTACCCTTGGAAATTAAACTAATCTGTTTGACTTCTAGAGGGGTAGAGGAATGCTTCCTGGCTAGCCAGCATTGCTCTCATTAAGTGGGAGTGTGGGAAGAACAAAACATGTCAGTCTGTACAGTGACTTTCCAGACAATATCCCAGCAAGCACTGAAAAGACGATCCCTTTGAGCATCCTATATTCGGTTCAGTGAAAAGCTTCAGTCTCTACTTTGCTGGTTTGGATGCTTGCAAATCCAGAGACAGCAAACAGTTAAGAAGTTGCTCCCAAGAGGGAGCAGCCAGCTGTCGGGAGCTGCCACTGGGCACAGGATGATGTGGGAAGAGGCTCTGGAGTCCGGAGGAGCAGCCATCACAGTCAGCCTTAGTGGGAGGCACACAGACAGACTGGTATAGATAATGGCCCTTTTGTTGTGGGTCCATTGTCTCTGCCTTGCCTTTGTTCTAAGTAGATCAGGCTCTGCTTTAGCAAGGTTATATGGTGATGAGCACCGCTCTGCTCCTGGAGGCAGAAGAACTGAAGATGAGTGAGGACCATGAGATCATCCTGGCTGACCACAGGGAACTGGAGCCTGGGAGAGTCATGGGGCTCTGCGGCAGGAGACACAGAAGCTGGGGACCTGGCAGCGGGAGAGGGGGCATCTGGTGAGATCAGGAATGTTAATTTACACAATTATGACAAAATTTATGAACGTGCATTTTTAATTTTTTTTCTGTGCCAGTTGAGGAATTTGCCACAAACATTTGTTTATAGTCCCCAGTAAATTTGGCATGTCAGAGGGCATTTAATATCAGGAAAAGTAGCATAGTTACACTACTAAACTATGACTAATTTTCAGCAGTTCCCACACTGTCTATGCGCTGTCCACTCAATAACAACACTGCTTAGCGACTCCACCCTGCCTGCACAGCAGTTAGATGGCTTTTATCACTCCATGTGAAGGTCCTCAGCAGTGGCAGCGCAGAGAGTAATGTTAAGGAGCATTTACTAAAGTTGTTGTTTGTGAAGAAATATCACAAACTGAGCCACAAATACATGAAACATGGAGGGTAAATTCCTGTGATAGCCTCTACACAGGAGGGAAGATGAATGAAACCTGGTGGTTCCTCGCCACCTCGAGCTGCCCGCTTCCCCCTTTTCTTGGTTTGTTTCATATCCTCCTTCTGACTTTTCTCCCTACTGCATGTTGCTGAGATGTACATCACACCTGATACCACCCAACCTTAGCACCCCCCAGCCTCGCATTTTGGCTCTCCTCTTCTCCCCCTCTCACAGTGACTTGTATTTTCATTTGGAGACCCTATCTCATTAATTAGACTTCCCTCTGCATCCCCTCCCTCCTGATGTGGCCTTCAACTCTGGATTAACACTTTTAACAAAATCCCTGGTTATCAACCTGATATGTATCATGCACATTTCCTTTCCTCTTGTTTAAGTCTCCTTCAGCACTGTCCTTATCCTTTGATTTATTATTTGGTTCTTCCATTACTTCCATGCCATGAATTCCCTCAGAACTTTCTTTGCTCTTGATCTACCTCTTCAACATTTCTCTCTGAGCTTCTGTGTTGCACTGACACCCTGAGTGCTCGCTGTAACCGCAGTCATGGTCTGAGGAACCACGTTGCCACATGAAGAAGCACTGAACATTCATAGGTGTTCACCCTGATTTTAGGGACAATTTCCAGTCTCCTGCTGGCATGTCTGTTTCAGGGAAAAATCAAATATCATACCACTTGGCTACTTTCAAACCTTTCTTCTATGTGTTATTTCAGATCTGTCCCTAAGAAAAACAGTCATGCCTTTTTCCTTACAATACTTAGCAAGTGCACCTGTTATGTTGATTTTTCTGCTCACTCTTTGATTCCCAGGGTGAATGATCTGCCCAAGCAGCCGCAGAGAAATAACACCCCCCCACCCCCCCACCCCCCTTAACTCTTCTGGGTTAGCAACAACCCAGGGACCAGCTTCTTAGACCTCCCTCCTTTGCACTCTTTCCTTGTCAGCTTCTTTGTCGACCAGCTTCATGCTATCATCGCCCATGCTGCAATCAGCCGTAAGCTCCCTGTTAAAGTTCATAAAGCTGCTCTCTTACAAATGACTCCTTGTGCTTCCCCCATTGTTGCCATTGCCTCAAAAGCAGCCCCATGTACCACTGCCTAGGAAGGCAGAGAGGCTTATTCTTTTCAGGACAAGCCAGGCCAGGCCAAAAGAGAACAGCATGTTTTGTTTTGTCCTTTGAAATTCTCAGTATATTGAAAGGATCTTACACTGATGCTCTTTTCTGTTTATTTGTATTTTTGCTCCCCCCATAGTTTTTGCCATCTTCCCCTTGCCTGTGAGGTCCAGAGACATTATCATTGCATTCCCTAAGGGCCAAATCACGCCGACAGCCAGGAGCTGTGGTGGAGGCTCATCTGGGTCACACAACTTCCACTCGTGCATCTAGGCCATCCAGTCCCGAGTTATTTCAGGTAATGAGTTCAAGATAAATCTCCAAGCCATTAAGAAGACAGTACCAGTTGCTGCTGGTTTTTTTTTCTCTGTGAACAGAATTCCTAGGAGCATTCATTTCCAAGCTGATACGAGTGGGTTTGGGTTTTTTTTAGGTGTCTCATAGACTAGAGCAGTTGCTTTCCATGCCAACCAGGAATGGTTGCAAGAATTTCCTACAGAAGGACCAGTCACATAAAAGAAATGCATCAGGCATCTAAGAAACAGGGTAGAACATTCTTGAAAGCAAAAACTTTCAGTTGACATCTTGGCTGGAATGAAAATCCTGTTGTGTGATGCTGAAAAACTTCAGCAACCTTCTGCTGAAAGTTGTTTAGGAGAAAAAAGAGTTCTAATTCTTTTTCTCCCTCCCTTGTTTTTAAGATGACTTTAACTGTGTTACAGGGAGCAAAACTGAGAACATGATGAGAGAATAACCCAGTGCTCTTTCTTGGAGTGCAAAACTCGTCTTGCTGTCTACTATAAGTGGGCACAATCCATCCTCAAATAGCTTTGTTCTACCGGTCAGCATCAGAGCTGTAAGCTCACAATGGCTTACCATCACTATCACACTAAGTGCATTAGAATCATGAAAGACTTGAACATAAAAGCATAAATCTTGTTTTGCCACCATCAGTCCCCTGAAGTGCCTGGCACTGGCAAAACAGCTCTTTTAAAACTGTAGACCAGCTGCTCAGCTAGTGTGTATCAGCATAGGATGTTGTGAAGTGGAAAAACATTGGTACTGCTTAAAGGTTGCTTTAAAGAGATCAGTGAGTAACTAAATGTTTAACATGTCCACTGGGAAGTGTATAAAACAAGAGTCTAATTTGCAGAAAAGAAGATCTAAATAATATATGGAGAAAAAAAAAAGTATCTAGTGGCTAAGCACCCAGCAGGATATGTTGCAAATCTCCTTCACTGGAGGTTTGTAAGAGCTGATTAGACCAACATCTGTCACACACGGATGGATTCTGCTCTGCCGGAGGGGCTGAACTGATGTGCTCTGGAGAGCTCTTCAGTGCTTGCACAGCACGAAGAAATGGACCTCAGCATTGAAACAGTTATGGGATTAGCAAAACGCCTTTGGCTCCTTGCTTCCTGCTCAAGACAGGTTGGAAGATTTGCAAATCAGTTTAGTCCCATGTGTTCACCTCTGTGTTACTCAGCCAAAGTTTCTCAGCCTGCACTTGATTTCCGAGCCCAGCTAGGAGAGGAGACGTGCAGTGCACTTAAATAATTCTAGCAATTTCACTAGCAAATGCTAAATCATTCCAGTAAAATTTTAATATTCCTTTTCCAGCTAAAATGAGCTGTAACAGCTATTTAACTTTGTAGTTAACTATACTATATAAGTATTTAGTTATTACTATATAGCTGTATGAGATACAGTTATAAAACCATATACTGTAGTTACCTATTAAGTAGCTATAACAGCTATCTGTGGGGTTTTTTCAGAAGACATTGTACTGAGTTAAAGCAATGGAAAAACTTCCATTTGCCTCAATGGAAAATGCATCAGAATTAAAGGGAGAATATTAGCGTATTTTGACATAAATTAGTTTCAAGAGTAAGTGGTAGGCACAGCAGAGACTTAATGATATCATATAACTGGAATTTGCAGTGTATGCTCTTCCAGTGGATTTTGTTGAGCATGTTACAGTAAAAAAGACATTCTTCCATCTTAGTCTGTCCTTTGACATTTGTTCTAAGAAGTGGTGAGTATTTTAGTAGTGCATGAGGCAGATTTCAGTGGCTCTTTTTTCAGATAACCTCTCTTCTGTGGGATTCTCCACTCTGGCTTCCCAGTCTCCTGCTTGTGTGCAGTTTAAGGATTGCTATGAGAAGAGGGACAGGACAATTGTACTTTGAGAAGAGATTGTAGTTTCTCCCGATCCCTGTGTTGTTCAGACTACTTGAATGGAATTGTTGGGAGACAGGAAAATGCTTTACCATGTAGCACAGTTAAGACTGAGACCAAGCTTGTGCAAGGGTATTTCTCAAACGATGCCTGCGGGATGGGTTGTGCAGGCATCTGCAGCCTCAGGGGCACTTTTCAGGGCTCAGCCCCATGGCCTGACACTGGAGGGATGGGGACACCACACTGTTTGTGCACAAGGGAAAGAGCAGGGCAGAACCCTTGTGAAGCCTAGAGGGAAGCCCCCCACTAATACACTAGTGATCAAGGCCAGGTACGAGTACCAGCACACATGTTACACCAATGTGTCTGTGTGCTGTATGACAGCCAGAGGAAGTCCAATGAGTGGAGAATATTGCCCATCATAAGCGCCCAGAAAACATCGTGTAGATTCCCAGGTTTATAGGAAGGCACTCGAGCCTGTGGGTTTTGACTTTTTTTAAAGGATCCCATTGATAGTTGACCCTGACGTTTTTCTGCTGGATGGTTATACCACCAACTGTGCAACATAAATTGCTAGGCCAGTTCAATTCCCTGCTGGTGTTTTGGGGGACTATTCTACTGGATGGCAGAGCCAGCTGGGCACCAGCCACACTTACTGGTGTAGGAGGAATGTCACCCAGGTGCAGCTCTGCTGCTCGCAGAGCCAGCTCCAGTCTGGCAGCAGGTTCACTGCAGTTGTGTTGCGGAGTCTGAGGACAAAATTAAGCAGTACAGCTAAACTGAGCTCAGCAGCTTTAAACGGGGCAGCCTCATTCCTCCCTCCTTCTTCACTCTCCCAGTCTCCCCCACCCTCTTCTTTTTCACCCTGGTAATAATAAAGCCTTTCCCTTAAGGAGCCATGCTGGACTCCAGCTGATTCCATGCAGCGCCACCCCAGATCTCTGTGACTTTCCCGGCACCAGCCCGCAGAGCAGGCACACTGACATCTGGCATTGCTGGCGTTAAGCCCGAGATGGTAAATCCAGCCAGTTTGCTGAGTGCTGAAGAGAAGAGCGTGCTCCAGAAAAACTTGACTTGCTCTGTAGTGGGGTAAGTAGGCTTGTTATCTCTGGCCACCTGCCAGTGTCGTTAGTGCTGTGTTGTCTCTGGGTAACACTATCTGGATGTCCCTGTGTCACCCTCTCTGGTACCTGTATTATATGGTTTCTGCCATCGTTGGGGTGTTTCAGCCCTTCTATTTCACCCTGCAATTTCTTTGAATTGTGCCACTTCTCCTTAATGTATACTGTGCCATTTCAGGTGAGGAAAAATGAGTTTTCACTCTTCTTGTAACTTCTAGTTGGAATGTCACAGGATAGAGTGCAGAAGATTGTCATCTCCTGGCCTTCAATAGTAAAAGAGAACTTATTCATGGTACATTTTGTACCATGAAGAGTTCATCACTGAAAAGGAACAGAAGAAACACATGGGGAAGTTCCGGATATTTTTAAAAATGGGACACCAAAAGGAAATTGTGAAGTAGGAGTCTGGGTGTGAGAAGATTACAGCTGATTTTCATTTAAGTGAAATTTTTCTGAAATCTAATCTTTTTAAAGTAAAAATATTTCCAAAGCCATACCAGTTTTGTCAAGAAGAATGGCAGACACAGTAACTGAAGAAGTAGGCATACATCTTGCTCTGTGATGAGGTGATTAGGTAGCTTCCTAGACTAAGATCCTGACTCATTCCCGGCTTTGCTGTAATCCAAGTGTTCAAGGATGGAAGGATTTGTAAGTGAGCAGTACAAAAGAAACTTGTACAGGGGATATTGGAAGACCAATGCTCTACTCCCAACCCACGTGTGCCTTCCAAAGTGGACAAGCAGGAGGTTTAGTCTGCAAATAGATGCCTTAATACACTTTTGACAGAAGAGTTATTTGAAGGGCATTATTTTCATCTCTGAAGAACAAAAGTAAATACTTAAACATAGTCACAAACATCTTAGGTAGCACTTTTGGTCCATGCTAGTCTTGCCATGGGACTGCAGTGGTGTTTTATTGGAACAAGTCTGGAAAGAATAAAAAAAGAAGTGATAGCACATGGTGGGAATGGCAGAAAGGAAAGGCTAAAGCTGGTAGAGAAGGATTGGGTTCAGAAGCTGGTAGCAGAGGAGGTTGGGTTTTAGCTCAGTCTAGACCTGAAGTTATTTCTATTAGTTTGAGCAATCTGTCAGCTCCTTAGGGTCCCCCTGAAGCAGTATGTGGATCTTCTGGGCTGCTTTAGCAATTGGGGTGCCAGGACTGCATCTGGTCACACAACCAGAGTGTACCTGGGAAGTATCAGTCCTGCCATGCACATGCAGATCAGCTCTGCTGGGGAACTGTATGGAGAGAAAATGGCCACTAAAAGAAGTACATGGACAACCTGGGCAGAAGGGCACCATGGCAGGGTAGAAAGGACGGTGGGAGAGAGGGTTAAGCAGGAGAGAGAAGAAATGGGATACAGAAAGTTTGAGATGATGCCCAAAACATGTTTCAAGCAGAGCACTGAATGTGAGCATGAAAGCCCAAAGAAACTGTAGGTGTGTAAACTGGCTGTGCCACAGGGCTTGAGGTTCAGGAAGGCATGTCAGGCAGCACCTGTCTCCGAAGAAGCAATCCAAGAAGACTCTTTGCAGCTGCTCCCAAAGTTTGGGACTGTCTGTGCTCACAAGGCAGGTCCTGGTGTGCCCTGGGCACCTCCAGCACTGCTTCGCTGCTCAGCCACAAGCTCTACAGCCTGCGTGGCTCCGTGTCCGTATGCTGGGAAGGGCGGGATACAGGAAGCTGGCAGCTCCCAGCCCTGCTCCCTCAGGGCCCGTCCCACCGCCTGTTCCCAGAGCACACCTAACGCCCACGGATGGCGTTCAGCTGCCTGCAGAGCTCAGCAGGGGCCAAGCTCTTTGGAAACATGCCTCGGTTATGATGGAGGAGGTAATGGGGATGGCACTACTGTGTGGGTTTATTTTTTAGTTTATGGCATGGTAGTCAGGGTGCCTGCCCAGGGAAACCTCAATAGTAGGTCTTCCTCAGGCTGGAGAAGCTCAAGCGTATGTTTCCCAAGAGAGCAGCCTAATAAGCAGGCCAGCTTTGGGAGGGGAAGAAACTCGGAGCTTGTTGTTGAAGCTGGGTTTTGGCAGAATAAATTATCCATGACTCAAAGGGCCAGGAAGGGAGCACCCAGGGGCAGCGTGACTGCAGCCCAGGGGCTACAGCAGAGCTGGGAAGGGAGCAAAGCTTAGCATGTGCCCAGCTCCATGGCTGTTTCTCCACCTGAGCCCATGCAAAAAACAGTCTAGCACCAGATGTGACAATTGCCTTTCTTAGAAGGAGATATTAACCTTTCACCACGGGGCTGCTTTTGCTCATGTCCCTCAGCCTTTCCTCAGAATCCTTATTTCTTGGAGGCTGCAATATACGGGTTTGAACCTGCTCAGGTTAAGGATGGCACTAAGGACAGCTATTTCTTGGGCAAGTGCTTTAGCTAGCCAAGTATCATATAGGTCTTGGGTACTGGCATCACCACTGTCCTGAGCTTTAAAAGAAACTGCAGTCCTTGCTTTTTCCTTTTTCAGGAAATGGTTACAGGAGATTTCTTTGGGAGAGACTTGTTGGAGATGGGTTCCAAATAAATGAATAATCCTAACTGCATATCTCCGTGAGCATCCCAGATTCTGGAGAGGGATTCACAGAAACACTGGATAATGTAGGTCAGAAGACACTGCTGGGTGTCATCCAGTCCAACCTCTTCTTGCTCAAAGTACAATCAAGTACAGCAGGTTGCTCAGGGCCTTGTCAAACTGAGCTTTGAATACCTGCAAGAACTGAGACTCCACAGCCTCTGTGAGCAGCCTCTTCTAGTGTTTGTTTAGCCTCACTGTGAACATTTTTGTCCTTGTATCTAGCCAAAATTTCTTTTGCTGCAACTTGGGATAATTGCAATTGTCCTTTCACCGTGCACCTCTGAGGAAAGCCTGGCACTGCCCTACCTTAGGTAGCTGATGGCAGGAGCTAGGTGCCCCATTGCCAGGGTTCTGCAGTGGTGCAGTTCCCTGCTCAGCATTGCCATTCAGAGATGCCTAACCCTCCCCATACTCTGCAGTTCAGCAGCTAGCACAGCACCCTGCTCTTGGTCTGGGGGCACAACCCTGTAAGTCTGTGTTGGATTCGGCACTGTGGTGGGCTAATTATATCGTATCCTACTGAATTTTTGTTTACAGTCTCTGTTCTTTTGCAGTTTCCCCGATTCCTGTTTAAATCTGCAACATTGCCGGAGTAAAGAATCATATGGAGAGTACCCAGCTACGACTTTTTTATTGAAAGAAGCAGATGCTTTAAAGCAGCTAGTGTTGAACAATTATAAATCATTCTTAACACCATAAATGTTTCCAAGTATAAGCAGATACTCAGGAATGAATGTACAGGAAAAGGGAATCTGTTTATTGTGTTGTCACTCTATACAGCTAAACCATTTACTGCTTTGTTTGCACTGAGATATGGGTCCTTCGTAGGTAGCAGCTGTACACCAGCTGTGTGTGTAGTTCCTTCTATAAAGATGATAGAGGGAACACACCGGCTGCAACAGGGAAAAGGAGTTTCTCCTTCTGAGTAAAGATGCAAAAGAGTGCTGAATGTTGTCATTCTGTGATCCATGCAGGAATTCCTCATCAAAGGTAGTGTAAATGGGACCAGTCAGCTCCATTGCCTCTGAATGGGTTACCTGTTTGGTAAATGGACCATGGCTTCAGGAGTGCCTGAGCTGGCTGCATGTAGGGCTGGAGCAGGTTCAGAAAGGTCTTGGGTGAGCCTGAGCTAATGAGCCCCAGTAAACTCATGTCTGCTCTTTTTGGACACAAATACAGGGGCAGCTTAGGTCTGTTGAGGGCTGATGGTATCACCTGGGACCAGCCACGTCAGAGTATCTCAGCCTCCTGCTCCTGGGCAGGGGACACCTGCAGCACTTTGGCTGCCTTTGAACCGGTCAGCTCATGTATTCACACACTGTTACCTTTGAGCTAAAAATCCCTTTCCATTAAACTAATATAGCCCTTTTCCATTAAACTTCCCATTTAAAGTAATGCATGATTATCCATCCCTGTGACCAAAATAGTGGGAAGTTGCATGGCCTTTTCCTTGTTGTATTCTAAGCTTTATTCCTTAAAAGAAGCTGGAAGCCAAAAGAAAATCTCAGGGGATGAACCTCTGTTATACGGGGGGCTGGGGCTTGGTGAAAGTAGCAGCAAATCTTTCTTTTAAAGATAGTGAAGCTGTTTGTGAGAGGAAGAATTTGAGAGTGGAAGCATAACAAGATAGTGGGCTTTGTCACTTTTACCAAACACACACCACGGAGCCCCAAACAGAAGCTGGCATATCTCACATCTCTGCTACCGTGGAGTTTTCCAGCTGTCCCATGTCTCGGCAGTGCCTCGCCTACTGCAGAGTGCTCAGCTAGATCCTTTCTTCCCCTTCACCACAAGGTTAAAAGCCAGTTTCTGTGCCAGGTGAGTCTGCCAATGCTCGCTCCCAAATGATTTTTATCACCAGTTTCTGATACTTTGAAGAATAAGATGTGTTTGGTATGATATCAAAACCAAAGTGAAAACAAAGGACCAGAGATTACCAGGAATGTAAAAATGACCAGGCCAAAAATGCCTTGTATACACATGGCTGAGAGTTACAAACTGGTGGTGAAAGCAAGACAATACGGTCTTCATGACAGCAAATCCATCAATAATGTAAAGTGCTCCTGCCTGTTTGTTGCTTCCTCTCTTGTACATGGGTGAACTTGCTCATGTTTGCTTTAATATTTTTCTGCAGAATTTATCAACAGTGGATTAAAGACAAGATTATAGGGCACGCAGCATTGGTTTGCTTCTTGTGGTATCCAGTGGCTGCTCTATACTTAAGGTGTTTGCAAGACTAGGTCTAGCTAACAATATATACAAGCACTCGACAGCAATCTTTCCTTCCCACTCTCTGTCTCAGATGATTCAGCACTGAAAGATGCAGTCTCTAATACTGCATTTTTCTTCTTGAGCCAGAACTTTATAACTCCTCAAAGAAACCCAACCCCATATTAAAATAACACGCAATTACAAATGCTCCTACCTGACGTACCGTGCTGAATACATTCGTAATGTTAAATTAGCCTTTGTGGTGCTTTGAGCTGTTGCTTGGACCTGTGTCGTTCCCTAGAGACATCGGCACTGCTGCTAGAGACAGCGATGCCTGGTACAAGATCTGACAACACAACCTACTGTCCTCTTTTACACTGCCGCCCCCCCTTCCGTGACTGCCTAAACTTGTGCTGATGAACCAGAAGCGTGTTGCCAAATGTTTGTAGGAGCCCCACAAGATTGGCTAAGCACGCTTGCTTGCTGACCTGGAGATCCTCCTAGGAAAGTTCTCTCAGGAAAATGAGAATAAAATATAGGATAGGCAAATACCTTTTTGACAATAAAAGCAAAGCTATGCCTGCTTTGTTTTAGAGAATCAGTTTTTTAATGTGGAATTTGCATGGGTTCTTTTGCTGTTCTTTTCTAAATAAAACTGTCACCTGTGCAGCTTCCTGTACCAACACACAGTTGTTTTCTCAGGAAATACGTCGGATGCTGAATACAATTCATATATCAGTTTGAGAAAACAAAGAGTCTTAAAAAAGGAACTGGATGTACAAAGATCGTGTTGTAAGGCCACATTCTTTCTAAGGGTAGCATCTAGGCTGCTGATGACACATCAGGTTAGGAAAATAATCAGCCACATCTCCAGAGAACATTCCCTTCTTCTGCATTTGTTTAATCCTTTTGGGCCTAAATGTAAATACAGGATTTAATTCTTTAAATCTAGAAGACCAGCTGAGCAATCCTATTTCTTTCACTTCATTTTTTAAGTCACAAAGCCAGGGGACCGTGGCTTTGCTTTATACTTTGCTACAGTATACAGATGAGGAGGAATTTCATGGGCATGATCTTTAAGACAGAGGATCGATTTTGAGTCATTTGTGTTGAAAGTTGTGGTGAAACATCCCCAAATGCTTCCTCTGTGTGCTGACCCCTGCCCGTTCAAAAACAGCATACCTTGAGCCAAAGGGCTGGGGTACCTCTTAAAGCAGTAATGCATGCTCATTACCTGGACTTTATTAAAAACAATGGCAAATTCTGAATATATTGCCAAAGGTTAATTTTGCACCTCCCTGGGGCCTCTTCCTAAGCATTTTTTTCCATACCTGAATGATGATCTGACTACTCTTAATGGCTCTGTAGCACCTTCTCTTCCCCCCTCCTTGCTCCCCAAGTATTTAGATTGCTGCCAAGCTCTGTTTTGTTTTCACTGAGTGCATTACTCCTCGGATTTCCTTAATGTGACTTGTGCATACACTAATGTACCTGACCTGTGCTCTTGATTTCAGTCAGGAAATCTGCCCTGCTCTTCCTTCAGAGGCTCTCGCCTCCACTGCAGAGGTGCCATGGCTACTCAGGAGCAGTTGCTGAGCTGCCATAAATTAGAGGCAGGTGTATTAAGGGAAATTGAAATGGATCCTTATTTCCTCCAAACCTGAGTGGTGAAGGAGCTTCATGTGCTGCTGAGCTACCCCTGGAGCAAGAGGAAGAAGTGCCAAGAGAGAGCCAGGACAGACGGCTAGGAGTAGAAACCACCAAAGTCATCCCAAGCTAAGCTATCATTGCTAATGAGTCACATGTGTTTAATGATGCTAATTTAAAAAAAAATATGCTGGGTGTTCAGAGGCAATAAGGATGAAAAGTTTAAAAAAATTATGCAGAAGTTCAGGAAAGAGTTACATTTCTGCTTATGTGGAAGCTGGAACTACAGCTCCAGTTAGAAATGGATGAAAGATGCTTTATTAATTAATTGTTTTGTAAGACCCAAAAAAGAACCATTTAGGGTATTCTTTTTCAACTTGTGAAAAATTTTGCACACTCAAAATATTAGTTTCTCTGTTAATTTCTTCCTTTTCCAGTAAGTACAATTGCAGACAGGTTAAGCATTTTCTTCCCTCTCACAACAAGTAAATGTGTTCACTTTTCTTTCATTCTTCTGTAACTTTTCTAAGTCTTCTCAGGTTTGTAAAAGTGTAAGTGGCAGAAAGGAAAATAAAATTAACAGACGTTACTCTGTGATTACTCAGAACTCCTCCTGTTCCCGCAGTAATGCTTCCAAAAATGTGGAAGCTTTGAAAGGCTGCAGAATAACAAAGCAGGGTGAGAAGAGGGAGAAAGAGAAGTGGGAAAAAATCCTCCAAACACACCAAAAAAAAACCCACCTGAAGAAAAAGCTTCTCTTAACACTAGCTTTCCTTCTGTCATAGGCTAATGGATGCTGAGGAAAGAATGGCCTCATAGCATTTGGAAAATCTGAAACAGAAAAATGTCTCATCTGATTATTAAATGTTTTTACAAAACTATGGGTTTTTAAAGGATGCTTCTGTTAAAATTTCTATGAGCCCAACTGACAATTTATGGTCCTAATAATAAACATGGATCAGAATCATTCTTGTTCTCCTCATGTTTTAGTGTTCTGTTAGAAACTTACACCAGTGCCTTCTAGCACAACTATATATCTCTTAAGATATTTTCTGAAAGCCATTGAGAATGATGGGTAGTGCCTTGGGCCCAAAAAGTACTGTTTATATTTTATTTGATCCCAACTTCTATGTACTGGTATATAGACATACACACATATGTACATACATATATTTGTATATTTATACATATGTATGTGTATAACAGATTTATGAATTCCTCTCTAAATTAGAAATCTCTGTCAGAAACTACTAGCTGTTTCAGGCAGGTGAAGGGAAAACAGGCATCAATTTCCTTCTAGGTTCTTTTTCTGCCTTTCTGCTTCTTGCTTTGTGGTTCTAGGATGCAAATCTAGGAGAACTCCAGAACTTCAGACATCTGAAAAGGTGAGGTTTGCTTTTGGCTTGGGTTTTTTTCCCCAAAATTTCAAAACAAAGTTCTTTGGCTACTTATTGAGATTTTTAGGGGGAAACTCTGAACTCTGAACAACATCTAAGATAGCCATATGCTGCAATAACAAGGTGTAGTGTGAAGTAACTGCAGTATATGAAGTTGTATTTGGAACGTCTCATGCACTTACATTTCCAAAAATGTTATATTAACCCATGGATTAACCCAGTGCGTATTTGCAGTCAGTGTATTTCCTTCCCATTGCTTTCAGAAAGCTTTGGATAGCTGAAAAATATTCCCTTTACTATGTAATTTGCATGCAACTGAAAACAAGGGAGAAAAAACCAAAAGTACACCATGTAGAGAAAAAACAGAAACAAATTCCATTTGCAATCAAATGCCTGTTTTCATGGAATCATAGAATTGTTTATGTTGGAAAAGACCTTTAAGATTATCAAGTCCAACCATAAACCTAGCAATACTCACATTTCCTCTTTGTTTTCACCTCGGCTGGCATGTGAACAGCCTTGGCAATGAGGCAAAGTTTTGTTTCTGACTGTTGAAGCCAGTCTAATGTTCTCAGTCCTACAAGATAACATCCTCAGTCTCTTATATATCTGTACTTCCTGAGAAGTGTTTGGATTTGAATATGGAGGGAGTCAAGAGCCTGAGATGTTAGCGAGTCAGGAACGTCTTTCACAATATTTCCAGTCTAACCTGAAATGGATGGTACCAGAAATTGCAGCTGAAAGCCTAAGGAATTTCTAGGGAGAATTTGCAAATGGTGGAGTTTAATCTGTAGAAGACTGGAAAAGGCCCTTTTTTGCGCATGTTCTATGCTAGAAGCCTTTTAGATATGCCTGTTATCATTTCAAGACTTGCTGCTGCTTTGACCTGCTTGTACTTCTGCAGTTCAAAACAATCACACTCTTATATTGGTATTGGAGACTTTTCTGTCCTGTTTTTGTTCTTGTCTTTTCTGGCAGAGAGCAGAACTTTGCACTGGCCTGAGGAGGAGGTACAACTGCTCCTTACCAAGTAGCTGTGGCCTCACATGACCTGGAATGCCGTTGGAATTTGATGGGATTAGTACCAACACTCCTGCAACTGATTTAATATCAGCTGAGCAGCTTTTTCTTAAACAGTCAGGGTATTCTGGAAATCTTCACACTCAGCCTTTATCTCACCAAAAAATGCCAAAGAGTGGCCTCTGTACTGCGTGAAGTCAAGCCCTAAGGAATTTAGTACCTGCACCTATGTAAGCCCTGTCTGACCTTCTTGTGATAGGATAATGTTGACATCTGGCCCCTCTTTTGAAGCTGAATTTTATAAATACCTGGGTTAATTCCCATTTGTCTATTGGGAGGAGCTTCTGTGAGAAGAAAGAAGAGTAGTTAGAAAAAATAAGAATTAATTGCAATTATCTATGAAAGGAGAGCTCACATTTGGTCCTGCACACAGTAGCTATATACCTGTGTTTCCAGCAATGAAGAACAATGTCTCTAGAAATGAGCACCAGCCTCAGGCAAAGTCTGTTTTCCTTTGTCTTACAAACACCATTGACTACAACGTAATACCTGAGGTGAAGCTTTTAGGAAAGCACCAATGACAAAATAGTTCAGATAGCCCACTGGAAGCCTGGGGATGGTGACTGGACCTAAAATTCAATGGGGAGTCTGCATAAGAAACAGCATCGACCTTGTCAAACTGTATTTATCAATGGCTGGGCTGCTGTATTGCATCAGCTGGGATTTCCTCATTGTGTCAGGTACAATATACTGGGAATCATGACAGGACTGGATGTTATGGTTAAGTCTGGCTGGGTTTTTTTAACTCACTAATGGAAAAGGCATATTTTCTTACAGGTGTTCGAATTCCCAGCAGCAAAGGAAAGCTGAGATGATGCATGCTGTTTTGATGCCTCAAAAGCTGCAGCGCTATGAGAAGTTACCTCTTTGTCAAAGACAGGGAGTCGCAGTGCTTCTACAGTGACTTATCTAACAGTTAAAGGACTGAGAATGTGTAGGGAATGGCTTGAGACAGAAGAAGCAAGGTTGCCCCAATAAAATACTGTCCTCAATAAAGACACCCTCATTGCTCTACATAGTCAGATTTCTACATGGGTTAGGTTTGAATCTTTCCTACGGAAATGTGTCAAATGCAAAGTTGTTTTAACGGGAGAAAAATTTATCCTATTCTGTGGATGTCTATTGGTCTGCATAAAGAAAAACCTGAGGGCAGAGTTGGTATAAAATGGGGAAAGTCAGTGATGACAAATCTGTTTTCCTATTCAGTATTTTTAAGAAGTATTAATAAGAACAGATGGTGGGCAGCAACAGAACATGTTCAGTTTTATCAAGACATTTGGCTAACAAGCACAGACTGAAATGCATTTCTTTCCTTCTCAACTTAATAATTTTAATTAGAGGCAAAAGGTGTGGTAGTCTCATTGTCTGGAGGCGTACTTGCAATATTGTCTTGGTTGGGCAGGACTGGGTGGGAGAGAGTATCACTGCCTCTAATGAAGGGTGGTGCTATCTGTGCAATCTCTCTCTCTCTCTTTTTTTTTTTTTTTTTTTATTGTCTGGTAATATAAAAAAAAAAAAATACCAAATCTGCTATTGCACAACATACATAGAGATACACTGAGGCTATGCTTTCAGTTAGAGAATAAAAACATGACTACAAAATGTGTGCAAGTAATACTGCACCACTGGAGAAGAAAGGCTATTTAACAAGTAGTAGGACACACATTTATTATCTTGAGGGGGAATTTTCAAAGCTACCTATGTAACTTAGCGGTCTCTGGAACTCCTTCACTATTTAAATGCTTTTGAAAGTCTTACTTATTAACTAGTCATTTTGAACTTCATATACTCTCTCCCTAAGGACATCAAAGTGTTCTGGCAATAGTAATTAAGGATCATATGCTCTAACCAGGTCTAATGGTGTGCTCTTCATTTACCCTACTTATCTCTGGTCATAGCCTAGCTTTTTTGCAGACCTGCTTGCACAGGTGATGTGTCTTTTGTCCTTTACCAGCTCACCAAGCCCCAGCCCCGAGCTGCTTCTTCTGCTCTTGCACGCCGCGGTGGGAGGTGGGGAGCGTACCAGCGCTGGGCTGGTCCCAAAAGGAAGCGTTGAAATGAGATTCGTTCCCTGAGCAGCCCTGGCACGACGTTCTTCCTGTGTGTTCCCTCTCTCATGTACGGGTTATGAAAATATTCAAAATGCCTTCATCTCACAAACGTGCATTTGTTAAGAGCAGTGTGCTTCTAAGATTTTCTGCAAGAAGCTGAGCTGTCTTCATGCTTTGTCATCATAGTCCTTGTGAAGGCGGCTGTGTGATATATCCACCACAAAAAAAGGTCATAGTATCACGTAGAGTGCTTTCTGTTGACCTGCCGCTGACTTCAGGTTTTTATTTCACATGACTGTAAAACTTTAAACCAACAAAAGAATTGATTTTATAAGATCTTAGTGAAGGTTTTCCCTTACTGACTGAAGTTCACTTCTTGAGAACTGTTTTAAGGACTGTTATCAGCCTTCTGGCTGTAAAAAGGCAACACAGCTCTATCAGTCATTAGTTTACAGCCTTTTAGTCACTACTGTTTAGAAGAAAGTCCAGTTCACCGTGTAAAGCTACCGGTATGTCTCTTTATGGCAGGAAACCTGCTTTTGCATCCCTTGGGAGTATCAATCTCTGAGATTTACAAGAAGTGGCAGGCTGCACTGTGCTCCACTGCTGCCCAGCGGAGGCAGATCCTCGGTGGGGAGGCACAGGCGGGAAGGTCCGTGCTGCCTGGACCCTGCATCCCCTGCATCCCAGGGCAGGAGCTTGTGTGGCAGGAGGTGTCCTGCGCTCTGCTCGAGTGGGAGAGCTGAGGTTCTGTGCCCGTGCGCAGCCATCAGCCTCACCCAAGTTGCATCAAGCGCGTAACAGGATTCATGTTCTAGTCCTTATGATCTGTCAGGTAAATGATATAAGGCCTGTGTGATGTATCACTATACATATGTGCACAATAAACCATGGTGGTTTGTTACATAATACATACATTAAAACTTTGAGTACCTAGTGAAGTTTTGGCAAGGGGGACTGATAAAAAGGCTGATTACCAGATATGTCGGAGTAGTGAAAACAAAATAATCCCATTTCCGTCACTTCCTCCTTCCATCGTAGACCTTTCCAAATATCAGACACATGACTGAACCTGGAGGAAGAGGCAGCCACGTTTTCTTGTGATGACAGTGCTTTGGGAGCTGCCAGTCCTTGAGGGTCTGGCAGTAAACCAGGGGCAACAAAGAAATCAAGGCCAGCCTCTGAAAAAGATACACGCACAATATTCCTTATATCAAGCTGTCTGCATTTACCAAACCATCACAATACTGTGTTGCTTACCTGTGCTGGTTATCTGAGTTTTTAAAAGACAAATGGTAACAGAAAACAAGCTGAAGACAGATGAGAAAGTATAATAGCTAAGCCAGAGAATTTTAGCCTTATTTTACTTTGCTTGGTTTTGGAGGGATACTATTTAAATAATGTCTGTGTGTAGGCTCACATACTTGTCTCTGTTCAAAGGTTTTAGACGTTAAGCACAATGTCATCAAGAACCTTAGCGTGTGTTGCTTTGCGATGCTAGATCAGCAAATCCTGGTGGTTTATAGCAGGTGAGCATCTCACCCTCTGAGGAATTGTTATGGGTTGGTGGATGCAACTCCAGCACTAAACTAGGTGCACAGGTGGGACTGAACTCTTCCCTAATGTGCTATCTCATGGGCCACGTCCCTTCTGGGAGACACAGTGCCACTCTGCTCTGAGAAAAGGGATTTTACTTGTGGAGAAGCAATACGAGGCTTACTTCTCCCTTCCTCTGGATCTGTACTTCAGGAATGCAGAGCTGGAGAGTCTCTGATAAACTGCCATTGTTCTGGGAAGGCCCTCATTATTAACAAACAAGGACAGCTCTTTTGAACTGTGTTTCTGTTGGTTATATTTGATTGGAAAGGCAGGTCAATGTGCTAAAACAATTTAAATTTCAATAAAATAATATTATTTCATGTTTTAAAAGGTTTAGAGTGCCTACAAGGCAATTTTTTGCATGGCATGCTGTTTTACAGACAGTGGTCTGTGTTTCATGGTTCTTCTATTTGTACCTGACTGTAAGACATCGTAATATATAAAATAGCAATTGTAGATATGAATGTAGATATCTGAAATCTAGATAAGCAAACCCAGGTTCAAGTACAATGCATCGCACTTAATTGAGGAAGTGCTGATGACATTTTCTGGTTTGTATTAAGCAAGAGGACTGAGTAAAAGTTGTTCTTGGTGTAAAGACCCCTGGATTCATAATTCCTGACCAGGGCAATTTTTTTGCACAATATGTTTTCTATACGTGTTTTGAAGGCCTACTTCTGTAAGCAGATAACTTCAGATTGTTCCTATAGGCAGACCAACACATGTATGAAGGTTTGTAGATCTGATCTGAAACAACACAGCTGGCGCTACTCCACTGCCTTGAGAAGAGCTGCTTTGGTTTACATGTGGTGAGATGCTGGCTCTGAGCATCCAGCGTGGTTCACACTATTGGTCTGAGATGAAAATGTAGATTTTGCTGGCTTACAAGGGTAGGAAGGGTGTATCTCCTATAGGGTGTGTCAGATCAGTTATGTTTCATAGATGTTGTGTACTGGTTTTGAAAAGAGAGATAAATGGTTTACTAGTAACAAACCTGTCTCACCCCATCTAATCACCTGGAGTAAGAGCTGTTGACAACAAATTTGCTCGTTCCTGTGTGGCAAAGTACCAACATCAAACCTGAACCCTTCCTGAGACTACAGCAGTCTTGTAATCACTTGCGCTTGTTGTTTCTGATTGTGGCCAAATATCAGTAAATAAGTATCTTCCTGACCATAAGCTGATTTATAGGTAAATGAGTCAGATTTTGCATGGCCTCCTTCCCTGCCCTTCCGTTAAATTGAGTAATACACCGCTCTGCAAATAGATCCACTGACTTCATACCACCGTTACGGATGTGACAGATCAGCATTGGATACCTAGCTAATTCATGTGCTGCTATACAAAAGGCAGGGCATCAGTTGTTAGTTTAGTTTATCTAAGCTGAAATTAACACAAATCAGCTGTCTTTATTTTAGGTTGTAGAAAAATAATGCAAGAATGAGAATAAAAAAAGCAAAGCACCATGTTTTTGCCATTTGTTTGCACATATGTAGGGATGACCTAGAATGTTTAGCACAATGGATATTCACGTTTTGGGGGATGTAAATTCTGGACTTTGGGCTTTCTGCTGTTGCCTGGGGCTGACTGGTGACGTGGGTGATGGGCTTGTCACAGCGCTGTCAGAGTGACTGCCTAGAATGGGCTGTGAAGCATGTCCTGCAAGCTGCTAGCTGTACCCTGGCTACTGCTTGGTGGGTTTCACAGGGGGCTTTACTCCTTCCACTGCCTCCAAGGAAATACAAAGGCTCTCCAGCACCTTTTCTCTGGCCACCTACCTTCCTCGGTGCTTGGCTCTTGGAGTTGCTCTGCTGGAGTCCAGAGCTCCAGCTGTAAAAGATATCCTTCCAGAGAGCTTCCCAGCATAGCCCTGAGAGCAACAGCTTAAAACCAAGCTTGTTGTCTCCTTTCCACCCCATTCATTCCTTTCAGACAAGCTGAAAGGAGGGCAAAGTCAGCAGAGGATGGTGCTGAGTAGGCAGTTTTGGAGGTAGAGAATTCCTGTCTGACTGCATGTTGACAAGTATCAGATAATTGTCTGTGACTTGACAATGAACCCTACATAATGCAGGGAAGGAGGACTACTGGCATGGGGAATGCTGTGCACTCACCTGACATCATCCTGGAAAGTGTTCAGGAGCGGGATAACAATAGGGCATTATTCCTTTAGGGAAACAAAAAAGGAAAATGGTGAACCCTGCAAGACGGCATCAGAGTAGAAACCTAACAAGGGCTATCTGAACAGTGGCTGGGGATAGTGAAATATTTCATTCCTCCTTTTATTACAGCTGACAGAATTACAGGGAAGAGTAGAGTTGATGCATGTGTGCAGCTGATGAGCTATGCCGCTTCGAAAAACTGGGCCAGTACATTCAGACTTTGAGAGGCTCTCTCTTGCTCACACTCTCTTTCCCTCTCACACACCCAGCACTGACTGTCAGAAATTCCTATTTGCTGTTTGGACTCTCTGGCTTCTCTTTTTCTTTTTTCTTGTACAATTACTGGTTTTACTTCTAGTGAGCTGTAACTATTAGGTCAGAGTACAAGCTCTTGGTGGTATGTGTGGTAGGGATGCTGACCCAGAACATTTCAGTTCCAGTTAGTTCCACATACCTCATCTGCATATGTCCATGCATGTTGCACATACTGCATGTGTGACATCTACAGCCCTGCAGAAATATTTTGCTCTTCTCATATTATGTCTGATATGCAGCTTTGCTTCTGGCATCATCTCGTGATACTGTGACTTGGGAAAAGAGTGTGTATAGGGCAGGACAGCTCACTGGGAGCTCAGGAAGGAGAGCACTACAAAATTGGACTAAACTGGTTCTGAAGGATGAACAGTGGAAAGCTGGCAGTTAAATTTTGGTGACTGGCGTGGCACACACCTCCACAGAACCTATGCATGCAAGTTACCAAAGTGATTCAATAGGCAAAAGCCGAGGTCATATACAAAGCACAGAGCAGACTTTTCACATACGATTCATTTAACTCCATTAACCGATTTCATGGCTGATTTGTCAGAGGGAAGACTATTTAGTAAAACAGCCTAGGTAAATATGATTGATTGGCCTTGTAGGCTTCTGCAATTTCATTTTTTAATGTTGTCACTTCAGATATGGATTTCAGATATCAGAAGGGATAGAAGGAATATATAAAGGAAGTGATTGTGTGACTAAGATTGACATCAGATGTACAACAAGTAGAACATTTAAGAACCACATTTGGGACTTAAAAGACTAAGGAAACACTTGTTATATAAAAAAATCCTTCTGTGATGTAAATTCCTGTCTGCCAACTGTCATTTAGCATCCTTATTATTATATGATATATGAATGGCAAGGTGATGTCATATAAGGAGTGTTTCCTGATTTTTCACACTCAACTATATAATGTATGTATGCATTCTGCATGTACAAAACATTAATTAAATTATATTAAGCAAACTCTATGTTTTGGGAGGGAGAATTTAACTTGAGTGAAGCATAATAGCCATTAAGTTCATTTGCTGTAATTTAGAAAATGCTCCTATCGTAAAACTCTCTTGGTAGTACCCAAAAGAGACGTGTAAATTACATGATGGCAAGTTGGTTGCAAAAGCACTAAACAGTCTATGTTCCTCCCCAAAAGAAGAAAAAGTGCAGGACTCCTGTAGTAAAATAATAGGAACAAATATCCAAATTTTCAAACATCTTAAAGGCTGAAATTTTCAAGCTTTATTTAGTGAAAAGAAGAGAGCCAGTGCTTATCGACCTGTGTTCATTTTCCATCTGCATAACTATCCCCTCTTTCAATGGCTCTCTACTCATGTTAGCCATGTCTAAATGAAAGAAATAAATGACAGGGATGATATGCTCTACAAGGGAAAACTGATATCTTGAATAGCATCAGGAATAGTTTTGAAGTAATGAAAGTCTGTAGAGCATGTATAAAACACAGTCCCTGTGAGAGGTTTTTAGAAAAGTTACTAAATAACTGCTGAGCTGAAAACGGTGGTGAAACTGGGAGAGTGGGATCTCTGGTTCTTGCTAGAAAAAGCCTAATGTTACATCCATCTTTAAGCAAGGCAAGAAGGAGAACCTGGGGGGAAGAACTGTAGACAAGTGAGGCTCACCTCAGTCCCTGGAAAGATCATGGAGCATGTCCTCTTGGAAATAATTTCCAATCACATATGGACAGAAAGGTAAACCAAGGGCAAATCCTCCTTGACAAACCTGACTGCAGCCTGTGATGAAATGGCTGCCTACACTGATGGGATTGGAGGTAGCAGATGATATAACATGCAGCTATAGCCACAACCTGGAGGTTCAGGTTGGACCTTACAAAAAACATTGTCACTAGGAGGGTAGTGCAGCACTGGAAGAGCGAAGACTGTGGAGTCTTAGTCCTTGAATGCTTCCAGGACTCAACCAATGTCACAACTGACCTGATTCAACCAGTGTTGGTGGCAGTCCTGCTTCCAGAGAGAGGTTGGAGTTGATGACCTTCACAGACCTCTTTTGACCAATGTTTCTGTGACTATGTATTTCCCTCTGACCTTCAAGCAGTGATTCAGCAAAATGAGCAGTGAGCTACTCCGAGCATGATACCTTTATTCCTTCATGAGACATAGTGCAGCCATACATGTCATGACTCTTGTTCAGACTTAGGGCCTGCTAGTGCGTTTGGGTCATTCCTGGCTCAACATCAGTAGCACTTCGTGTGGGTGTTGGACTGCAGCGGGAATCCACATGCCAGGTAAGGCAGGAAAGGAGCTTAAGGCTCCCTCTTCCCCCTAACGATTTATTATCTGCAGCACTGGAGAGAAAGTGGCTTCATCAAGTCATTTGCAACATCGAGTCAGCGCCATCTCCCATTGTGCAGGTTTGGAGGAAAGAGCAAGGCTGCATGGAGCATCAGTCCCTGTCTGGCTCCTTCTATGTCCCTTCCCAGCCACTGTGCCTGCACCAGCACAGTGTGCCACTCACACTGCCGCGTACAGCCCTCCACAGCCAAGGGGGATCCAGGAGATTAAGTGAAACTCAGCACCCACATGTGCTTTGCAGGTTGTTTTGGGCAACATCACTCCCCTTGCTGGGGGAAAGCTGTGAAGCGACAATGCAGCAAACAGGAAATGATTCACCGCTTTTCTGCACACGTCTCCGGCAATATGTGCGCTACAGCAAATACACCACTTGATTTTGCCCTAGAAAGTGCTTATAAAATTAACAAAAAAGAAACACCATTTTGTGTTTTTACCCTTGAAGAGATACACATAGCTGTTTTAGATTACCCAGATATTGTCGGCATTGTGTTGTTTACTGCAACACAGTGTCTTATTATTCACTGACTAACTTTCCTTATAGAGCCTGCCAAGCACAAATTAGGTCAACCTAAGCAGCAGTATGAAATGTAATTAGCCAAAAACTTTCTTAATTAGTGCTGTTATTCAGGGCGGGGAGAGCTTAGCTCACAGTGAATTGGGGTAGGGCACGTTGGTAGAGAGAGACTCTTCCTAAAGAAAGGTGGATCTAACACTGGATATCTGCCCAATTTCTTTTGAAATTTAGATTGCGATGTTTTATTACCACAGCGAGGACTGTAATTTGTGCCTGTAGGGTGCTCTGCATTGCATTAATAGATTGCAATAAAACAACAAACAACAAACTAATCATTTTTATGGACAACACCTTCTTGCAACTAGAATCAGCAATTCTAGGTCTTCAGGCACTCTGCATCAGTCACAAAAACGATGGTGAGAAACCGTTTCTCTCCTGCCAGAGGCACCAGCGGCACATTGCCACCTCTGCACAGCAGCTCCTCTTGGACTGGCTGACCAGGGACTGGCATCTTTCACACCGTGCCCCTACCTCTGGAGTGCCAGTTCAGGAATCCACTCTGCAGGGGTTACAAAAGATAGATCAGTATGGCTCCCTGTGAGCAAGGACTCCTAACACCGTATTTGATATTATGGGCATCTTAACTGTCAGACAAGCCTGGGACTAAAGGCACGAGATCAAGTTACTTTGGTACATCTGAAGACAGTCAAGTCACGAGAAACTTGTGCTAGCCTTTACCCAAGCAGTATTTGGATGAAGAGAGATTTCCACTTTTTGTCATCAAACAGCTTCCGCATTCTCTCACCTCTCCCATCCAGTCTGTATAAAACATTGGCCAATTTTGTTTAAATAAAAGAATAAATACTAGCCCAACTTTTCATTTTTACTACTGTGCTCAGGTTTTACTACTTTTGTAATCCATCCCCCATCTGGAGTGAATAAAATAATTTGCATTTTTCCATGTACAAATGCTGGCATGTACAGATGCAGGACAAGTTACTGATTACTAATTCTGATCAATATATAATTACATTGATGAGAATCTCCTGGAGTAAAGGGCTAAATCTGTAATAAAAACATACAATATGGGAAAACATGCATGGAAACAACCTACAGAGCTCCAAAAAGCAATGATGTTCGCACTGGCTGTGCATGAACCAGCTCATGTCTGAAGGCAATCTAACTATGTTCACGCAGTTTTGCACTCAAGCTAATAAAGCCTGGAGAGAGGCGTGATAATAGGATAATGTGTGCAAATTAACATTCCCACTGGGTGAAATCATTCTGGGTGAAATCATTCTGGTGCAAAGCAGAACCCCAGACGTGCATGTAAGTCCTTCCCTAAGTTTTAAGATATGGTCTAAGTGTGGACTAAACTTTGTGCTGATCAGCCACACAGAGGTTTTTGCTTGCTGTTATCATCATGAGAACTGCATTTTACCGAGAAATTTTGCATCACTTTCAGGACAGAGAACACCCATTTAACTGCCCTGTGCTGAAATCTCATCATCTGGACAGTCCAGCAAGTCTCAGGGTTTGCCACGGTTCTCATCTAGGTTTGATTTACAGAGAAAAAATGTTATAGTGTCCTGGGAGTTGAACTGCAGATATGATTGCCTTCTTTCAAAAGCTGAGAAGGTGACTATTTTAATATATGGTGTGCAAGAGCAAAGCAAATCTGATTACAAAATGGTTACATCAATGAAGCAGTAAAAATGTTATTCAAGCTCATTACCTAGACAATAACTTACTTAGACTTATTTTAGTTTTGTATATGGCCTGCAGCCATGGCTACTAGAAACTTGTCATGTAATGTAAAGGTGTGTGCACATTTTTAAACTAGCATCATTTGAATTTATCAGCAACTTCTGTGCATCCAGTTAGCAAGAATGGCTGTGTGCAACTTAGAATTAAATACCTAAATGCCTATTTAAATAGGCAGATTAAAAATGCCTGATCTTCAGGTGCAGAAACATACGTCTGAAACAACTGACGCGGAATGGGTCCCTCAAATCTCTCCCAGATCCCTGTTCAGATGGGAAACAGTTACCTCCTGGACTTGAAGCATTCATTCATAGGTGAAAAAGGAACATCAGAAAAGGAAGGACATCCTATCGTGTGGTCTGGGCTAAAGCATCATTGTGCCCTGGTAATGAGTTCAGTTCTGTTAATAGAAATTGAAAGTCTTTCAGTGACTTGAACAGTGAGTAAAACATAGACATTAGAAAGAAATAGTGAAAGTGCATTCTGAGAACTTCAAAAGGAAAATACACTCAAAGACCTACTTAAGAGATGTTCACCAAAAAGTCAATGTTAATAACTAACTTTCAGTGGCCTCATTATAACCTACTTTCTAATAGTCTGGAAACCCATACAAATGTTGATTAGTTCTGCAAGATCTAGTGGGTATTGTTTTTTCAAGTTAATAAAAAAATTTTAAGGAAAATACTACATAGGTGGGCAACAGTAGGTTGTTCTGTGAATACTTACATTAAAAACGCATCCTTACTTCTGATCTTAACATGTTTTCGGTTTTATTGTTTAGTCATAAATGCATCACAATAGACCTAAATTAGTATTTCTCCTGTAGTTTTATTCCTGACTTTATTATGTGGACTTGGCATTTAGGGATATGTTTTAGTGGTGAACTTGGCAGTGTTAGGTTAACGGTTGGACCTGATGATCTTAAAGGTCTTTTTCAGCCTAAATGATTCTGTGATTCTATGTTTGACTTTACAGAAATACCTAAATGCCTACTAGAACAGACCTGTCATCTAACTCCAAGCACATGAGTGGATATTTCACAGAAAACCAAACCCGTTTCTATTTTGATCATTGGTTGTGACGCAGTTTTGTGCTAACAGCATATACATTTTCCCCTCTATGTAAATCTACCTATCATTTGTATTAAACCTCTGATAATGCTGTTAAAACAAAGTGTATCACACACTTAGAAGCAAAGAGCTTTAGTGCTTATGTTAACAGCGCTTCTATATGAGTACAAAAATCAATCCTCCCTCAAACTGAGGATTAGCCAGCTACACAATAATGATCAGTTTTGTAATATGTGAAATACGTGTCAAATCTAATAACCAAAGTCTGCCTAAATAAAAGAATGTGTTCAAAAAGATTAGTGGATCATTGCAGGCTCACACAGCCTGATGCCACTTTTCATGCTTCTTGGATGGCTTTTAGCACATCTCAGCTGCTGCCAGTCCACACGTGCTCTTTAAGCATGGAAAATAATGCAGGAATTTAGGAGAGCAGGGCTGATGGTTTGAATGAGATGGCTATTTGGTGAGCTGGCAACATAAAAGGCTTTTCTTTTTCATCAGAAGGATTTTCTACAAAGGTTGGAAGAGCTCCTGTGCTTAAGTTAATACATGCCCAGTTAATACATATTGTCCTTGCATAGCTATTGACTGTAGTGGGCTTAACCAACAGATGATGATTTACTCTCACAGTGTCTTGCCAGTCGCTGTACAGGCTGCTCTTCAGACTTGCATTAACAGCTGCTGCCAGAGGGATACAGCTGCTTACCAGGGCTGGCAGCTCCCAGGAGCACAGGTAGTACTGGTCAGGGTACATGCCCTCAGCCAGGAAAAAGAAGGGTTTGATGTGTTAAGTTGACAAACACATGGGCCAAATGATCTTTTATGACTACAAAGTTGATCACATTTTCTGTTTTGTACTGGAGACCAGTGGAATTGCAGTGCTCCTGCCTTAGGATGTGTGGATTGCGCTATTTGCATTGCATCTTCAATAGCCTGATTTTATATACTTGGGAAAGTAGATCAATAAGCTTCTGAATGATGGCAAGTATCTACTTGGTGTGATAACATCACCCACACCACACTCAGATGCTGAACTAATGATGGTTTTGACAACAGACTTTAAAGGTTTGAGTTAAAATTGTACAGACTGCCCTTGATGATTCGTCTGCATAATTTTGGGAATTCTGTGCGGGAATTGTTGTGACTATTCAAAAAGTATTGTCGTTAAACTTGAATCCTTCTTTGAAACAGGCTTCTGAGGACTAGTGGTACACACTTTGCAGGAGCTAATCCTTAGCAGTGAAGCAATTCTCAGCTTTCTCATTGCCAATGCATATCTTTACATACAACTTGGATTTAATGGGAAGTCTGCCTTCCTTAAACTTTTCACGAAGCATCCAAAATAGTTCCTCAGCTATAATTTCCCCTCTTACTCTGGAACTGCAAGTCAAACACTCTAAAATACTAATGCTTTCAAAGCCTCTTGGGCTGTTTTAAGAAAAATTCAGGGATGTTTATCATAAACTCAATACTTCTGTTAATGCTGCAAGCCAATTCTGCAGTTCAAGGGACAACTCTGTCAGACCACATCTGGTATCACATACTAATGTTATATTGGTCATAAAAAAACGTATTGTCTGATTAAGTGCTAAGGCAGTTCTTCCCTAGCAGAAGTGAATGCACGGCTGTTGCCAAGAAGGTTCAAACTTGTCCATAACATTGCAGCAAGTTCCCAGTATTCACAGCATTTCTGTGAAACTGCACAGAGCAGGTACCTAACTTGTAAAAATTTCAGTGCATGAGGCAAACCCCTGTCATTTCAGGTACAGTATCACTCACGGACGAAATATGCCTGAGACAGGTGCAATTCCACAGAGCCAGATTCAGATCTGTTTTCCTAGTCACCTTTTCCACTCTTTCCATACTCTATGTACTATTGTATATAGTTGACATGCAGGTATGTTATTAATTTCTGTTAAAACTTCAGGGTCTCATGTTGCAGAGAACCTGCAGAATGCTTGCAGAGGCTTTTGCAGTTAATCTAAATCTAAAAACACTACTATTGCAACTTCATTTCAGCTACTGGCTTGCAAACCACTATTGCATTGGGGGATGGTGGGACTATTTTACTTTCTTTCTGCTCACAAACAATTTGTCAACTATTAAATTTATTTAAATTTTGCTTAAAATTTATTTTAAATATTGCTTTCCTCATTATAATTTATTAAGATTGGAAGAGAAATATGGCCACTTCTGCCAATGCAAGAATAGACAGGTCAATCTAATCTGGGACTATCAAGTTCCTGCAAATCATTGAGTGATAGTCAACTTACATACTTTCTATAAGCTGCTTTGAAAATTTGACTTCTGAAAACATGTTTTCCTTAGGTTACCCCAAAATTTTGGAGTCTTGGCTTGAATGGTAAGTTTTAAAGTTTTTCCATCTGTCTCTCATACATGACTGAGGCTGTGGGCACGTATCTTTCCTTGTGACTAATGCTGTGGGACACCTGAGTCTCAAACAAGTACTGTTGCCGTTTTCCAGTTGTGCAGTGAATGTACAGAATACATTTCTGATACACCTATGCAGCAAAACCTCCACAAACACGCAGCCAAGTTTACAGAGTTTAGAACAATGAGGCATTCACGTCATTCTGCTTTTCATCTCCCTGCTTCAAAATCAAGAGGAAACAGTACCGTTACTTTCTAATGCCAGACACCTTAATCATATTGGCCAGCTAATTTCTGAGTAGATAGGACACAGGATCCTGTTAGACCCATCGAGGTGATCACCTGCTAGAATCATAGAATCATTTAGTTTGGAAAAGACCTTTGAGATCATCAAGTCCAACCATTAACCCAGGACTGCCAAGTCCACCACTAAACCATGTCTCTAAGCACCACATCTACATGTTTTTTTAAACACCTCCAGGGACAGTGATTCCACCACCTCCCTGGGCAGCCTGTTCCAATGCTTGGCCACCTTTCAGCAGAGAAATTTTTCCTAATATCCAGCCTAAACCGCCCCTGGTGCAACTTGAGGCTGTTTCCTCTTGTCCTGTTGCTTGTTATGTGGGAGGAGAGACCTACTCCCAGCTGCCTACAGCCTCCTTTCAGGGAGTTGTAGACAGCAATAAGGTCCCCCCTGAGTCTCCTTTTCTCCAGAGTAGACAACCCCAGTTCCCTCAGCCGCTCTTCATAAGACTTGTGCTCCAGACCCTTCACCAGCTTCATTGCCCTTCTCTGGACACGCTCCAGCACCTCAATGTCCCTCCTGAAGTGAGCAGCCCAAAACTGAACACAGCATTTGAGGTGCAGCCTCACCAGTGCCGAGTGCAGGGGGGCAATCACCTCCCTAGTCCTGCTGGCCACACTGTTTTGGATACAAGCTGGGATGCTGTTGGCCTTCTTGGCCCCCTGGGCACACTGGTGGCTCATGCTCAGCCAGCCATCAGCCAGCACCCCCAGGTCCTTTTCCAAGGGGCAGCTTCCCAGCCGCTCTTCCCCAAGCCTGTAGCGCTGTTTGGGGTTGTTGTGACCCAAGTGCAGGACCTGGCACTGAGCCTTGTTGAACCACTTGCCACATCCCAGGCAAATGCTGCTCAATGTAAGTGTGTGCTCTGTTATCACCATCTTTAGTTCTCAGCTTCTTTGTAAACCAGTTACTTTGAGCACTAAGGAGGACAAGAAATCATTAACTATGATGAAATGTTGGCCTTTCCTGTTTTGAAATGGCTGAGGCAAATGCATGAGGATGGGCAGTACCTTGCTCCTGGGGATGGGGAGACTCCTCTCTTCCAGTGAGCATCTTCAGGCACTGTTGGAAGGGCCACCATTTCCTCCGGACCACTAATGTGGTCTCATGGTCCCTCGTGAAGGAGCAGCCCTGGGTTTTGGTGAGCCAGGTGTGCACTGGGCAGCGTGCACTCTTCTCATGGTCACAGAAGAAACTTCACTGCAGCTGGAAGGACAAATAGGGCAAAAGATGGTCAGTCACCTACTGGCACAGCATCCCAAGAGCTCAGTGCTTGGTTCCTGCTGCATTTCCGTGGGTGATGGGAAGCAGAAGCAGGCTCCCTGCCACAGCAAGCGATGGCCAAGCTGGCTGCTCAGTGAGGCAGCTGCTTCAGCACAATCCCTGCAGGTGCAAGGAGGTGTGTTTACACCTAGGGAGCCAGGATCACAGAAGAGGTGGGAACCAGGGCCAAACTCATTATCATTCCCAGATGCAAGCTAATCTGTAATTCCATATGGAAAACATTCACTCCACACCTGAAAACTATGAACTTTGCGCTTTTTTTACACTTTTTTTTTTTGTGTGAAATACCTACAATTTTATGTAGACATTCTTCTAGTAGAAGTTTTATTTGTTGAAATACAATTTTCCATCAGAAGTAATAAACGATGGATACTTCCTTACCAGTCTTTGTTAAAACTGCATAAACCCAAATAAAACATTCCTCATGGCATTAGTAGACTAATGCAATATATTATAAAGGTCATATTTATAAAAGGATGTTCTATACTGCATAGTCTCAGTGTTGGAAAATAGCCCAAGCCGACTCCTGCTACAGTAATCTTTCCTTACCCTTTGTGCTCCCTGACTTTTGCAGTATACTATCAATAAATAGTCATAGTCCCTCAAGTACTGTGCCCAGTGTCACTGTACATGTTGGAAAAATATCTGCTGTACAAGTCATGTTCTTTGAATTCTGTTGATACTGTAGGAAAAATGCTGTTTAAGTCCTTTAGCAGGGAAAACTCCAGCTGAAGTGGCAATTTTATTTTTTTTTCCTGGGATATGATCCACATAATCAAGCCATTATTCTGTAGACTCCCAATGAAGGGAGAGTCAGAACGCAGTTTGCTCAGAAGGCACCTACAAAGCGTAAGGTGAGATTCAAGCAGTATCTTGTGAAATGTCTTTGACTCTTTCCCTCTTGAACTACAAATCATACTAATTGCGGGAGGGGCAGAGCAAAGCAGTCAAAGAATAGCTGTTATCCTAATTATGTGGAGTCTTTATTTTGTGTTAGGATGAAGCTTTAGGTGTGCTTACTATCTGTTTGATTTCATTAATGAGACTTCATAAACTAGAAGCCAATAAAGAATGCAGATGGGAATGATTTCAGGCTAAGTATGAGAATTTTATTGCTGGCTATCAAAGACCTTCTGCTAAAATGCTAATTTTTTAGACATAGTCCTTTGATCACTACAGATAGTAAGCGTAAATCAAATGAAACTCTGACATAGTTCTTGTTATTCTAAATGGGAAGTGAAAAGTAGTCTGCCAAATTCTAATTGTTCATTTGGGCTATACTGCTATCACTTTGCAAATCTCAAAGCCTGATATTAGGGAATATCCTTCTAAAGAAGAATATTATATTTCTGGAGACATGCCTGAATATCACTGGCTTGAGAGCACAAGTTTTCCTCACTTCTGAGAGCTAAATTAATACTCCCACTGAGTACTGCAGCAAGCTGCACTGCTGGGTGTATTGTGGGCTTGCATAAGGCAAGACTGGACACACTATTTCTAAGTTAGCTGAGGACGGGATGACGTGGCCTAGCAGACTCCTCTAACCAGCCTGTAGCAAGGCCGTGGCACGTTTGCCCCAGCTTTCACAGAGCCGTCTACGTTGCAGAAGTGAAGCCACCACAACCCATCCCACTAAGCTGTGGCCACCCTGGACCTTGCTAATGCCTCCTTTTGACACTCAAATCATGTAGCCAGCCAAATTATGGTTTGCCTGGAAAAAAAAAAAAAAAAGGGTTACGAGGGAAAGGAAACACCTTTGTTGTCTTCTGCTTAACAATTCTCTGACAGGGCAGCCGTAACAACACCAAAGTATTAAGAAACGTTTTTGATTAGGTACTAGGAGAAAAAAAAATATCCTGGTGGAAAAACATCGCAAGAGAGAAAAACACCACCTTTTTTTCCCCTTTTCTTGGAGCCAGTTAGTGCATGTTTACTCTGCTCAAGTGTTTATTCTACTATAACATAAACTCCACACTAAAGCTGAAACCATTATGAGGTAATGTTTGTAGAATATTTTTTAATGCACACTTTCAGCTGTGAATCAAGATACTCTGAAGGGTGAAATGCTCGTTCCTTTCATAAAACTTTGGGGTTTTTTAAGCAACTTTCTATATAAAGCTCTGAGAAAAGACTTTTGTGAGCATTTTGATGTGGATTTCTCCCATCCCTTTTACATCTCAGTTATAAGCTTCTAACCTCCTTTAGAACATTTAAGAAGGAGTAAAAAACTTTGCAAATACATAAACATGTACAGTTCTGACTCTACATCCATATGCCAGCACTTCCCTATGTAACAAAGGGAAATTTCTCAAAAGTGGCCTAAAGAAGGACTGATTGTCGAAGAGGTGCCACACCATCTTCAGGGGTCAGTGTGAAGTTCCTTTAGAAAGGGACCAAGAGTCACTTCAGCAGCTCTGGAAGAGAAGTCCTCTTTGTGAGCATGCTTGTGCCTCACAAGTCAGGAATCTCTGTCCCTGGGCAAGTCCAAGGCTGAAGCAAGTGCTGTGAGGAGGGACCCTGAAGTGGGAGAAGCAAGGAAATTTCAGAGGGTAAAAATTACATTGCGAAGATGTGGGTACACTTCAGGGCATCTGTGGAAAAAGACTTGGGCATAGCTCTCCAAGAGGCTATTATTACTATTTATTAGTTCAAGGGCAAAGAGCAAAGGCTCTCCTGTGCCTCTCCTCTCACTCCAATGGTAAAGAGCTGCCACAAACCAAATTAATCTTTAACAAGGAATCCTTCTTCCTGTTTTTCCTGGGAGCTCCATATAGTAGTGATGGTGGTGGCTGGGTCTCCCCCAAGCAGGTGCAAAGAGGAAGGAATAAGTCCTTCTTCATCAACCCTAGAGACATTGCCAAAATAGCCTTCTGACATAGCACCTGGTATGCAATGTGCTAAGAGAAGATGCTCTGCTGTCCTGGAGTCCTCCTCTGTGTTTGCAAGAGTTCAGATCATGAAGGACTGGTATTTAAATATTTTATTCCAAAATGGAAGTGTAAAGCATTTTTAAAGCCTTTAGTTAGAAGGCAAAAATTGCAGGGGTGTCATCAGAAGCGGGCTCTAAATATTTTTTTGCAAAGCAGACAGCATGAAGCACACCTCCTCAGAGCTCCACCGAGGTGCTGCTTCTCCAAACACACCACGGCAGGATTAATCTCAGCCAGAGACTTTGTGGGGTACAACCTGGAGAGGAAATTTTCATTTCTTCAAATACACTAGCAAATTTTGTAGTCAGAGTAGGGAGGCTGCTTAAGGTAAGATTGGTAAAATCCTACTTCTGTGTGCAAAATGCTGTTCTGCCATACACACATACATACATACACATTTCCAGCCGTGGAGCAGTTCATTAGTCCACTGAGCCGGGACAGTATGTGGATTGTGGTCTATCACCATTCTGCCATCATACTAAGCATTAATTTCTCCATTTAACTGCACTGGCAGCAATGGAAGTGAATGTAGTTGATTGAAAGGCTGACCACCTGGCTGTTGAAATGTCCTTGAAATGTCTTTCATCAGCATACATGGGGTGGTGGGGCTAATACAGCAGAGAAGGATACTTTACTGCATTTGGATGTGTGCCCTAGAAAGCACCCGCATACCAGCAAGGAAGTACCAGTGCTGGCCCTTGGGAGACACTAGGGGGAAAGTGGTCTGGGGAGAGGAGAATCCAGGTTTAAGTCAATGCAAACATGTGCAATGGTGATCTGGTGAGAATACAGCTGGAGAAGGGATTACATTGTTTTGTCCTTGGTGAGGTAGACATCTATGCAGTCAAATGATGCTATTATAGTTCTATGAAAGCCATGCGTAAGTATCTATGTTAATAAAGATGTAATCTGCATTAGGGTGAGAAAACATGTAATAGAAAATGAGATTATAGTTTTCAAATAAATCTTACTCTGATTTCATGCACTGCAGCTTTCACTTGCTGCACTGTATTTTATTTAGCTAGTGTTTAAGAGCTCCTGTGAGAGACCAGGCATCTCTTTTGAACAAACGTGGACTCACGAGATTCCCTGCCTGGGCTCTGGGCCATTTTTTCTCCTGCATATTTTCTCCTGCAGTCCCGAGGAACTACACACATGGCAGAAGACACTATTTGGTCTGTAACAGTGATAGCATTGCTGAGAGGTAAGATGAAAAGTCATGAAAATTTGGATCTGAGGTAATGCTGGAATGTATGTGGTAATTACCCACAATAAACTTACAGGTTCAAAGGCAAGAATTATCAGGTTTTATTGCAATTACACTGATGGCATGTTAATCAGGTTGCATAAATGATGGTAAAAACAGTGCATAGTAGTAGCAAGCAGGTGACCTATGGTAGAAAGTAAATGATGGCATCAAAAGAACCAGAAACCAGCAGGTAGTTCCTCAGTTCACCACGGACATTGTCCTTCCCACACGGTAACAGTCCCTCAAACTTGGCTGAAATGTGCTGTAGCTCAAGCTTATTATAAAGACACAAAATCCTCACTGGAAGCAAATTTCTGCGTCCTCTTTCATTCTAAGGAGAAAAATAGTGTTGCAGAAGTCCATTTCTCCTTTAACCACAGTCCATAAATGCTTTTAATTACATCACCTTTCATGGTATGACATTAACTACAGTTCCTTAAAAGGCTGTACATGGCTCAGGTATCAGAGAGAACATTTTCTCCTGGCAAGTGTCACCAATAAAAGCATACATGCTAGAGCTACAGATCTATGGTCAAGAAATATTAATTTTACTTTTGTTAGACATTCTAAAACTCTTGAGATGGTTAAAAAAAGAATTTTAAAAAGTAACTCTTTGGCAAAGGAAATTTCCAATACAGAGAAAGATCTTTTTTCCACTATGTCTCAAAAAAATTACAAACCGTGGAGTGTGTGATAAAAACCATTTTTCCTTGTTACTGTTTATGGATAATGTCCCACACACATGACTAGCGTGGAGCAGAAAAAAAAAAAGTAAATATACCTGAACTCTCTTGTTTAATGTACATGCCTTTCCTTCCCTTGTAGATCAAGTTTGAACCGGGTACGATCAGGTTATCTGTGAGAAATTACTTGTAAATACCACCTGTATATGGCCATTCAGAGGAAGTAAAATACTAAGCTTCCTTTTTTGTACATATGTGACAGCAAGACCACTCTAAGTTTAATTACTGATAAAGAACAGTATCATAGGATTGATTTCTTCTAGTCACAACTGTCTCAAAATAACAAATTACAAAAAATATTAAAATTATCTCTTCCAAGTAATTTCTAGCTAGAATATTTTTTAGAAGATTTCCCTTTTGTGAGTGGAAAACAGGTTTTTTGTGTTACAGTGCTTATAAAATGGGCAAAATTTTGATTTAAATGTTCATTTAGAAATTGTCTTGGAAGCAATTTTCAACCAGCTGTATTTCTGTGGATTATTCCCTCAGTGCTGTTCATGACATACAGTATTGCTACATGTCACAAATGATCCTGAGTCATCACGTATTGTACAGTGCAGATTATTTATTTTGCCAAGTCCAGGTTTTTCTTTCTTAGCTTTAGAGTTTGGAAATAATCCCAAAGGTAATTGGGAAGTTTGTGAACCTTCTCTTAAATATGCCTCTTGGCTGGCTTCCTTTCCTGTTTTCTTGGCCTCTCCAGGGACACATAATTTGTGCAACTCGTGTAGTCGTTGCACAGTTGTGTACAGGGCTTCTCAACTTCTTACATCAGCCAAAAAAAAAAATTTGAAAAAGCTGTTTTGAAAACTAGGCTTTTTCTTTAATTCACAAAGTCTGGCTACTTTACGGTGCTGGGTAATGAAGCTACAGGTGACTGCCTCCAACTCTGAAACATCTGCAAAGTGAGGTGCTATAAATCAAAGGTAGTAGGTTGCCTTGTTTTGCTGCTAACCGGGTCAATCTCCCCCCCAAAACAAAATTCCAGAAAGCAAATAACCATAGCTAGTGGTTCCTGCACATAATGTTTCGCTATCATTACACAAGGAACTTCATAACACCCAATTATAAAAAAACTGGACTGGTTATGCAGAGATTTCACAACTGCACGTAAGATAACTTGAGGTATCTCAGTCTGTCTGTGCTTGGATACTCCTTTTAGTTAGTTCCATTTTCTTATGGCTTTAGTGCAAAAAGGTTTGTTTTTGTAGGTCTCTTCATTTACTAAACCAAAATCAGGCCAAAAGACATCAACAAAGGCCAGAACAAGATTTGGATTAATTTCTTTGTTTATAGTCAAGAGGGAGCATGAATGCTGAGTTCCAGCAATAGCTAATCACATGAATTTGAATCTAGCAAAATGAACGCTTGTCTGCCAATTTAAAAATTCACCTCTCTTAAACATTATAAGCCTAAAACTCATTTGCCATTAATCTTGTTTTATATATTAACAAGTATTGTAAAAGAAGAACCTTAATTCTTTCTGTTTCTGGAGATGTTTGGATTTCAAGGCATCACCTCTGTTGCTTTTACACCTGATAAAAGCACCCCTTGCCTGCATGTCAGGTGCTGTCCTCCCGCACAGCCTGCCTTTGGCACCTCTCTCCCCCACTAATATAATGCAATATCAATATTGAAAGGAATCATCTTTTGAATGAAGATTTGAATGAAGCAGAAAGCCTCTTGAAAAAGTAGTATATGGTCAGGTAGTGAAAGTGTTATCACAGAAGGTGTGCCAAAAGGGCTGAATTCAAGACATTTTGGCCTTTTGCTAACTTATTAGGCATCTCCTAAGCAAAGTTTTGGAGCTTTGATCTTCCAGCTTTAATGGCCATTTACCATTCTTTAATCTCATTATATTAATGTGACAGCAAACCTCACTGAAGCCAACCAAAGCCCACACACACTGTCTATCATAAAGCAAAAGCAATGTTTTAATTCTGCATTTATTCCTATCTGTGGCCAGATGTCACAAGTGCAGTTGTTGCATCCTCCTAACATCCCAGACTTTTCAGTGCAGGAGTCCTGTCGGGGCCGTCACTGTGAATGCGATGTTCACAATTCTGGATATGTAGAACTATTACAGAATAACACAAATAATATAAAATGAAAGCCTCAGTACAATACTGCCAGAAGAGCATCCTTCTGGCGGCATCCTGAGCTGAGGGATGCTGAGACACACGTGACAGTTACTGAGAGGTAACTATGAACAGGGATTTTGTACAGTCATTCCCTGCAGAAGGGGTCTGTATTCATTTGGAGTTTATTTTGTGCTGTCAAGTGACTCCATAGGGAAGAAATAATCTACTTGGTGCTATGTTGCTAAAGCACATTCAGCTCTGACAACAGAGAAAGCCAGGAGGAGTGAAAGTCTCACGTGCTGGGGTGTAAGGGAACGTGAAGAGGGGGACTAGGAAGGATGTCCCACACAACCAGAGAGATGTAGCAGGCCCAGATAAAGCGTTACCTTTAGCTTGTGGGGAACACATTGTCATCCAGTGAAAAGTGCTTTAGGCATTTGTCCTGGTTTCGGCTGGGATAGAGTTCATTTTCTTCCTCGTAGCTGGTACAGTGCTGTGTTTTGGATTTAGTGTGAGAATAATGTTGATAACACACTGATGTTGTAGTTGTTGCTGAGCAGTGCTTACTCTAAGTCAAAGATGTTTCAGTTTCCCATGCTCTGCTGGTAAGGAGGTGCACAAGAAGCCAGGAGGGAGCAGAGCCAGGACAGCTGACTCAACCTAGCCAGAGGGATATTCCGTACCACAGAATGTCATGCTCAGTCTATAAAGTGGGGGGAGTTGGCCAGGGGCTGCTGATCACTGCTCGGGGACTGGCTGGGCATCGGTTGGTGCGTGGTGAACAATTGCGCTGTGCATCACTTGTTTTTTTCCCTTGGGTTTTATTCCTCTCTCTGCCTCTCCTCTTCATTACAATTATTATTGTTGTTGTTATTATTGTAATTTCAATTATTAAACTGTTCTTATCTAAATCCATGGGGTTTACTTTTTCCCAGTTCTCCTCCCTATCCCACTGGGAGAGGTGGGTGGAGTGACTGAGCAGCTGAGTGGTACTTAGTTGCTGGCTGGGTTTAAACCGCGACATCATGAAGTCAGGAGGCCAGGACTGCATATCCTCTGCGTTGCTGTCAGGTGCTGCTGCTGTCTTACTGTGCGTTTCTTCAGGCCATCTCTCGGTGCTTCTGTATCCCATCCCAAAGTCTGACAATCTGATCTGGCTTTTAGGGGTCACTTGGTGCACTGATAGCACTGCACAGAGCAGTCCTGACCCCTACCTACACTTCAGCAGCAAATAAGGATAATTAACACTCTTCTGGAGGTTTGAATTCACCTGTGGTAAATATGGACAGAGGATTTGCAATGCCTTGCTTTTGCTGTGGATAAACAATTTCTATTCAGGAATAGAAGTATTTACCAAATATATGAAGATTGAAAGCAAAACAAATTAAAATTAATTTTCTGTATTTCTCACTCATGGTGGAATTCACTGCAATCAGAAGAAGCAATCACAAGATCTCATAGGTATAGTTAATTTTTTTTTTTGAAGATTTTGAAGCTTTTAAGTGATTCATAAGCCTTTTGCTGACTCTATGCACTAAGTGAATCTTCAGAAATTCAGGAATTCCTTTGAAGGCTTTAAGCAATTAATAAATAGGTGACCTGGTGAGTCTGTTACACTCCAAATGCTGTTCATGGGCAAAGAGGAAGCACACCTTATATATAAGTAAATCCAAACATTTGTTAGTATAATGGAAAATTTAGAGGTCTAATTCTAGAATCGTTATTAGTCTAGATCTAATTATTACAGGAATAGAAAGAATAATAATGCTTTTAGAAAAAGTCTCGGTGATAGTAACAATACAATTAAAATTGGAACACAGACAGTTCTTAGCATCTATCCTTTTTCTTGTCCCGTACCTGTCCTTCTCTACTCCCGTCCCTGTGTCTCTGCTTCTCAGGACCTGTGCTATTGTACAACGTCTGTATTTCTCTCCGTCGTTGTATTAGAGTTGTAAATACCTCTTCCTATGCAGAGTAACTGCTTATTACTGCTACCTATACAAAACTGAGATATACCATGCAATGACGAACAGGAATAAAACAAATTAACTGTAGGCACCTGGTCAGTTAGAAAAGTTGCTGTTACAGCCAAACGAGGTAAACCAAAGCTGCAGGCAGGTGAAGAAGAGAGCAAGCCTGACAAGGCTCTGTCCCACGGCCACGCAAACTCAATACAAAGCTGACAGCCCATCTCTGGCAATGGCAAGACCACATTACAGAGCTACATGGTTACCAAAGCCCTAAAGCTTTCTGCTTGCAGGCAGTAAGGCTATCCATCTCACTGCAGCAAGCAGTCCTTCTCATGCAGTACTTTAGGTCAGGAGGGACCTCTGGATGTCACCTGGTCCAACACTCTGCTCAAAGCAGGGCCAACTTCAGTGGCCTTCAAGAGACAACAGGGGCTCTGCTCTTCAGGGCTGTTCTTAACAGTGGCTTTTCTCACTGAGAGAAATCTAAGGTGTGGTGCCGTCAGGGTTTAATCCCAGCCGGCCACTAAGCACCACAGAGCTGCTTGCTTACTACCCTCCCCTTCCCTGGTGGGACGAGGGAGAGAATCGGGAGTGTAAAAGTGAGAAAACTTGTTGTTTTGAGGTAAAGACAGTTTAAGAATTTTTAAAAAATAATATTGTAAGGAAAGGGGGGGTGGCGTGGGTAACAGGGGGAGAGGAAAATAAACCCCAAGAAACACAAATAATGCAAATTAAAACAATTACTCACTGTCAACCGACCAATTTCCAGTCAGTCCTTGAGCAGCAGCCCCAGCCACCAACCTCCCCTCTGGTTTTATTGCTGAGCAGGAGATCATATGGCATGGAACATCCCTTTGGTCAGCTGGGGTCAGCTGTCTCAGCTGTGTCCCCTCCCAGCTTCTAGGGCACCCCCAGCCTCACCGCTGCTGGCGTGGGGTGAGTGGCAGAAAAAAGCTTTGGCTGTGTGTAAGCACTGCTCAGCAATAACAAAAACATCCCTGTGTTATCAACAGTTTTCAGAACAAATCCAAAACATAGCCATATACTAGCTACTATGAAGAAAATTAACTCTGTCCCAGCCAAAACACAGGTGCCACATGGTAAAGGAAGCCGGAGTTAATGGGCTTTATTTTCTAAATTAAATAAAATACAGCAAAACCCTCAAACATCCCAAATCTATCTACTTGAATAGCACTCTCAAAATGGGTTCTACTGAATAGTCATGATTTAAAAATAATTGGTTTCAATATTTTTAATCACCATGCTCTACACAGCTTCATTGTGCACCACCCTCCTGTAGTCTAAGTACTGCCAGAATCAGGTATTATTGGTGTAATATTACTGTAATTGAGCAAGATGGAGAAATAAGAGCCTGGGCAAGATATTGCTGGCATATCTTTCTAATTCAATTTCATCCAGCAAGACTGTCGATCAATTAAGAGGCCATTTCTCTGATGATGCTTCACCTGTTCCTGCCACAGAGCAGTTCCTTGCTGACACTGGGGGGCACTGGGGTCCCCAGAGGCTGGAGCGTGTCTGGCTGGGCAAAGCATGAAGCCCAGCAGCCTGGGGGAAATGAGGGAGGAGGCAAGCAAGGAAGAGGGTGGGATACCAACCCTTTGCTCCCTGGAGCCTTTGGTGAGCTGGGAAAAAACCTGCCAGTGCAAGGTTCTGTGCCTCCAAGATCACAGAAAGCAGCTGTATTTATGTGTTTATCTTAAAAGTAAATGTTTTAAAGGAATTTACTCAACGTGTCAATCTACTTAGATGGAAAAAATTGGTGGGGTAGTGGTGTTTTATTTAAACACTCTCCTTGGTTGCATTTCACTGAGATTTATATCCTTAAGTAAGTCATAGAGGGGTTATTTGAGTGAACCAGCCAGTGGCCGATGGCAGAGCTGAAAAAGAGCAGAGTCCTCCTGCAGCCCTGCATATCGGGCTGCCACCAGGCCACCGTGACCTTCTGGCTGTCCCAAGGAGAGTACTCTGTGTTTCGAAAATGAAAGTGAGTTCAATATGGCAAAAGTAAGATAAAGTTCAAAGGTTGTGAGTTGTAGTGGAGCAAATACAGGCTAGAAATTAACTTCCAAGCACTAACAGCAATTAATCATGGAAAGGCTTTAGATGCTGTGAGCTCTCCATCTCTCATTTCTAAATAAAAGTCTCTCCTAAAAATATGTAGCTATTTGGAAACTAAATCATTCAGGCAAATGTTGTGACCCATCTTGTTTACAATGTAAAATAAAAACTTTCCTAATACACAGTCCGTAAATTGATCTATACATTTCCAAAGCCTCTAGTGGCAAAGTGACATAGACGCTATTTGATCTCAACTTAGTAATTAATTTGATCTTATATTGACCTGTGGCAGATTTTCTTACAATATATCCCCACAATTGAAATTATCATGTTCTGGATTACAATTTGCAATATTCCAGGAAGTGAAATGACTCAGTTTCTCGTTCCTCTTCTTTTTGGAAGTAAAACATCAGACCTATCCACCTCTTGCTTCTAATGACCTTCTTAAAATTTCCTATTTCAGAATTCCTGTAAGAAAACCAGTAATGAATAAATACGTCAGCTATCAGCACTATGAATCTCAGTCTAAATCAAGTAAGTGTATAGACACAGTCCTGACTGATTTAGGGTAACGCAGAAATTTTTCATAACCCCAAACGAAACCTATCTTTCTTCTTAATGCAATTCTTTGTTGTCGTATCCTTAAACGACCTGCAGGTAAATAATGATATGTTTGCCTGTATAAACAAGTTCATGGTAGGTAAGATATTAGCAGTAGACACTTATTTCTCAGCTTTGGTCCTTAGTCAGTTTATTTTCAGTTGTCCAGGAGCCTATACTGGGGATGACTGACCAAAATGTTGATAATGGGCCAGGTGGCAGCTGGTCCTCATGTTCCATTGCGCAGGCATGTACTGCCTTTAAGAATCTGCAATTTTTGTTGAAAATAATGTTCATATTCTGATATTTTGTCCCAAAGTCCTATCATTCTGACACATTTTTCTGAAGCAAATAGCTACACTGATACATCTTACAAATACTTTTTTCTCACTTTTGACTGGATCAGAATACAAGTCAGTAATGTTACTTGTGACTGTTCCACTGGATTGTATAGATATGGGCTGAACAAGTGTGGATTGAATTGAAGGGAAGCAGGAGTATGTGATGAGGTTCAGACTAGGAAGACTATGAGTTATCAACGATGTTGAGACCAAGAGACAAAGGGGTCAATTGGCAGATGTTGGTGGAGGGGAATTGTCAGGCTGTAGAAAGATCAGCGGGGCAATGTTAGTTCAAAGGGTAAGAGCCATGGGTCTCCTCCCTTCCAGTCTTAGGTCCAGATTCGTAAAGACCATTTTGTTTCATCCCCACCATTTATTCTACACATATTTCTGAAAGCCTTTCCTTTAGCATTTGAAGTGGTGATACACCACGCCTTTGACTTGCAAAAGAATTGGCCCCTTCTTTATGCCTGCCTTGCAGGGCTCCTCCAAGAACAATCTCAGCCATATCTGCTGATGATCTATCTGAGGAAAACCTTTCCCAGTCCCACCCTGCTGGGTAGTGATAGGACAGCAAATTAAAAACTGAAAGCCTCTAGCATAGGGGTGGTTGTTTCAGATACAGTAGAAACTGAAGATGCCTCCTCCTATCTTTCTTTGATGTTAATCAGCTATCAAGAGCTTGGCAGGTTCTTCAGCACTCTAAACCAGTGATGTAATTTCTACAGGTAGGCTTGAAGCCCTTGGCAAACCGGCCCTGTTTGTTTCCGCAGTCCTTGTGGGCTCTGTTGTTGCTATTCCTGATTGAAATTCGAGGTCTTCAGAAATTCAGTTGATGTTAGAGCCAAACTCAGAACTCTGGAGCTCTCCATTCCTGGGCACCTCATGGGGCTTAGGAATATGCATACCTCCTGTGCTTGAGCTGGCATGCCTGAACACCACAGGCAGCAGCTGAGTACATTTTCTGAAGGGTCAGTTTGTTCTTGGCTACAGCCATAACAACTTCTGTGAGAGATTATGCGACAAAATGTAAGTGTAGTTGAAATGCCAAGGATGGACATATGGTTAGTGGGTCAAGCCTCTCATTTTTTCTCCCTTCTCTCACAAAACACTCATGGATTACACAGTCGTCCCAAAGCCCCTTCAATCCACGTTCCATGCCAGCTCATGTGTACACAGGAAGATCCTCTCACTTCATGCCCTATCCAATGTCACATAACTTTTATCAGGCATATGATTTTATAAACTAACTTTTAACCAGCAATTCATCATCTCTATTACACAGTACCTTACCATGACCAGAGACACTAGGATGATGAAGATCACGTCTAATTCATATCTGCTCAGAGACCTAGCCTGCTTTTCAGTGACTGCTTCTATGCAGCTCTTTTTCCTATATGCTGTCGCTGAATTTTATGCTATGCTCCGTCATAGCTAAATTAAAATGGATTTTCCATTTTCTCTATAGTCTTTCTTCAGAAGAAATGGTAATTTACTTAAAGGCAGCTTTGCTGTAGCTAGTTACAAAATTCAACTCACTGATGATACAATTGTTTGCAAAAACTGACACACTGTATACCATACAGACTCCAGAAAACCATGATAGTGGCTCTGTAGGAATATGGCAAACAATTCAGACTTGTTGGATGAAAGAAACTCAAACAAGATAGTAATTTGTAACCAGTACATCATTTCAATTAAATAGCAAAGAAATGCATGGCTTATCTCCTTGTCCACAGCTGGGCATCTAGTGCCCTTTAAGAGGTCCCAGGACACATGAGACACCCACATGCAGCTGACAGATATGACACATGGGAATGTCATGAGATATGAATATATGAGAAATCTATAGCTGGGGACAAGGTGGATACCCTATAGTGTTCTCAGGTAGTACTAGACAACTGTACAGAAGCAGCTGAACTGAGACGTCTATGATCGTAACAAAGCGTGTTACCGAGCTTTTTTCTAGTTGACGTGTCAGCTCATGGCTTGCATCCCAATGGTCATTATTGTATAAAGTAATTTGCATAAAGGTTTGTTAAATGTAAAGTCAGGATGAGAATTTCAAAATAAACACTACTTTTTAGCTGAAGAATTAATTGTTTGTTTTAATTTGTCTTTTCTCCTCTTCTTTATTCCTAGTGGTATCATTAACGTTTTTTCTGTGCCTAGACAAAACCTGAAGGCAGTGGGAGAGGTGCTAGCGTTCCTCTCTCAGTGTGCAGTCACACGAATTCCCAGTGTGCTCATTGCTCAGAAATGGCAGGCATGGCAGAGGCTTACACACAAGACCAAGATGGAAATAAATGGAAAACTTAACATAGCTATAAATAGGCAGAGCTATTATTTAAGCTTCCGCATATAGGAATTAGCTGCCTTAAGGAGGATCTTCAATATGAAAATTCTCTAAAAAGAATAACTGGAGAGGCCACACATAATCTTATTTATGTTTGCCAAGTGACAAAAGCCAGTAGTTTGCTGTTTAAAGGGTATAGGAAAGGACCCCAAAAAAGAACCGTAACATACTTTTGAAATCTGATAAACATGAGGAGTTAAATCAGTTGAGATTATCAAAGATAATATGGGCAACCCCATCTCTATGGGGAGAGAATGTTTTTCACAGTAATACCTACTGAATCTAACAGTAAGATCCAGTGATGCAAGACTGAAGCTACAAAAAATGCTATGGGAAATGAGGTACAAAGTTCCAATTGTGAAGCTGATTAACAACTGGAAGACCTTAGTGAGGGCTATGTTGGACTGTCCACCACCTGAAGTCTTTATATCAAGACTGAATCAATTTTGTTATTTCTTATTGATATTCCCAGACCTCATACAGAAATCACGGGGAGAAATTCTGTGGTCTGTATTTCGCAGAAAGTGTCAAAATGGGCCCTTTTGACCTTAAGACCTATGAAAAAAATCAGCCATGCTCTGTAATAAGAAGGCATTCCATGACATGTCAGAATGTATGAATGAAGAAACATGATTGACTTAGCCCAAGAAAAAACATATCACTTTACTTTCTTACAAAAGGAAATATCAGATGGTCTTGCCATCGCTGTCAGTCTGTTGCTGGATGGCAGAAGATGAAGCGCTGTGTTTATACAGCACCTAGCACAGAAGGAGGCTAACCTCTAAAAGGGTAGGTACTGTGGTAGAAAACTAATGTCTAAATAAAGGAAAACATGCTCCTTGGGATTACTGCTGAAGTACAGCTACAGAGGAGGTTCCTGAGGCCTCTGTCTTCAGGTCGGCACAAAAGGGCAGGCTGGGTCGAGGTTCTCAAAGCTATGGGAGCACTTCACAAGAACACTGTCTAACTGCTAACTTTCAACATTAAATTCTATATATTTGATATATATTTTACTGATATTTTCAGTCTTTGCCATTTTGAAGACCATGGGCAAGTTTAGCAGATGGTTTCTGCAGAAGTAGGATTTGACTCTTCAGATATGTGTAGAAATGGAACCCTGAGCTTGATCCCGTTTTCTTTGCCACTCACTTAAGACCAGTGACTTCAGGTTCAGTAGAAAGGTTTCCTGGATAAAACACGTAAGAATCTGGTCCCATGCTTTCAGTTCAATTTTGAAATGATCATAACAGAAATAAAAGCTGTACCTTTTTCTGGGAGATGACAAAGATTGAGAAAACCACCCCCTCCAAAACAAACAATGTAATTACAACGGCAGAAAAAGGCATGTGAATAAAGAAAACCGGATCCACCAAGTGAAAATGCGATGACACTGTAACACTACGTTCCTTCACCAGTCTCACCCAGTCTGACGTTCAAATAAATCAGGCAGGGGTGTGCTTAGAGGGATTAGTTCACTGAAGGCATCTGACCCCAGGTCAGAAACTGAATAATAAACTGCGTGGCTCCGGGCGCTTGCCTCAGAACTGAGCAGCAACCTGCATGGATACGCCCTGCTGAAATGCACCCGGATGATCTGGTTCATCAGGTCAAAATGATCCCGGCTTCCCAACCCACCCTGCATCCCACCTGGCTCGTCCGTAAGCGAGGCTCACTATTCCTCCAGGCTCCCTGCGGCTGCTGTCAGCCCTCTGACAGGCACGCGCTCCGCTTCACGCAAGGCAGCAAGGTAAACACAAATGTGGCATTTTCAGAAAATCTTGTAAGTCAACATGAAAATCCCCACTGACGTCAGCAGATGGAGGCTTAGGTCAGTGCTTCGCACTTTTAAGACTCGTTTGCCCAACCTCGTAGGTGGCAAAGCAGGACAGCCCGGGCATGGACGCATCCATCAGGCGCTGACACCGGTGAGAAGACAGTGACACAGAGCTCAGCATCAGCCCTCGGGTTTGGCAGGCCTCAGGTCACCTCCAAACCAAACATGAAGCCGAGGAACAAACCTGCCAGGGATCTGCGGAGCTTGGTGCTGGGGGAAGGCGACCTCCCGCAAGGTTCTAACAGCCTGGCCACGCTGCCTCTGGTGAGAGAAGACTCCTCCTGGGAGACTCCTGAGGGAGAAACGCCTCAGGAGAAGTTCAGGACCTGACCACCTAGAAAAACAAGGTTCATCTGTCTTACTTCTTATCAGGGAAGTCCATTTTTACCAGTAATTGAAATCCATTACAACATATTTCCTAACTAAATACAACCAGAGGGGAGAGCCTTTTTCCTGCATGGCATCCCCTTCCATTTTCTCTGCAGCGGGCCAGCCCACCTCCTTTAAATAGAAACACTGGGAGGACAGTTGGATCCAGTGGTGAGTTTCCGTGTGTTTCTTCGCCGCGCACAGACAAAAAGCCAAGTAGTATCTCTTCACTAAAGCTACCTCGGCCTGTTCAGGATGGAAATCATTGTAGGGATAAAGATATGCTCCACCTCCACCCTGCATTCGCCTCAGGGCAGGCCAGGCTCTCCTGTCCCTCCTCCCCATGCCTTCCTCATGCCCTGGAGAAGTCTCTCTGGCTGCCTCGTCCGCTCCCACACCTGACCTGAATCCTCGCCCTCCTCCCTTCACGTTATGCCAGATCCCACATCCAGTGCCAACGTCCTCCTGTCCCCTTACGCAACTGTGAGGGAGGAGCTGTGGTCTGGCTGCAGGCATCCCGGGCTGGAAGTCTCTCTGCAAAGCAAACTCAGCTTGAGCTGAACACTGTAGCAATATCTTATGTGAAATCTCATCTCCACATGCGATGGTCGAGTGTGGCCACCTCTGTGAAGGTAGCTCTGTCTTTCTGAGAAATGCCTGCCCAGGTGTTGTGCAAAGGAGCTGGCTGCTCTTACCCACGCTGAGACACACAGCCCAGGGAAGCCGGCGTGGTGGCTCCCCCAGCAAGACTTTCTTATGCAGGTTCAGACAGTGACCAGGTGTGAAACCAGGACCCGAGAGGAGCACTTAATGGAGGAAAACCGTACCCCATTCAGGCTTCACACAATGAAGAGCAGTCACATAAGTAACTGTCACAGACCGACTCTGCTGATGGTCCCTGGAAATGCTGACATGTCCAGTTTGTCAGCGGAAAATACTCAAAGCAGTTTTTCCTGAAATTGCCTCAAGAGTAAAGAGCAAAAATAAGTACAGTGGGGCCGTGTATTAGCAAATGGATGGGATATAAGGAAGTTAGCATAACTGTATGACCCTGGAACATGAGAAGGCACCCTTTTACACAATATTACAAAGAAATTTCAACAAGGTATACAATCTATGCCAACCACCATCACCCCAAAGCTGTCATTACAGCTGGTACTGGCTGCCTGGCAAGGAGCGCTGTGAGACATTCAGTTTTGCTAATAATTAAAAGCTTGCTCCTGCCAGCTGCTGAGCATTCCCATCTTCTGTCCCTTTCAGCTCAAGGCAAGGAAAGTCATATCTGCATGAGAAGAAGCTTTGGCAGGATGAGAGGCTTTAAAGGCCAAAATGTTCCTCATAAATCATGTTAAACATTTACATGTTAAAAAAATAATCCAGAACCAAAAGACTTTGAAAAAACAACAGCTCTGTCTACTAATATGTAAATTTCCTCATTTTCTTGCCTCTCTCCTGATCTGGGTTTTAAAAATACTCTGGATTGTGGAAAGCCATTCCAGCTCTGCATAATGAAAATGCAGTCTGTGGAATGGATGAATCGTGGCCGAGCTGTTAAATACAGGATGTCCAACCTCTACTGCTGCCACAAATAAACTTTTTGACATAAATCGGACAAAACAAAAAATGTTGCCCGTGAGTAGAAGGAGGTATCTTGATTAAACACCTGGAGGAGAAAGTTTATTTCTGTGTCATGCATGTTCTTGTCAAGAGCATTCTGGAGTATGTGAGACAATCAGTGGATTCCTAATTTTGAAATTATCCTGTCAAACTCAGAATATGGAAGTAGTAACAGGATGGTAAGATTGTGTTAGGGCCATCTACTCTACAGAGCATCCTGTGGCATTCAAATCGACACAGAAGTTTCATAAACCCTGAGAACACCTTTGATCTGTGGACAGTTGGGGCATTTGAAGGTTTGTTAATAGCCCAGGATTTTTTTGTCCTGCATTTGAGAAACCAGTTTTTTCACAGCCATTCAAAGCAGAGAGTACTGTGAGATAAGCAGGTTTTTGAACACTCTTGCTACTTCTTCCATTTATGGACTGAGGAATACCATTGACAGGGATATGGTGAACATCAGTCAAACCCCTGGAAGACCTAGATTTCACAGATGATATCTGAATCATTGACCAGACCTGATGGCGTGTGACTGCAAACACTGACAACAGGAGGAAACTGAAACAAGCAAACTTACAAAGCAGGAAGCTGATAAAGGCGATGAAGATAAAAGGATACTGAATAATGTAGCAAAACACACAGACTGCAAAAGTAGGGTCATTCAGGCTGGAAACTTTGTGAGTTGGTCCAATGACATAAAAGGAGACAATGGTATTGGGACTGGAGGAGAACTTGCAGTTTTTACTGTTGCAAAGTGGTGTGGAAATTGAGATTAGCATAGAAATAAACCTCAGTTGTGAACACAAATGTAAAGAGAATTTTTCTGAACATGTCAGAGACACTGGGGACCACAAAGGAACTGATGAGAATACTCCTAAACATTTCTATCCCTCCACATTTTAGACATTAATGGATGGTTGGATGAATAACAAATGAGAGCACAGTATAGTATAAGAGAGATGCATTAAAGCTACTATTAAAGAAAGTGGAAATGGATTAGCCACTGTCTCAGGAAATCCAGTATCAGAGCTAGCAGGCAAGCCCTGGAGTGGAGTCCACAGGGAACAGAGAAAAATGGAAGAACGTAAAGGTTTGTGCTAAAGAAGATATATCTGGCTTGGGTAGACATCAATGAGTACTCTAAGAAAAAGATGAGTTAAGGATCATCTCAGAGGCCCTAGGTCTCTCCTAGATAAGTAATATTAGCAGGAGACTTGCTCCAGCATGTCTTTACATAGATAAGTCTCTGTGAATTACACTGGAAAATGGAGCTCTGTTAAACAGAAGATTTACACGTGTTCTCACAAGGGTGATGCTTAACTGGCTACTTAACTGTTAACTGGTTGTAATATACGGCAACTGTAATACATGCTGTTAGAAAAAGAACATTTATTTTTTTCTCTCTACTGCTACTCTGCTGATGGCTGCTGATGTCCAAAGCAATCACTGGGATGAAGACACATTTCAGCGTTTTCTTACTCTGGCACACTAATGACCTTGCCAGGCTCTCCTCCCTTCTCTCCTCTCACTGCAGATCACTCCTGTTTCTCACTCTGTTCCGCAACACCCAAAACATTTCTTTTTCTCAGCCACTCATTTTCCCTTCACCTTAGCCACCAGCTTCCCCCGCTGCCTTTACATAAATTTTGTAGTGACAAAGAAGCCCGGACCACAAGGCTGCCTTGAAGTTATATGGAGGAGAGGAACAGACCCAAGAGGGGAATAGACACAAGGAGCTGTATCTTCACACATGCTTTTTGAAAAGGATGTGGAAAATAAGTCACTGTTCTTTATGGAGGGACCAAGCTTCCCTCCTAGCAACCTACAGCAGAAATTGCTCTCAGAGGAGAAGCCACAGAAATATTTGTATTCCATATTGGCACAAAGTTAGCTAGTAATGTTGCGGTGAGCTAACCAAACCATCAAAAGAAACTATGTAGAGTACACACATAGCTTTCATGTCAAGAACCTTGCAGACTGCTTGCACCATGCCTAGTGCTTATCAGTTCAGGAATAAATTATCCATCTAACCGAAATACAATCTTTTATCATGCAGGCTATTGGAACCAGACTGATTTGGAATTACTGACATTTAGAAACTCATTTTCAGAGACAGGCATCAGCCAACAAATGGGGAATGTCTAAGCCAAAGAGATTATTGTAATGTACAAAATAAATAATGCACACACTGAATAATTAATTAATGGTGTCATAAACAAATTTTTACTACTTACCCTTTCAAAAAGTGTGAACTCATCTGAGTAAAAGTAACAGTCAACTCAAGCTAAACTGAAGTGAAATGTTTTCTGGATATTGAAAGCAGCGAAGTAAAAAATCTTAAAAGAACATTCTTACTGAACTTCCCACCTCTTGGTTCACCTGGGACTGGAACTACCAAAACACCAATGGAAAAGATAGTATCTCCAGAGTAATGATGTATCAAAATACTTCACAAAGTTCTTAACATAGATGGATAAACCCACAAATTCCTCAATGTCATCTCCAAATACAGCTCCTAGTTACCCTAATATTCATTCATCTGTAATTGCCAGTGACTTCATTCATGACTTATTGACAGTTTCTGCCTCAAGAAACTTTGCCAATAAATTAGTTGCAACAGAGTAGCAGTGACACAAATGTTTGTTCATGCAGACTTTTTTGCCTTTAAACACACCACCATTACAACATGTTTCCATAAGATGTACAGTTATCTTACCTCAGAGCTGCATACAGATGGTTAGGCTACCTCCTTCTGTTCTAAGCTCAAAGTCCCAACAATTCCCAACCCAGGCTCAAAGAGAAATATCCTTCTGTTCCATTTTTGGAATCACAGATTTTGGCTGAAAATGCTTCAGAGAACTCTTGCTTTATTATATAGACTCACACAGTAGGCAGGCATAATGTTAAAAGCCCTGAAGTGAAATAAACCCAATCACCCCTTGACCGTGCTAAAAGCAAGCCTGACACATGAAGACTTACCTGCTCTCCCAGTTTCCTTGGCTGCTTCCTAAATATTTTCTGAGGAATAGTGTCTGGTGGAAAATAGTTTCCTCATCCCACAAAACTACAAAATTTCAGAGCCTTTCCTATCCTGAGTTGGAAGCAGCCCAAGAATTTTTGAAGGACTTTGCAAAAACCAGGATACCCCACCAGCCAAAAGCCTGGTCTGAAGTGTTCAGCACTGATTGCCCTCTCCCTGGGCTAGCAAGCCAGCCATTTGGTCCACCTGCCCCAAGGTGAGGGGAGCCATTAATAAAAAAAGAAACAATTGTTTTTGTAAAATGAACAATTTTCTATAACAAGTGTAGGAGCTTTCACAAAAACCACAGAAAAACACATTCCTTATCACAGAGAAAACACTCAGGAAGGAAAATGGCAAGCGTTGTTCCTTTGGCCTGGAGCTGGCAGGGGTGTATCCAGGCTTGGGCTCTTTTCTCATCCCAGAGGAGGGCTCTAATCACCCCACTGCTGGCTGCTGGCGGGAAAGAGACTAGTGGGATGTTATGACCAAATAGCCTGTTTTGTCCTTATGAGCCCTCGTCTTTCTTAAAAGAAAAATGAAGAAAAAGAAAGGGAAAAGAAAAAAAGGAAAGGGGAAAATATTTGTTCAGTATGTACACGTGCTAGGGAAAAACTCTTGAGCCTGATCAGAGGAGGCAATATCTGATGAAAAGCATTTGGTTGCAAAATTCATGACCAGCTCTAGTTAAAAACTGCTATTCAGAGGTAGCTTTAACCACCACCGCTCTTGCTGGGCTTCTCTGTGTTTGCTTTTCCATATTCCCTGGTAAATTTGCACAAGAGTTCAAGGTCTTCTGCTGCTGTGCATGCGCCCTTTGCCAGCTTTGTTTCTATGACATATTCAGGAAGCTACATGGTGACCTTTACAGTCCGATCTCAGTACCTGCCGCAGCCTGGGGTGAGCCACAGCCTCCCTCCCTTCAAAGGCTGCCTCTCTCCCCCTGACCCTTGTCCTGGCTGTAGGAGAGAAGACGGGAACGCGCTGCCATTGTGAGTGGGATGCGGGCTGTTGCCAAGTGACTGCCTATCTCATGAAGCAATGCAGAACTGCTGGGGCTGCCTGACCCTCTGGGACAATTTCTGACGCTTGGCCCATGGCACGCAGCTCCAGGGCGGATGTGATTTCTTGGCTTTGCCCCAGCACACCCTTCCTGCCAATTTTTCCGCATTTGCATGCTGCTGGTGCTCCCAATAGAAAAGGCGCTGCTCCCATAAACACCAGCCACACCTGCCAGGGGGTCACAGCGGCCCGATTCACAGCACAAACCTCCCAAAAGTTCAGCCCTACTGCACCTTCTGCAGCTGGCTTGGGGTGTCCTGCATGGTGCTCTCTCCCAGGAGGATAAGAATCGAGCTGTTTCTACTTCAGCCCCTTGTTCCCTTTGCCCCTCTCCCTGTGGCACCTTGCACAAGCCCACATTTCTAGAAAAAAACCCTCTGGAAAAGCAATTTTAAAGGCTATGTTGGTCACTGCCCTAAACATAGAGGGGACAGCAGAGGAAGAAAAAACTAATTTGCAGATTCTTGGTAACGAAAAACTTTGTAGAGCCTACAACTAAAATATTAGAGGAAAGATCATCAGCAAATAACATTTATCTGGATGAACAGGAAGCTCTATAGAGAAAAAAAAAAAAAAGAGGAAAAATTAGAGTGTAGTGAAATCAGACAACTAGATTGAGGTGAAATCCACAGTGGGATCAGGTCCTTGGCAATGGCTAAATTAAGAAGGCATAGCTGAAGAAACACAGTATTTTAGGCTTGATTTTCATTAGTAGGTACAAACAAGCTTGCATGGAAAGTAATCCAAACTCATTATGCACCAGCTGCTATGAGGGAGTGCAGTAAAGACAGCTCAGACACTGGTACAATTTGTACACAGCCCTAAGACACGGTCTATCCACGAGCCACTTCTGGCTGCACTTTTTCACATGCCAAAGGTAATGCAATTGCATGTGCTCTTGCTTTTCTTTCTCTCTTTTTTGTTTTTTTCTGTTTGTTCTTTCTTTTATTTAACTTCTCAGTCTGTAATTAAAAAAATGGATGGCATCACTTAGTACAATGTAATTAGACTGAAAGAGAGAAACTGAATTTACTAGGAGGAAATCCTGCTTTTGCTCTAATGCTTCCTGCCTGTTCTGGATATTAGGTTTAAAAAGATCAGAGAGAGAGTACCTGTTCCATCATCAGCACATTTTTTCCTTAAAATCCCTGCACATCAAATTTATGCATTTATTTTCCTAATCAGCACTGGTATTTACTCATAGCCTTACTGACTGGTATCTAATGGCATCAAAAAGTCAAATTGCAGCACATCACGTAAGTGTTTTAGCCATTTCAGATCTTCTGCAGGAGGTTTGCCCCAACTGCCTATGCTAATTTCAGTAGTGCTGTCCTGCTTCATTAGCCCATCTTTAACTTGTACAAGCTCTCTTCCCTCAGTCCTCCTCACATTTCACAGCACACAGATGCTATAGGTGAGGTATTCAGCTCATCTTCAGCTCTTTTACTTACTGCATAGGGGTTGCCTGGCTGAAGAGGCTCAAAACAGGTGAAGCAAGGGTGCACTGGGGTTAGGAACAGAGGGAGCAGTTTTTCAGCATCTTTCATAGAAATGGGTTGCACTGGGAGGCAGCTTGCAGCTGGCCAGCTGTGCTACTCCAGTGACACATGGAGTCTTGTGATGTATCTATCTATCTCACACACCATTGATGGGAGCTTAAGCAGGTACTCCCGAGCTGGTTTATGTATGGATAGCAATGCAGAGCAGGAGCACAGAGCTCTGCTCCAGCTGCGAAGTCCTCCAGAAACAGGTGGTTAGCCTGGGGGAAGCCAAGCCACGAGGTTACGTTAGGCCACGTTTCCTTTTCCATTCCCATGAACAGCCCAAGAAATTTTGTTTGTGTCACCCTCTGACTGGACTCTGCCTGGTCCCTTGTACAGATACAGCACAGGATCTCGCCACACTTGTTCTCAGCAGATCAAGCTCAGGTCTAGTGGTTTGCCTTTTCCAGAGGTGTTTTCTGCTCCACCCCAACACGCGCTTTGCTCTGCACAGAGAGTTATGGACAGGGCGAATCCTGCCACCTGTTCAGCCTGTGTGTGCTGCGCTCCAAGGTGGTGTCTCTCCAGGATGCACAGGCAGTGACACAGGAGAATAATCAAGGAAACTGGATTGCTTAAATCAAGTTAAGTCATGTCTCAGTGGTGCCCAGCAGCTCTCACATGTTGATGCTTCCCCAAGGCACCCCTCTGGCATTAACAGCTTCACTCTCCTCCAGGTCTGCCGCTGCTGCTCACACCAAAGGTGAAGGCAGAGAACTTTGCTGGGCACTGCTCGGCAAAGCTGGGGTCCCACCGCCCCTCATCCTTGCCCTGTCTTTCTCACACATCCCAGCAGGGCGCAGTGGCCCCTGCACCGGGCGAGGGGTGTTTGCCGTCCAGGAGTGCCGTGCCCTGCCCTGCCTCTCACTGCTTGCTGGTGCTGCACATATTCTCTTGTTGCATGGGAAAAAGCATTAGCATCAGGGTCCTTGGGTTTGTTTTTTGTTTAGAAATACATTAATTTGGACAAAGGAAGTTAATTGCCTTTCACTGAAACTAAGTGATGACTGCAGTGCAGATCTAGTAGCAATATAGATACGGGGTCATTTAGTTTTAGGTCTCACTCTTGGAAGAACAGCTAAATATTCCAGCTTTCTAAAGGTTAAGATACATGTTTAATCGTGCTCCATTTAAAGCGTATAGTTTAGACATCTAATATATAGCCAAAAGCGAAAAGTACTTTTTAAAGACTTTAGTTGCATGCAGATTTCTGCTTATTCATATGTCCTAGCACCACCCACCCTAACCCCAACCTGGTAATAACTTTTAATTATTTCTGCTACTACAGTTCATCTTCTCACTCCTGGCCCAGTGCCACTGTGCTCTGCACTTTGACTAGGAGTTTATACCCAGGAAAGGCAGGGCTATTTAGGGGCTAGAGTGGCTGAGCGGGGCTAAGGGCTCTCAAATGTGTGTCTCCCTTGTGCCTCTGCTTTTGCAGAGCGGGATGAGCCCAAACAGGAACATTTAAACTCGTTATGTTTCCACTACTGTGGGATACATATGGAAAATGGGGGTAGCCTCTCTAAAGCACTTGAAAATCTGCAGATGGAAAGCTCTATAGAAGAGCAGAGAAATGGAATAATGCTTTCTAACTAGCTCTTTTCTAACAGTAAGCCATAAAATTGCTGGGATGTTAATTTGGGGTGGTAAGTGAAAATAGTGACATTTTCTCTAGATAAGATTTTTTAATTGCCAAATTACAACACCCAATATTAAATCAGATTTCATATTGAAAAATTATGATAGTAATAAGAGTTCAATGTGACACAAACATCCGATACATTTCAACTTACACAAAACCATCTGCATTTTCAGACCTTTTTCTCTGTGTGTATCTACAAACTCACCAGTGACCCAGCAGCAGTGCCATGTGTCAGTGATATGAATGAGGTTCAGCCCCCAAAAACCTGGCTCAGAAGAAAATTGTGGGGTCAAATATTGTCCTCACCTCTGGGAGTCTGACATCCAACGTGGTCTGACATCTCAGAACGAGGCACAACAGCATGTTCAAATTAGGAAAAAAGCAAGAAAAAAGAGGTTTCCCAGGTCTCTTGTGTGTTTTCTTTGGGAAAAGCACATTTAGTTGCTCTGCTAACAGTCGGGCTGGCGGTCATTTGCATTGTGTAACGTTGAGTGGACCCCGTGGGTTACTGAGCTGTCACTGAGTATGGACAGAAATTTGTTTTGTGTGTAGAAGATGGGTGGCCCAGAGATTTTCCTGAAGGTTTGCTCTGCAGAGTGTCAGAAAGGCTGCTCTCTTTCTGTATTCAGATGATCTGCAACATGAAGAAACTACTTCTCCATGCAGCTAGAGGTTCACAATGGTTGTAAAGGTCATAATAACATAATGTGAATCTTAAATTACCTTGTTAAGTATCAGAGTAGCTGTTTGTGACAGAAGACTGTGCTAAAATCAAAATGTATGCTGCAGTCTCCAAGCCTTAGTGTGCAACAGAAGGCTGGATGACCAGGATGAACTCATCCTTCTCAGGCAAAGCTGGTTTTAACCTTCAGTCCTGCACTCACTCCTTTCTGCAGCCATACTCCAGTGGAAGCCAGTGGCAGTTTTGGCTGAGACAGCACCATTTAGCATCTTTAGAATTAACATCACCTTTGGGTTTTTTAACTACGGTCCTTCTGGCTGGTGTGCTTACTAGTCAGTTGGGGACTGAAATCAATGCAGCCATGAGAAGGTGTCTTTAATGGGCAGGTCAGTAAAAGCATTCAGGGTAACCAGTGTGGTATGCAAGGGATAAGAGCAAGTGTGTCTAGCTTTCATTCAGTTCCAATTTTGTAGCTGCCTGTCTGGGTGGTTGAACACAACCTGAGCCCGAAAGGTCATCAGATGTGTTAGCTCTGATTAAAGCCATCACCTCTCACCGTAAATTTTGCCTCCCTAGGTAAGGCAGGGTTGCAGCGATGGGCAATGCCCTTAGAAGGGCTTGCAAAGACTTCCCTGAGTGTGAGATTTGTCTCATGTCTCCTGAGAGTGGGGAAAAGTCTCTGTTTCTCTGATTTAAAGCAAAAATGACAGTTATCCATGTTTCTATAAGGCTGCTGTGTGCAAGGATTACAGAATAGGGAATACTAACGCAAACTTGAAGCAGAAGCGTTACATTTTCCTCTCTCAGTCCAAATTATACCTTTCCATAACTTTATCTGCAACCACAGTCACCTCTGTAGCCAAGGCCTGAATAATCCTTTAATGATGATTAATAGAGTCCACGCTGCAGAACTATCAAAATCAGGAATTGTTACTTTAAATCAAACCTCTATTGAATTTTTCCTGGAGGTATCTTTCTTACTCTCTTATTCCAAGTGAAAGGTGAAAAGTCTTTTTTTAAACTTTCCTTTATTACTAAAAATAAAACCAGCACAGATGAACTTTAAAGTATAATTGAGTCTCATGTGATCAGAGGATCCAGGTTGACAAGGACTGTCTTACCTGATGTAAGTTAGTGATGATGGTCTCAGCCAGTGCTAGTGGAGAGCATGTCATTGTTTGCAAATAGTATAATTTTGCTTTTAATTTGTAACATTGGTGGATCACCTCTAAGAAAAGAACTCAGCTAATTTTATGTTAGTATTTGTAATACGGCAGTTTAGATCTGTCAGCACACTAAGGTAAAATTTAACGTAAAAAAGTCCACAGAATTTCATGATAAATCCCAGTATAGAAGCTGGAAACCTTAGGTCAGGATCTAAGGTGGAAACCATATTTAGCTTTAATGCGATGTGCTATTTAAAGACTTATTAAAACATTTTCCAGAGCTGCGCTGGCCTGAGGTGTTGCCTAGGAGCGAGCCTGCAGCTGTTTGCTTGTAACACATACAGGAACTGTATTTCTTGTGAGGCGTGTTGGTGTTTTCTCATTTCATAGTGGTTGTGTTTTGCTGACTGCAAATAAAGTAAATTATTTTTCTGTAATAAAGGCCACCCTTTGGTCCCAGCTGCAGCCCACATTCACTGTGAAGAGTAAGGTACTTGCTCCTTGATCGGATTTTTACCGCAGTGGCCTAGTATTACTAGAAGCTACATGGCAGTGCTACATGGCATGCTGTCCTGTATCACCCATCACCCAGTGCCACCAGCACTGCAGAGAGCTGGCGGAGACCTGCGGGTATGGGTGTGACTGCCCAGCGTCTCCGCTGCACATACAGCATGGGTTGTACTTTATCTAAATATGCCAGCCTGGCTGAAACAAGCCCCAGGAGGCAGGTGAAGAGGAGAGCAGCTGCTCTTTTACCCCAAGGATCGCACTGATAGAGCTAGTGAGGCTCTCTAGAACCGTTGCAGAAAAGGTCTTTTGCCTTTCTGTCTCTGTTGCCATGAAAGGAGGAGAAAAGTATTTTTCAACTTCCCAGCAAAACTGTAGCTAGAAACAAATGAAGGATTTTGAGTCACTCAGCAACAACGATAGGTATCAGATAAAGACATAAAGCAACGATCATTCTGCTTGTCATCTGCATTCTCTGTCAAGTAATTCATTGGTTTTAGACATTTTCAAAGTTGTTTCATGAACTAAGACTTCCATGCTCCTACTAACTACAGTACTTACAAAGTTTCCATCAAAACCTTTTCAAACCAAAAATGTTTTTATAAGAAATGGAAACTTTTTTCTTCCCTAAATCATCCAAAGATCATTCCTTGGACAAATCTCATGGCTTCCACTTCCTCTTGGAGCTGTTGGCAGAGAAGCGCCACTCAACACAAATTATCTGAAACAACATTACCATCTAGTGGAGAACTGGATTCACCACTGGTGTGAATTCCTTAATGCAAAAATACTCTGTTGCACAAATGCAGAATTAGGAAGTCAATTTAAATATTTATTTTCAAAATCAAAGCTTGAAGTTAGCTGACTGCTTTAATTGAAGAGTAAAAGCGTCTTTGAGTCATACTGTAGATCAGTAATATTAAAACAGCGGTAAGTGCAGGAAACCAATGCAAGAGTCTCTAGATAAGTTTTAGTTCCCTAAGATTTTCGGAAGGAAATATTGTTTGATATTCACTCTGGCAAAGCAGTTAAATCTGTATCTGGAAAAGAGAAAACAAAATGCAATTACTCTCTATATACAAATTATGTAAAAATTAGAGCTTGAATTTAATCAATACAAATCAAACCCAGACTCTCATCTTTCAGGTTGGTGTAAATGGAAATCTTGAGGCATACTCAGTCACATGACTTCTTCTGGAAACTTCATTAGGACCCACCAGCTGTCTTTCACATGTTCATCCTCTTGCGTGCAGGCGGTTTCATGTCTGTGGCACCGAGCACGGTGCAGCACTTTCATGTGTGCAGGACAGATGCTGACCATCAGCCGGCCAGCAGCGGCAGGACAGGACTGCTGGTGACAGGGCTGTCGCTTCCTCCGCCTCCACCCTGCCCTTTCTACTGTTTCTCTCTGATGCTCGGTTTGTTTATCAGGTTTCTCTACTATGTGCTACCAGTTGCTTCCCCTGACAGCCTTTGGCACAACAGCCAGCGTTTCAGTGGGGCCTCCACAGTGAAGCACAGAGCATGCAGGACGCATAGCAACCCTCTTAAAGCTGTCTGGTCTCATCTATGTTGCCCTTGTCCTTCCACGCTTTTTTCCTGATTGCCACGTTTACTTCAGCGTTGTAGCTGAAACCAGTTTGCCGTTTTGTATTTGGCTGGCTCATCAATCCCTGTGGCCTAAACCCCTCTGATTTAGGTAAAAGTTAACTGCTAGGAAAACACACCACCGTCTGGGGACAATGACTATACAGCACTCAAAAGCTGAAGTAGAAAGTTTGATAGAAAAATCAAGGTCAGTGAAGGCTTTTAAATCCACCCAAGATTAGGGTCACATTTGCATCTGTAGTAGGTGTGTGCCTAGAGCAACATGCACGTGTGTGAAAAGCCGTACCAATAACGTGATTCAGTTCCTCTACTCTCCTGGTTTTTCTGTATACCTGATATCATTTAGAAAAACTACATCTGGTGGAAGTTGATGTCTGGAGGAGATGGAAACATTCTACACAGCACAGCACTCAGCAGCTTGCATGATACCAAACAACAGCATTACAGCACCTCCTTCGCTCAGGGTCACAATCGCTGCTTTGCTTTAGAGATTATAGGCTTAGGTCTCAAATTCCAAGGGTAATGAACACACAAAAAAAATAACCCAGCAACAACAAAGGAACCCCTCCCACAGAGGCAGTTTGTTATCTGAGGTAGGAATAATAAGAGTACCATCCTGTTCCTGTTGGAATCAATGATTAAATACCCCCCTGGGGATAAATTTGGGTCTTTTAATATCAGGCACTAAAAGAAAAGTAAAATGAAGCAACAACAACAAAAAAGTAGTTTAAATTTCTGCCAAGTTTTCTGGATTTTCTTTTTAAAATCAAATCTCTTCTCTTCCTGGTAAGATGAAGCAGGGTGATACTTCACGATGTTGGTGTTTCTTCCCTTACATAGACAGAACGTGCTAGATCAGAGAGACAGAAAGTCCTTAAGACTTGTAATTAAGAAGATAGTTACCATCTGCCCAGTGTAAGTCTATATTGTAATAAGCCCAATTTTTGTGATGAGTCTGGGTATGACAGCTGTTTAGTTTTTAAACCTCCTTCAGTAACAGCAATGTCTATATAGCCAGGTTAATTGCCTGAAGCTTTACAATTCTTTCGCAAAAGACGGTTGGGGAGAGCAGGAAAAAGCACTCTCTCTCATTACAGTCAGAAAATAGCTAGGACAAATGGCCAAACAAATTAAGGCAAGGGAATGATCTTGGCCTTTTTTTGTGGCATATGCAGCACATCTTTTCACAATTCCATCTGACCTCCAGTGCAACTTGTAACTGCTTTTTTGCCTCCAAGTTCGGTAGCCAGCAAGGACCTTAGTATATGCTGAAGGTTCAGGGGCTTGGTAAATTAACACGGTTGGCAACTCTTGAGCTGCTTGCATTTAAAAGTTGCTCCTATCTTTAAAAAGTTCAGTTAATGAGCCAGTCCCAGCCCAGTGCCTTGCCCACGCATGTAGCAGTGGGGGCTGGAAACAGGGGAAGCTGGGTGATCATGATGTATGTACTTCCAGCCTGCAAACTTCAGTGAATCTTGCAGACTTCCACAGGAGGATGAGAAATGCAGTTACAGATTTTTTTTCCCCACAGATGATCTTTTAGAAGATGTGAGCTTAGGAAGGCTTCTGAGTTGTTTTGATTGTTGTAGTGGTATGCAGTCCTATGGAAATCAAATGTTTTAATGCAGTGAAAAGTTACACAACTAGGAATGAAGAATCTGTGCCACAGCTGCAGAATAAATGTCTGGATGATGGAAAATGGCCATGACTAAAAAAGCCTTAGGAGCCACACTCATTGCTACCAAATTCAACACGAGCTCCCAGGGTGTGCTGGGACAAGATCTAACGTCACTTACAAACATGGAAACAGAGGACTAACCTGGGGCATGCGTAAGACCACCAATGGAGCATCACATACAATTTCTGCGCCTGTCTTCCAACAACTATGAAAATGGAAGGTGGTACAGAAGTGCACAACATGAATGGTCAAGGGCTGGAAAAATCTTTACAGTGCTTGCATACTCATTGTACCTTAGTCAAGAAGCCTTGAAGTTGACCTGACAACACTCAGAGTCTGTCTCCATGGAACAGTGTAGGCTAATACAAGTGAGCTCCTTCTGTATTGCAAGATTGCTGGGCACCGGCTAACTCCAAACTGGGAATCACATAACTGTGGCCATCAGGACTGCACTGAGCCCAAGCTAATAAACTGGGCTAGGAAACAGAGCAATAAGGTGTGGGTTCTGGGTGAAATAAACTACTCCATGTTGTAGGTTCAGTATATCTGAGATCACAGACAGCTGGTTTTTAGATCTACCTCTAGAGAAGTGTGGAGGTGTGCCTCCAGAAAGTAGCCAAGGATCAGGAACTGAAGGGAAGAACTGGATTTGACACCAGGGATCGGGAATGGGACACGGCCTAACATACATCCTTCAGTCGCTGATTGAAAAAGCAAGATCCTGGCATGCAAAAAAGCTTTCAGACTGTCTATGCCCTTGGATTCCCTAGTACAGGTGAGAGGGCTGGCAGTACTAGCAACTGCTGGGCAGAAACCATACTCAGTAACAAAGGCAATGCAGAAGAAAACATAAAATCTTTTAAGAACGTTTTACTCCAGTGGTTGATCTGCCTGATCAAAAAAAGATGTCTGTTGGCTGTAATTTTCAGCCTTTCATTCTTGTTTGACCTTCTCTCCTAGATCAAGCTGTCACGGAAAGTGGAAGAGTCCTTATCTCTTGGTGCCTGCTGCATCATATCCTGATGGTTTTCCAGAAGATACACTCCACCAAAATGCACAGGTTTGGAGTCAGTGCAGAACAGGTGACTTGTGGGCCCCACAAGCTGAAGCAAGTACTTTAGTTCCCAGTCATGGAAGTTTCCTCTTGACTGGCTGTCTCATCGTGACATAGTGGTTAAGTGACAGACAACAGAGCTTGCACATGTTTTACCTTGTGTCTGTGTTACATGCACATCCCAACCTTATGTTGCAAGACAGAGTAGCTGGTGGGAGGGGAATACAGAAGGGGCTTTCAAGGGAAAGTATACTATAACCTTTTCTCTGAGATCATACTACAGTGACTAAAAATTCCTGAAATTTGTAGGCCACAGCAGTGAGACACTGCATGTTGTTTGCTGGGATCTCTCTGGAGGTCATACAAAGGGTTTGGGTAAACCCCCACTGTCAGCTTTTTGCTTCTGAAACTCTCATTTCCTCCTTCTCTCACATACACTCATGTTCCTTTAATCACAGAACTTCCTACTTCTTTTTTAAGCAGAAGCTGACAATGGAAGTTTTTATCCTTTGTTGAAGCATGAAGTTTTTAAAAAGGAGAAACAAGAATTTACTGTACTTGGGACGCATACTCAGCAAATAATAATCAGTGCAGTTTCACTCAAATGTCCAAATATATATTCCTTCATTTGTTCACAAGTTTAAGCAATTGTTACTTTAATCTGAACCTATTTAGTGATGTCTTGTAAACATCTGCCCCAGTTAAAATAGTACTCCTTTCTGGAACTGAGATGCTTGGAACAAATTATGAGAGAACCAAAATGTTGCTTTTTAAAATTAAATAAATGCTAGTAATTTTGGATGCTTAAAAATGTTCTGAGGATAGAACATGCTGTTTATTCATGCTTGATTTAGGCTAACACCGACTTATTTTTCCTACCCCATACAGAGTTTGGCAGCTACCAGAGTATGCATAATGGCTTCCTAGGGCACCTTTCACACCAGCCAGCTTATCTAAACTAGCATGCAGTAACATTGAAGTCAGCAGTTATATACGACTCTGTCACACAATCCCATTAAATCCTGCAGGAGCCGAGTGAGCCACCTGCAGTTTCTGCAGATATAATTTCTGTACAGGTAGGGTAAAACACCTACATACGTTCTGTCTCACCATTCTTATTGTATTCCTGCAAAGTCAGTGCATTAAAGCAATCTTTCTACTCTATTGATGTAGTTTAGTAGCTTAGTGTCAAACAATGAAGTTAAGGTCACAAATTTGACAGTCAAACAATGAAATCCAAATTTTGTGAATAAATACCTTTTTTGTGTTGTTAAAGGTAAGGTAGGTGGCAGGTATCACCAAGAAAAGTTTCAAGTAGGGGCCTTATGATAACAGACCAGCATCATGGACTGTCTTCAATTCAGCTCCAGCGAGGTTACACACCTTGAAAGTGTCCATGGGTGGAAGTTGCTACTTAAATTGTTATTTGACTGTTGTTTCTAGGTACTATTGAAACTGAAGCTTGTTCTCAGCACCATGAAGATATATGTCACTGTATTCCAGAGACATGCCAGAGGCTGTTGGAGGGTATTTTTGTATTAAAAAGTCTTCCTTTATTTTCCATTCTAGCAGGAAGCCACCTTTCCTGACCAGATGACTAGGTTATGTGACCTGATCTTATTTGACTTCCTCCACTGTTTGAAAAGAACAGCGCATTTTCTTCATCAGAGAAACTTTGCTTGAACTGAGGCCTGCCTCTATAAACTCCATCAGGAACTGCCAAAAACCATGAAAGTTTTCTGAGGCTTATCCAGATTATTTCACTATGCCTAGATTTGTACTGCTGCTCAGTTCAACGGATATTTGTACTCATACATCGTTATGGTATGCTAGACATCCGACTGCAGGTCTTGAAAACATCATGGCTTTATCATGGCTCGCCCTACATATTCTCTTCTTGACAGTCCATCTCTTCCCATTTTTAATAAGCATCTTAGTCTTTCCTTCTCTCAAAATGAGCCTAATGTTTATTAACAACTTTCTTGACAAGTTTACTGTATAGAATGCTCTCCAAGACCTCCATAATTATTCCTTACTTGCATACTGTTAATTATATTGCTACTTTGCCAATTGCAAGGTTCACTGCTCCTTTATATCTGCCTGTTACCTCAGTCTCTAAGCACTGAAACCATCATTTGAGATTCCTTACCAAGACATACTAGACACAATTGGTGTAGCAGGCCATTAAATACATTAAATACAGCCATATTTCAGGTTTTGTTTAGTTTGCTTTGGGATCAGATTTTTTGTATATGCCCTAAGAGAAAACTGCAAATAATGAGTTGGGGAGACATACATGTACCACTAATGCCTTCAAGAATCTATGGGTTTATGAGCTCAGAGTCCCAATCAGTGGACAACTCTTCAAGCTACTCAGCTCATCTTAACTAATACATGGAAGAAACACACTCTTTGAGTCAACTGTTGCCTTGGCAATTCCAAATCTTTGACATTGCAAGAGTATCTGCCCTGTCTATGGAGCCAACAACATTCTAAACATCAGATGTTGGAAACATGGAAAAAGACTATATATAGGAGTGTTATAAGGATTCGTTCATCCTATAACAGCTTATGGGAAAAAAAAAAAAAATCTGAAAAAACAGAACTTTGAAACTTCTTAAATGTTAGTTAAACAGTCAAAAAAACCCCACTTTCACTAGAAGTAGGGCAAATCAAGTTGTAGCAAGACTTTTCTTCCTGAGGACCATCTTGATTAGACTGACTTGTGAGTAACTAGTGAGAATTAGAAACTCGCTGCCCTATTAGTAACATAAGAACAGACAGATAAAAAGGTAATTATCATATTCTGCTTTTAGCTGGAAAATGAAAAATGTATTTATATCTCCTTTGTAGACAAGCAGTCTAGTGTGAAACATTAACAAAAGGAAAGGTATTATAGAAGAGTGCTACACATTGACAGAAAGAAACAGGCATCCAGTTGAGTCTGGGACCAATATGACCATTGTTAGAGCATCTTTGTGGGCCATTTTACTCCTAATCAAAAGCAAAATCCTGCTTCCATCTCTTTCTGTAGCAGCAATTTCTGCTTGTGAAATATAACACTTTAGAAATGTCAGGAAAATTTCCTAAAATCTCTTTGGGGTTCTGAAATGTCACATGAGAAAAGCCAGGGATGGGGAGCTACTGCAAGCTTCAACAGAACCCCGGTTTTAATCATCATTCTTCTCTCTGTAAGAGGACTTTCATCATCTTTTAACATCTATAGCCCCAAAGCTTTTCTAACACCATGGAAATATATGATACAATTGGACAGAAGAAAAAAATCAATTTATACAAAGGAGTAAGTAGAGTCTATATAATAAAGTACTTACTGATTTGCTTTGGGTTATGCTGAAAAGGCCTACTTTGAGGCACTGCATTCTTGCAGCCTCAGGTTTGTGTAGATGAAAGGAACACTTTTCTGGCAACTGCATGAGCAACTGAGTACCCAGTGATCCACCCTAATTTAGGTTATGTAAAACTTAGTGGGTGTAAGCCACACATGTGCCTTCCGAAGGCAATGCCTGCGTTGCACTCCTGATGGTTACCTTGGCTGCCAGCATTCTTCTCCCTCCCACGTACATGCTGTAATAAAAGCTCTGTTAAAGAAAAATTACTTCACATCACAGGGTGTGATACTACTAAATACTGTGCAATGATCTAAGGTGCCTCAAGCAATCATGGCATTCATTCAGCTGTAGTCAAAATGTATTCTTTTTGTTTTAGGTGCTTTTTTGGTGTCAACACTGTATGCAAATATGGTGCACCATTTGAAGTAGAAAAGAACTTGATCACAGTATTGTGAAATAGATCAGAGACTACTAAGGGCCCTTTTACACAGTGTGACCGTTGTGTTGGAGGTCCCTAAGCAAGCTCTAAGACAACTGGCTTGCTTGCTCAGTGAAGAGCAGTGGCATGCAGAGACACCTGAACAAGCTCTGACCAGCCCAGCACTGGAACCAGAAGCAATGCAAACATATAACTTCAGCTGTGCTATGGGGCTGTGCTGGGGAGCAGCAACGGCAGGCACTGCTCTGAAGGGGAAAACAAACCAGGAGCTGAGGGTGACAGGCAGGCAGGCAAGCAGGGCAACTGACAAGGGGGCTGTCTCACAATGCCCCAAAAAGAAAAGCAAGGCAGGTCAGCAGCCCAGGTCACAGACAAGGCTGTGATGGTGAGGCACGAAGCCAAGCCTTTAGGCTGGGATCAACAAGGGTACGTGGCCAGGTGCAAGTGTGGCTGCAACATAGCTCAGTCAGGGACCAAGCACAAGACCTTCAACTTAAATGCAGTGCCTAAAAGATGGTGGCAGGGTGGGAAGCACCTGACTTCTTCCAGTTTTTTGTTGAATGGCTGCAAGGCCAGCAGGTATTGAGGCCAGAAGCTGCTGGAGGCCAGAAGTGCCTCAAAGCTGGAGGTCTGCATTATCTAACTTGCATTATCTAGTTAAGCAGCCAGACATTCAGGAGAGCGGGGAATGCACTGAGGGTACTTTATCCCAGCTGACTTGGCTAAGGAGTGGTGCTGTACTCTGCCATGTTGACACACCAGGCTGTTTTATTATGGTGGAATTAACAGCAGCTATCATGGTAGATTTAAAGTAAAAAAATAATGGATTCAGCTCCTTGCTCCGCTGAATGGTGGAGCAAGATCCCAAAGGAGAAAAAGCACTAGCTACATTGTCCTCTTTGCTCTGTGTAGATTACTGTCCTTCGTACACGGTCCTACTAGCTGCAGTTTCATGACTTTGTCCTAAGTAATGGCAATGCTTATCGAAGATTACTGTTTGGAAAAAAAATCCCAAGAATACTGGTTGGCTTGTGATGCTACACGACAATCCTTGCTACTCAGGATTGCTGGTAGTGCACCTACTCCAGTGTATTGGACAAGAGTTGGAGGGTGCTTGGTACCTGCAGAGGAGGTACCTGGTAAGGAGACAATATGTTTTAGTAGGACTAGGATTTACTGTTGGGAGGGAGGTATAGCTATCAGCAAAGGGCATGGTTCCAGCAACTGCACTTCCCATTTTACATTGTTTTGGCAGAACATTGCATAACTATGTTACAGACCTTCTGGAACAATCTTTCACCAGCAAGACAGTTCGACCACAACTTAGAAGATCTGGATTTCAGTGTCAGCAACCTGTGAGAAACTGAAATATTTGGTGCAAGTCATTGAACTTCTTTGTGACTCAATTCTCACTCTGAACAAGGGAAGACCTACGATACATGCCTTTATGAAAGTGCTCTGACCTTCCCACATGACAAGCACTGTATTGCCATTCTCAGATTCTGTACTAAGCAATGATCTCTGGAAATAAACAACAGGGCAAAATATAGAAGTACATCAAACAGCCAGAAGCACAGGGAGTCACAAGCACCCACCACAAACTACCACTTGCACTAGTTGGGAAAAAACCAGAACCAGGTGACCGCAGAACACCGCAGCAGGTCCTCCAGCTATGCCGTGCTGTTCACTGCTATGGTTTTAGAGGAGCTGCCTTTTTCTTCTTGCATATGCCAACATTAGTTCTTTCCACATCTGGACTACTGCATCGATGTCATTCACTAGCATGCTCACACTGCATACTTTGCTGCCTTCATCATACACCTTTGGAAGCCTAGGTTACACATACAAGTGAACTCCCTCCTTCCTTCCTTCCTTCTTCACTGTTTTTTCTTTTCTTCAAAAACTAAGCATCAGTCCTGGGGATTTTTATCTGTAGAGGTGAGGATGGAGAAAATGTTGATTATTTCAACTTGGATTTTCCAGGAGTGGTTCACTTGGGATTCCAGCTGAGGGCCAGTGTATGGATATGCAGGGGTTTTTTTTAGAACATTCTCTGAATCAGAAATTACTGCTCATATGGAAGACAACTGCTGGTACTCAGACACCAGAAGATCTCATTTTACACATCCTTAAGGATGCTCAGCTACAGAGTGTAGGTGGAGAAGGATGCAAGTATCTGTGACTAGCTCTGGGTTTTATTACTTCTTTCTCATACTTCTGAAGGGAAAAGCCCCAAGCTTTCCCAAAGTTGGGAACTGGGTAAGCGATATTACCTTCCTCCACACTCTTCCACTTGAACCGGAGAGGTCTGGTGACAAAAATCAGCACATGATGGGAAAAGACACACTGAAGTAACACACCACATATCCGCTTCAGCATAAGCAGCAGAAAGACTTAAATCAACTATTTCATTCATGTTCAAAGCCCAGACCAGTGGATGGCATGATCCCTCACTTTGCCAGGCATTTACATATTTAACAAAAAGGTATTAATTTGCATATGTACAAATGGAAAATTCGTTTGTACCCACAGAAAATTCAACTCCCTGGTACAATGAAAGAGTTACATCTATACAGTCACAAAAGCAAAATGTTGCTTGCTATCTATTTACCACATTTGTGCATTCTGAGAACAGTGACTTCAGTTCTAATCTAAGTCACTTACTTCTGGAATTACACGAATTCTCAATAAAAGGCTTTGAACTAGAAGTAGTCCTCCTCTCACAGCCTCAGAGAAGCAGAATGTCACAAAAAAGAGTGCATCTCTGGAGTCATGTGGAACATACTTCACTTTAGTCAACATAGGCAGATGCAGGTCCCAAGATCACAAGTAGATCCTTAGCATGTTTAGAAGAGTCTGAGGACTAAGAGTTTTCATTAATAACCATTGTAGATGGTACCGTACTTTCAGGGAAAGTCTCATCTTACACAGTTCTGAACTATCACCCCCACCAACTATGTTTTTGTTTTTAAATGTCAAAAAACGTACAAACATAGATGTAGGCATAATTATTATTATTATTTTTATTGCTCTTGTTAAAAAGCCAGTGCATGAATTATGGGACTATGCTATAAAAATGCAACATTATTGAGTGCTCTAACAGTATGAGGTTCGTTATGACAACATGAAACATGAACTTCAATATGGACTTCCAAATAAAAAAACAAGCCTAAGAGGTAAATGTATTAATAATAATTCATTTATCTGGAATTTCAATACTAAGTGAAGACAGAGTGGATTTGCAAGAACCAGATATATTTAAGACATGACAGAGTCAAACAAAGCTTCTAGATTGAAAAGTAAATTATCTTTTTCTTTTTGACCTACACAGAGGTATTCTGCACAGTATATGAATGTTACAGCTCTCCTATTAAACTACAACCACAATGTGTCAGGGGGATTTACATGAGAAAAGGAAAAAGCAAAACAAAACCTTTTTTATGTTGCCAGTCAGAGAAAAGAATATGTGTTTTGAAATTTTAAAAACATCAATTTAAGAAAAAAAAAAATCACATCTCCTGGGTGAATCTCTACTATAACAAAACACTGATGCCTATTAACTCTGTGCTTGGGGACTAAACAAAACTATGGCATTGTTCCTAATTCTGAAGCAAACCCGGACAGCTGGCTATCCATGGAGATTATTGCACTTGTAGAAGTGGTGCTTTAACTGGCCTGAAAACTATTTCACTGTATTAAGGAAAGTGTGAATTTATTTATTTTTTTTTCACACGTGTAATCTCACTCGAAAGATGCATTGTAAAAAGAATGGTGTCCTAATTCAAACTGCCATACCCTTTCCGAAACAGTTTACACATATCTGGCACAACATGAAGCTCTTGAAATGCCTCTATTACTTCAGAAAAAGTCTTAAAGAATAACACTTCCCAGAGGATGGGTGAGTGCAGAGTACCAAATAAAGGGAAAAAATATGACAGTGGGCATTAGTTTCCCAGCATAAGGATGTCTTACATCACACAGCAGATCAAAAATAAATAAGATGAAACATGAAGAGTCTGAATATAAATCCTTGGATGATGTTGCAAGAATCACAGGCTTCACCAAATCAATGTCAGTGTATTCTGTTAAGCATAATGCAGTTCCTATATACAGTATGTTTATCAGATAATGTCAACTAACAATACACTAAATGGTTGTTAAACAAAAAATGTACTAAACCAATGTACTTATAAAAAGAGATGGCAACCCCCCAATTATGCATAGTTACATATGATGAAGTCCAGCTCTCTGGAGTCCAATAGATTGACACCTTCAAGCGTCAGGAAGCAGTCTTCTGAAGCGTAAACATAATTAACAGAACCCAGTCAAGCTGTAGGGGAGTTCCACTGTCCAAAATATCTCGAGTCCTATCACAAAACTCTCTGTAGATGTTACCACCACATAGCTGCAACGGGGCAGTCATCCGTTCAAAGGTTTTATGCTGCCATATGTCTTCAAAGGGCCTTCTAAAGGACCTGCTATTTTACATGAGGGTGATCTACACACAAAAAGGATAGGTGACAAACACAAAGCACTTAGGTTTAGAAGCACTTATGGAGGAATCCATGACATCTTTACAGTGTATTGTGTATGACTGCACGCACTACTAAGTTTCCCCTGCTTATTATTATGTGGCATTTTACTGTTCAAAGTATTTCTACATACTAAGAAGAAAGGGCCTTCCCCCCGACAAACCAGCTTCTCTGATATGGGAAGCCACCATGCCCATATCTTGCTTTGCTACATACAGTAAGGCATGCACAATGAAGGTGACTATGTCTAATCGCCATGGATCATGACAAAAAGACCCAGTTCTTCCCTTTGTTTCTTGCTCAGGTTCTCCGCTCCATTACAACTGTGAATGTTAGTCAGCATCCATGTGTTCTTGTCTAGTGAGTACAGGCTTCCCATCTCTATCAACACCAATCTTTTTCTGCATCTCTTCCACTGCTTTCAGCAAAGCTGCTCGCTCCTGCTCAAGATTGAGAATGGACTGCTTCAATTTGCCTTCATTGGTCAATAAAAGCTCTACTGTGGCTTCAAGGTTTTGAATCTTTCCATTAGCCACCTTTCAACGTAAAAAGAAAGGAGGAGGGGGAGGAAGGAAGTGAAGGAAAAAAAAGGAAATTCATTAATAACTGAAACCAACTTTAAATTATTGATTAAGACACATTAATACATATAAAATACTTCCAAAATGATGAAAAATTGCAAAGGTAAATGCAAGTATGAATGTTACTAGATCTGTGTACTTTAGACTACAACTATGGTTTTGCCAGCAACAAGAAACTTCCCTCTTAACCTGATTGCTTTGATTAGTTCACGATTAAACTCAGAATATAATGCAAAGTAATGAAATTAGAAGTTACTAAGCCTACAAACTATGTACCAAAGAACTGTAGGTTAAGGTAAGCTTCTGTATGGGTCAGTTGGGAGACATTTTTGGCCAGCCACATTTGTTAAATTCCACTTGCTTTGCAAAGCAACGACAGCCCAGCCTGTTAGCTGTATCCTCATTTCATCTTGACATTGAGTCCAACAAATGCCAGATTTGAAGGCAAAGGGAGAGGAGGGGATTTTGTGCAATATGCAACTGGACAACACATCTCCAAAAATTCCCAAAATTCTTCTTTGAAAGGCTGCACATATGGGCATTCTACTTTATGGCAAAGTATTAGATCATTCAAACTCATCATGTGAGATCTGTAGCTGAGGTACTGTGACAAAAGCAGAGATCTGTTTGGAAATTTCAGCACTGGATAACATTTGGAGATAAGAGCGCTGGATGGTCTTGCCTTTCAGGGAAGTATTTGCCTTTCTGATGAGCTCACTGCCCTTCACGTAATTATTGTGGCTTAAAAAGTTCAGCCTTTGGGGGCAAAATATTGACAAACCATGCCCACATTGTTTGGTGATGCATTTTCCACTCATCAGCAATGGGTCATCTTTCAACATAGGAAATGAAGGCTGATGAAGCCCACCTTCAAGACAAAGGCATTGCTCCAACACTATAGACAGTTAAATTCCTCACTATGATGTTAGGTGCTGACTTGCCAGCACTCAGGTGGAGACAAACATTGCAAAAAACTGCTTAGGGCTGCAGAGTCCTTAGGGGCAGGAGTGGGTGGAAAATCCCTTGATGCAGGTATCTATACAACATCACATCTTGAATCTCATCCCAGAAATCCCTCTCCTCCATGCTATATTCAACAATTTCCTTGCCTATGTGCCTGAAGCTTTATCAAATATCTTGCAGAGGAGTAGCTCTTCCGATTTCTCTAAGGCTCATCTTAGAACCTGAAACAGGTTCAGATCTCACAGGATCAGAATTCACAGCTTAAGCAAATTTTTGTTAGGAGAGGCAATCTAAGTCTGCACGGCTGGCCAGCTTGAGTCATGATACAGGATCAATGGCTGAGAAACTTGAACTCCTTCTCTCACCCATTATCCTACAAAAGTCTATGTCTTTAACAATAATTAAGAGGCTTGAAATGTCTGCTTCTTACCCTTGAATTCCCTTTCTCCACCAAACTAAATGCATGGTCAAAAATTTTATAACAAATGTCCTGCTGTTATAAAGTCAGAAAGGTGACTAACAGTTAAGCACTGAATAACCCCTATAGAGGCCAGGTGTACTGCCTCTGAAAAAGCTGCAGACTGAACAGGCACTGACTGTATATTAGAAATTATTATTTCACATGTTGTCTCAGCATTCTGGGTAACAGTTTAAAAAAACCCCACCACTTTGTAAGAAAGAGCGTGTCTACATTTTAAAGTCACTAGACCAAATGCTAATCTCACCTGTGCCTTGGTGTAAGACAGTCTTTTCTGAAAACGTGGATAAATTAGAAAGTTAATTAAATATGAAATACAAATTGTACCTGCAGTTCTTCCAGGAGATCAAAGTTTTGTTTGCGCAAGCTACTGTTTGCTTTTTCTAGTTTATCCAGTCTCTGATTGTCATTTAAAGATGAATCTATAAGCTCATCCTGAAGCACATGGTATTCAACTTCATAAGCTTGCAACTGCTTGGCAATATCCATTTCAAACACCTGTTATATATAAAAACATTATTAGGTGCTATGCGTATCAAAAACATAGCTCATTCAATGCTTTAAAATCTATGGATCTAGACTTAGACATCTAATCACTGCATACAAATAAAGGACTTAATTTTTGGCATTCACATTTCCTGCTCTGGAAATGGCAAGACTGAGGCAGTAAAGTGCAATACATTGGCACTGGATGTGCTTAAAAACTTCGCTACTGATTTGCTGCCTGACTTCAGCAAAATCATTTACACTAAAGTTTTCAAGAAGTGTACACTTTGTAGGATATTCCTCTTTTTAGATATCAAATTTAATGCATCTCAGTTTGGCATAAACCCTCCTAGACATACTTGGAATTAGATGTCACTTTAGAAAAGCGTGGTCCAAGCCCATGTGCCCAAGGCTAAGCAGAATGAAAGCTTTAAATGAAAACCAGTCAACATTGCTAGGTTTATTTATGAATCTATGGTACTCCTAGAGACTGAAAGAAAATGAAATAATCCATCTTTACACTAATACACTTAATGGAAACATTATGTAATGTCAAAGCAGATTTCTATTATTGTTAACTATGAATCAACAAAATGAGTGCTCAGTCTTGTACATGAATATTAAGAAAACCTTTTATTTTAAAAACAGATAAAAAATTGAGGTGCACAGCGTGACTCAAAGGAAAAAAACCTGCTATTATGTTTTCCTTTTTCTAAATTTTGGCAAACATCTGCCTTCAAATTGTTCAGGAAATACGACTCTAACGTCTCTGAGCTAGTTATCTCCTCTGAAAGCAGTGAAGAAGGTAGTAAATTAAAAGGACAAGTGTGCCAATCACAGAACACAGTAGAAACAAAAGTTGATTTAAAAATGAATCTGGAAAAGAGCCCAAGAATAGAAGTTCAAGGGTTATTCTTTGTTTTTACACCCTTGTACTTTATTCCTTTTGGAAATGAGTCAAATATCAAATCCTATCTTAAATACCCATTGAAATAACCAGAATTATTTCCTATTTTATTTATCTGCTTTGTCTACAAAATTTTAACTGTTGGTTATAGTTACGGAAAACATCAGTTTATGAAATGTTTCTGACAGCTGTTAAATATGCTATAAGAAATTCCCTCATAGTTGTATAGCAGCAGAAACACATATACTGAGCATCTAAGTACAGAAGGTTACAATACAATTTTAATTTGAGTTTGGTTACACACATGGAACTTTCATTTTCTATAGATTGGAGCATCTCTGAAGAACACACTCTGCTGGAATTTCAATAAAACAATGGGTGCAATTCAGCAGGGCAGAATGCTAGCTCCTCTCATGACCTCTGCCACTTCTGGCCTCTGTATTCTTGAGAAGGGAGGGAAATCCCTACTGTCATACCCAGAGTATTAAATGTGAAAGGGGGGGAAACATGAGGCAAATCAAAAGCTTGACTTGAAAACTATCTAACTGAAGGCATGTTAGGGCATGTAAGCCAAAGGCCACATTGCAGAAGGCGTGAGGAGGATGGAGATTAGCCTAGGAGCTCTGTACGGACTGCAGGGCTGGTCAAACAGCTGCTCTCTTCAAAGGCAGCCCTGATCAAAGCGGGGGAACTGCTGTCTTGTCAACTCAATTTTACCCGCCCACTTTAAATTCAGAGCAGTCAGAGCTGCCTAAACAGAGTATCTCTCCCTCCTCCTCAAAGTCAATGCTTTTCTGCAGGTCGCCTAAACAGCCAGTCTCTGCAGAGCTGTGCACTCCAGGTTTTCAGCCTGGCAGATAACATATGATCAATCCCCCCTGCCCCCTAGGAATCACTTGCTTTCCTTCCCATCACACAGACTTTCTAGTTCTCCCCTCTCTCCTTTGACAGTAAGCACCAGAAGCAATTTTTCTGATCCTAATTTGAGTGCATGTCTCCTGGAAGCTTTGCTACCAGGGATGGAATGGGAGCCCCTCACAAGCATTCTGCAGTGTACTGCACTGTTGGTCTGCTTTCTTTACCAAGACCAGGCTTTGCAGATCTGCACAGTATAGCCCCCGTGTTTTGGATCACTAAAGGCCTTCAGAAAAACAGGCTAACCCCCATCTTCTATTTGCCTGCTGCCAATCAGATGTTAAGTGTAACAGTTAGGGTTTCTAAACAGGCAAGCCTTAACTGCAATAATTTCTGATTTTTTTCAAATTCCATAGCTATTGCCTGGAGTCTTCCGCTAGCTTAGCAATACTGCATAATTTTTCTTGTCTGCTGTTTTAAAAAAGAGTACATCAAGGATACCCAGTTTTTGCTGTCTAGAGTCACTGCTCACTGCAAGAGACTGCATTGCCCCACGCACTCCTAGCAGAAATACAAAGGCACTGTTGTAACACACTGAACCAGCACCATAAAAGCCAGTTAGACAAAGTCAACATAGGGAAGCTTCTAATTTCATTAAGTAAGGTCAACATTTGTGAGGCTCTTGTAAGTTAATTTTTGCTTCTGAAATGAGACTTGGAGAGCAAGATTCTTTGGAGACAAGAAAACTCAGAAGGCTTTTAGCCCACCTTGCTACTTTTTTTGTGGAATGCACTGTGTATGGGCTGTAATACTGCTGTCAGTAACAAAGCATTACACACATCGAAAAAACCAAAAGTACTCATTTTCATTAAAGGCTTCATAAAGTGACCATAACCAACATGTAGATGTATGAATGCAGAGGTACTACACAAGTCATATGCTTCCCAAAGTTTTCAGCATCTTCAGAACTACAATAACAGAATTCTCAGCTTGAAGTAACAAAATACACTGTTGTGGTTTTCTTCTGTCAAGAACTTATTAATAAGAGCATTCCTTTGCATACTACTTATACATTCAGGTTATTTCATACCTGACTAATGGTCTTTTCCATCTGTACCAAACCCAAGTTGGGGAGAGTGCTTTTAATAAAATCAACAATAGTTTCTAGGTTCTCATGTTGCAGAATCAAGGGCTTATGGCTTCCCAAAAGGCTTAAAGCCACTTTAAATATAGCCTCTGAACCTTGAAGAAAGAGCATATCTGTGAAAACAAAGAAAAAATAGAGTACATCAAGCACATCTTTTAACAAGAATATTAAAATAGTAAAACGTCCAAGGACAACAACTCATAGGAGCAATCTGGAGGCTAGATATACTGTGCCAGACACCTGCTTTTGTTACTGTGGCTATGACTTCACAGATTTTGTAGGATCACAGTTACTACTGTGAATAGCACACTTGACTAACACAATCAATTATTCATTTGTTTAGTGATTTTTTAATCAAAAAAATCCAATTCAAATATAAGGTAACTACACAGTAAGCCAGGTAGTCAAGTTTGTCAGTGTTGTCACTTTTTGTGCATGTAATAATTTTGTGGGCTTTTTTCTTTTGAGATGTTAACAGGAATCTGAATTTGAATACAATTCTAATCCCAGTGCCACTTAAAAATCCTAACACAAATTACACGTGAAGACACAACCAAAGACCTGAAGTTCTTTTCTTATCTGGTGGAGAAAGCTACAAAATCTCAGTTAATACAGCACTGAGTGTGAGGCTAAATGGGCACTTTCCAGCAGCCTCAAGTTTCAGGTGCATGTGCTTATTTTTAATATGTATCTCAACCACTTATGTTAATATTCTAATAACTACATTAATAACCACCCTGAAATCTTAGTAATACAGCTTAAGTGTTAACATTGCAGGTGGGCCTGCAATGCCAGCACCTGGCATACATTCAAGCACACTGAAACCACAGTATACAGCGACCTTTCAATGCAATGTCCTTTCTTTTCCTTTACAAATTGCCTCTGCCTTTATAGAGGAAAGAAATAGAAGACTGCAATGAAAGCATCAGACAAGAAACCCAACTTCACAAATCCATCGGTCCACGGTACAAACAGCAATGCCCTGCATTTGACTTTCCTGCTACTGTAACTCAGAATCTGCTCCTGGTTTTACTGAGGGACTCGCTACAGGCAAAAGCATCTAACATATGAAACAATACCGACAGAGGTGGAAAAGGAAGAGAAGATACTGTGGTTTTATTCCATACTTCCTAAAGATGTTTTTATTTTTAAAGTGCTTCTCTCTTGCTCTTTCCCTTCTTTGTATTCAAAACTGTGAATGAAGTCACAATCATTTGCAAAGTAGCACAATGACATCAAATAAATGTCTTAATGATTAAAAAAAGAAGAAATGAGAACAAAGAGAAAGAGAGGGGGAAAACCCACCACACAGCAAGGGAAACAACTACTACCACAGGTATCTCTGATGTAGCAAAGAACATAGAAAAACACTGGCTAACTGCCTTTTTTAGTAAAAGCAACCTCTCCTTCCAAATATGTATCAGAATAAAATTCCCCCTTGTGCTCTTTTGCTTGTAATGTTGAATCTGTAACTCATTTCACTTCTCCCTCTTTCTCTCTGAGAAAGAAAAGCACAAGTAATAACTAACCATAAATCTTGCACTTTGCTGCCATTTGTCCTAAAAGTGGTGTAAAATTTTTAAACTCTGATTCAATGTGAAGTCCAAAGGCAGGAATGATTGAAAAGTGGTAACGGAGCAGGCATCTTCCTCAGTTCTCTATCGAAACTGAAAACTGTGGGAAAATGTTTTATAGGGAAAGCTCTATATTAGAACAGGGAATGCTGAAGAACAGCTAGGAAACACTAAGTGAAAAAAACACAGCTGAAAATAATGCAGATTTATGATTCAGCACCTGCCCCATAAAGACACATAGATTAACTCAAGGTGACCTGTAAGTTGTTAATGAATGTCTTTATGAGCTGAGCTGGTAATACACAGATGAAATCCCTCTCTCATTTAAAAGAGCAAGTACTTAACAAAGACCTGTTTGTTACTCACTCCCCACACTTCCCGTTAAGTGGGCTGCCAGCCAACAACAGTACAGTGAAGGTACCCAAATTAATGTTAGCCTGACTGGCAGCCTACAGGATAAAAAAAAAAACACCAACTTTTATCTACAATCTTGAAACAAAATAAACACTATTCCACCAAGTCTCCTCCATTAATAAGTAAACAGGGGTATTAAAGAACACATCTTTGTTAACACTGTACTTTCATTAGATCCTGCTCAGGAGAAGCGTTGAAAGTTTGGACAGATAATTAAGAAGTGAAAAGGAGTTTTGCTATTTGACTCATAAAACAGTCTTTGGCTCCACCTCTTTCTAAGCCTACTTCTTTTACATATTGCTTGTAAGATGCTTGCAAAACGTACACTCTCTGAAAATCTAAAGGAAGTGGTCTGTAACAATTTTATTATTCAATAGCACTGGGGCTTCAGGTTTCAGGCGTTCAGAGATACCATGTTAGAAAATGGCAGTGCAATCTTACAGTCTTAGTAACCTATAGATGAGTTACTTCAACATTAAAATGCAACAATCTTTCATCCCGAAGGTTCTAATAAGTGAGCGATGAAAACTTACACTATATTCTGCAAAAGTGCATGAACACACAGGTCAGAACTGATCAGATTCTAACTTACCATGCTGCTAATGACACCTGCTATCAAAGTGACAGCTCTAGCTTTTTTTAACTTCATGGTTGTGTTTCAGAGTCTTTCGCATGGGTGAAGATGAGATTTTGCTTTCTAATGTAAAAGAACGTCCAGTGTTCTTGACTTAGTTCCAGTAAGCACTTACTAAATATTTGAAACATTAAAAGCTGCAAGTGTTGGTCATGCTGGACTTCCTCCATAAAAACCATTAGAGATTTTAAACAGGTGACAGTTTCAGTCATACATGATTTTCTGTTCTTGACGCAAAATCATACCTGTGAAAATTATGAATCTGTGCCTTCTATTCTAATGTAAAATCTTTGCTTGCTAAAGCCCTACAATCCTCCAATGACAGATAAAACGCTAATCTGTGTATTAAGGCAGAAATCCAAACATACTGGATACACAAAGCACTTTTGTACCCTCACTGCAGTCAATTGTCCAATTCAAAGACTCTTTTTATCAAGTACAATACTATGAATGATTCAGAATAATCAAAAGATGAACTGATTATAAACTCAGTATATGAAACTCATACACAGCACAATTTAATTCCTACAGATTATTACTGTCAGCTAGATACTTGCCATGTACGTTAGCCTACTTTGAACTGTTTCAGAAAAAAAACCCCAAAACAACTGTTTTCCCTGGACTTAAGATGCTAATCACAGGACATGTAGTGCTACTTAGCTATACACCATCCTGTTCACCATGATTTCTTCTAGCGCTAATTTTAGCATGTCCTTAAGCAGAAACAGGGCAGGATTCTTGTTGGTTCTTGGAATCTGTATTCATTATTTGTTATTGCTTCACTACATCTCTTAAGCAAGACTGACTGAGATAAATGAAAATAGCTCCTCATTAGAAGAGAAGATTTAGGCGGAAAGCTCCAATCCACCCTGCTCATCATGGACAACTCAGTACCATATAATGAAATGGAAAAACAGAAACCTGAAAAGGAAATTAAGCATCTTCTCATATACCAAACAATTAATCTATGAAATATACATCCATAAGATAGCATCAAGGTAAATTCTTAATTGGAATTTAATTAAAAAAAGAGAACTTCGCTTCTGTAGATTCTAAAAATAGGTAACAGAAGTGACTTTAGAGCCTAAACCCCACATGCTTCCAAACATTTTCAGAAAGCTAGTTTATCAGTCAGGCTAAAATCGTAAGGATAAGACACACTAGTGTAAAAGCCCTATGTTTCTGCAGGGTAAACCCATGGTTAAACTGCAAGGGCCACCTCTGTGTGTGTGTTAAAAATATAACTCTCAAAATAATTTTCCACTGACACTGTTGGAGACAATGATAATGGAGTAAATGGACATATTTCTCAGATTATGCCTTTGTTACATCTCTTTTCAGCTTGAAACTAATTGTTGGTGTTGAAGTGACATTGTCATAGCACCATGCCTTCATGGCATCAAATTTTACATCCTCTCTATATGCGGTTACAGGGTAGGAAAAGGTAACAATGAGCATGAAAAGACAGGACAGTTTGGGACTGTCATATGCTTTCCTCTCTCTTTCCATTTTACTGTAAATACTACATGCTCCATAAGATGACATCTGTTGTTGTTCTGTTCATCAACAGTAAGTAAAATATTTCTCCTGGGTGCCTGAAGCAGACTGGATAATAATGCTGTTCCTAATAACAGGATGCCAAACATAAAACCTCAAAAAGAACAGATAAAAGTTTTATGAAGACTTACCAAAGACTCTGGCTACAAATCCAAGGGGAAATTGGGAGGCAAACATGGTGAGAAACCAGGGAGCAGCATAGAGGCTGGGGCCAATCTCATGTTCCTCTAGGTGGTTATAGAGATCTCGATGGTAGTCATGAAGAAGTCGAGACAGTTGATACATCTGGATCTGCATGGAACCAGAACGAAGAGACTAAAGATCACAGTAGCAAAGTCCATCTTCGCACTTCACATTTATAGAAACAGTGAAAGATATTGGTGAATTGATGTTTGGACGGAATTGTGCGAAGAAAAGAAATACTCAGAAGCCACCTAAAAGACCCAGGATGGGTCATCTGTGGGCCTACAACAGGCTCACTTGCAGGGTCGTTTGAAGCTCATACTACATGTAACAGAATTGTTCCTATTTATGGTTTTCATAGTTTCCCCAAGTAGTCTTTTTATTTGAAACTAGTGCATTTAAGTTGATGTGTTCTTTTCCCAGATTATCCTTCCCCATTTTGAGAAATGAATTTAAGTTCAAATCCAGCTTTTGACAATGCTATCTATATTGCATTATTATGATTTAACATTAGCATCCTTTTATTAGAAAAGTTGAAATCATACCTGTAAAATTGTCATGTCAGGACGATATTGTTTTCTCAGGCCCATGTCAAACATGAGAAACTTTAGCATTTTAAAAGCGTCTTCTTCACTCATATGAAGTAGTAAAACTCCTGCTACAAAACTAAGGCCCTGGCAATATCCTACTTCCTGGTCCAGAAGCGAATAGGCCTTCAAAATATTGTAGAGTGACAGCTGCCCAGCTCCCAGCTGTGCCGAGAAGTATGGATGTGTTGGAAACGTGCGCCCTGGGAAAACAGCTGAAGTTAGCGACTTAAACTAAAAAATAAACAAAAAAACCCCATCTTGCCATGTTATCAAACTAAACAGTCTTTCAGAAAGGTAGATTCTTTTGAAAGGCAGATTCTGATTCAACCCACAGGAAGGCCGTAAGAACATTAACAACAGAAAACAATTGACTCTTAGACTCTACTACTGTTTTGTTACAGTAGTTGCAAAATGAATTTAGAAATTGTCAGGGGGATGGAAACGGTTGTTTGGAACAGCTGAGTAACTGGTTCTTAAGACTAGCCTTTGATCAGTTTGTTAAAGGGCTTATAGGGGCTGGTTGCCTATAATAATAGGTTGACAAGTCACCCAGTCCTCTTCTCATGATTAAGAAGTGTTAGCTTTTAGACCACTATTAGGATGCGGGCACAGACTCAGAACATCTGAGCTCTCTGGGTTGGGCCCCTTTCCCTTTCTCTTTTCTTTTTATATTTTTTTTCCCCAGTAAATGTGTCTCTTGTTACCACCCTCTTTGCCTTGGTCCCTCCCAGTCTTATGGGTCCTTCCTCCTTTCCTGCAGCAAAAAGCTCAGATTCTTCCATGAGCTGATGCCACTAGCCTGGCAGAAAAATCCCCTTTTACATGGGGTTAGTTGTTCTGCCCTGTTACTCAGCTGTGTCAGTTCCAGGAGAAGTCCCATGAGCACCAGCACAAGTGAGAAGTGCTTGAAGAGCGGGAGTCGGTTATCAGAGCAAAACTTCCTCTTGGCAGCAATGGGCTTTGGATCTATTCCTCATGTATCTTTAAACCCCAGCCTAAGGTAAACTATGCTAATTGTAAAGCCATAGAAACACAATTGAGCCATTTCCAGTCCTTCAGTTCTATAATGAGATCATGACTTCCACCCCAGACTGGCTTATCTGCAAACTTTCATATGGAGCTGGGACCCACATGTCCTTAAACCAAACCAGTGCAGCTAGGTAATTTACACAATTAGTTTGATCCACAATATTTAGCCAGTGAGTAAAAAGTCAATTTGTATTTTTTTCCTGCAGCTCTTACAATATCAAGAATTGTGTAGCTATGTCTGTGCTATGATATATGCTATATATGTATATATTATATGAGAACACAGCTAACGGAGGCAGCCAACAGACTGCACTTTGTGAGCTCTTGAGCATCTGGATACTTTGTCCAAGATCACCAGGGGACTCCTGGGACCCTGAGGGTACTGCTGCTGGCGAGTAAGGATGACGTAGCTCTGGCAGTTTCTAACCAACCCTTGACAGCTGCCCTTGATGAGAGGGTGCCTGTAGCCTTTGTTGTAGCTGATCCCTGACTAGGGAGGGTCATTAACGACCTAGATGACGGGGCAGAGCACACCTTCAGCAAGTTTGCATATGATATAAAACTGGGAGGAATGGCAGATACACCAGAGGGCCATGCTGCCATTCAGAGGGACCTTGACAGGCTGGAGAAATGGGCTGACAGGAATTCCATGAGGGAAGTGCAAAAATCTTGCACCTGGGGAGGAACAACCCCATGCACCAGTATATGCTGGGGGTGTTGCCCAGCAGCTGGAAAGCAGTTTTGCAGGACCTGGGGGCCCTGGTGGTCACCAACGTGAGCCAGCAAAGTGCTCTTGCAGCAAAGAAAACTAATGGTATCCTGGGCTGCATTAGGAGGAGCACTGCCAGCAGGCTGCGGGAGGTGATCCTATACCCCTACTCAGCACTGGTGAGGCCGCATCTGGAGTACTGTGCCCAGTTCTGGGCTTCCCAGTACAAAAGAGACATGGACGTACTGGAGAGAGTCCAGCAAAAGGCCACTAAGATGACAAGGGGACTGAAGCATCTCTCCTATGAGGAAAGGCTGAGAGATCTGGGACTGTTCAGCTTGGAGAAGAAAAGGCTCAGGGGGATCTTATCAATGTCCACAAATACCCAGTGGGAAAGAATGAAGAAGAGGGAGCCAGGCTCTTCTCACTAGTGCCCACCAACAGGACAGGATGTCATGGGCACAAACTGAAATACAGAAAATTCCACCTAACATAAGAAAAAAATCTTTTTATTGTAAGGGTGGCCAGACACTGGCACAGGCTACCGAGAGAGGTTGTGGAGCCTCTGTCTACAGATGTATTCAAAACCTGAGCAAACATGGTCCTGGGCAACCTGCTTTAGGTGACTTTGCCTTGAACAGGGTGTGTTGGACTAGATGATCTCAAGAGCTCTCTTCCAACTTCAGCCACTCTGTGCTTCTGGGAACAGAGACATTACAGCCTTCACTTTTACAGATTTTTTTCCCCAAAACTTTTCCAAAAGGGATTATTTTCATTTCTAGGAAGAAAACCCTCCCCCTATCAGATTTCCCCTGTGAAATACCTCGGAGAAGAAGAAATGTGAATACTTCTTTTGTTCTAGTATTAAGTGGAGCTTGTTTTTTGGTTGCCCACTTGTTAAATACTACCCCACCCCTTAGCTCCTGGAATGCTGCTGTGCTGCCAGATAACATCAGAGCTCCTGCTTCAAGAAGACAAACCCTGGGGCAGAGTCCTTCTGCCATCTGGTAGGTGCTCTAGTCTGTCGTATGGGATACTGGCATTCAGTGCCTGAGCAGGTCTCCCCTGGCCAGGCTGTCACAGAGTTGAGTGTTACAGGAGAAATACTTCTAGCTTCCAGAGGAGAGGGAGCTTGTGCTCCTTTGCAAAGGAATCCTCTTGCCTGAATGACAAGTTATTACAGTATGGTCTAACAGCAGACCTGTACGGCCTCACTCACACAAGGCTCCTTTCATGTAAGTCATGAAGAAAAGTTACAAGCTGAGCAAGAATAAAAATGCAAAGAAGTTCTAAAAAACAGTAAATGGAGGAGGCACAGAACTGCTAAACTCATTTCAGCAAATTTTAACAAAGCTGATTTGTTTCTGAGTGCCCTGAATTTTGGCTTTTACTACATAGGAGCAAACAACTCATGACCCTGCCAAAAAGAGACTCTAAATGAACTGCGGTACCTCAAGAGCACCAGAATGAGGAAGTAAGTACTTACTACTTTATTTCTGAAATGTAATAAAACAAAACATAACTTTTTACTGTGTCCAGCAAACACTTGGTGATGAGTACAGTGGTTTCTTACACTGATAGCATCTTGAAGTCAGTTTACCCTACCTTATCGAGAGAAGAAATCAATTTACTGAACATGACTTTGGTGTTCAGGACCTGAAATTCCCAGTGACTGCAGTGGTTGTCCAAGTGGGGCCACAGAAGGAAATACACAAATAAGCCTTCAGGGAATTGTGATTTTGTTCTTGTCCACATAATGAAATAGCACTGTGACATGTAAACTGGGTCAGGAAAGTGGCTGCTGTACCTTACCCTCTGCATCCAGATGCACACTGCTGTCCACATTCTCAGGAAGCACAGCTGAAGATGCATTGATACAACTAAGCGGGAGCAATACTACTACAGCTTTAGCTCACCCTGTGTTAGCGAGACCTCTTTAGCTTAATTTGGGAAAGCTTTTTTTAATATTATAACCACATGTTGCAAGAACATTGGTTTTTCTCTCAAGGGAGAAGTGCATGCTTTCAGAAGGATTCTTAAAGATTTAAGAGAAAACGCTTCTGATAGCCTGAAGGAACACAAGTCAGAACATGCAAATTCCTTCTAGCTGCCTATCCAGTTATGCTGTCTGATACTGTGCAGCACTACTCTATTCCAGTGGGAATCACTAGGAAACTAGGAAGTCTTCAGATTCCTAGTTTCATCTTACTGATATAATAGGGCCCGATCCTTCCCTCAGTTAATGGGCTAACAAATGGCTCCCCAGCTAAAAGAACACACTGCAAGAAAACCACTACGAAGTTAGCAATTTGCCAACACATGCAGTCATTTCATGCACACGCACTTCAAGCAGAGCACATGGCTAAGATGGGAAAGAATTCATGCGCAGAACCAGGCAGAAAACATGAACGGCTTGCTGAGCTAGCAAGCCCCAGTCTGCTGTGCGAGTCAACTGAACTCAGACTGACTGTGCTCCCTGCTGTCCAGGAGTTGTCCCACTCCTCTCCCCTCTGTTGAAGGTGTTCAGTTCACTAACCCAGTACAAAATATTCACTCATTACTGAAGCACTTCACTGCCATAGAATCCCAATGTTCATTGCCGGGGTATCAACACCAGGTATGCTGACTTGAGCAATAGGTACCTGCTAGCAAATGATCTCTGGTTGCACATAAATGCCTCTGAAAAACAAAAGACTGCTTCTGGTGCTGTGTGATCCAGGGGAATTCCTAGAATTGGTGTGACAAAGTCTGGAAGGAAACAATTTACCTACATTGTAACTGCCTATTCCTAGCTGGAATTAAGGCTCCTTGGAGAGTTGCTTTCCCAGCACCAAGCTGAAACCTGGCAAGCCTGTCAAGTAGGGGAAAGCGAAGGGGGCACTGACCATCACCCTCCCTACCTCAGCTCACACTAGTTTCTGCAGAAACATGCCTGTTCCACCAGATTCTTGTTTTCTATGCATTGCCTTGACTCACTTTACCAAGTGTTACAAAAAATGAGAAAATATTCTCATTTACCATATAAAGCTTAGGTCATCATCTTAACTTGGCAAATCTCACAGTGCAGTATCTGCTGAAGTTAGTCTGCACATTGAGTTATTAAGAAATAGGTGCCCCTGGAGAGCTCTGGGTATAGATGATCCCTCAGCAGGCAATTCTTCCATGTGGAAGAAAGGGAGTATAGACTTTCATTTGCAACGAAAAATACTCAAATACTGTTTGAGTAGTTATAAAGAGCAGAAGTATAATGGGATGACTCTGTACTACTTTACCGAAAAGACATAAGTGAAAATAATACAATAGGTATTAATCACTGAGATCACACCAAGTACAGATTTTCCCATAGATTTTTATCATTCTATCACATGACTGGTTATTTGCAATGCATAACTTCCTCTCATGGATTTTTTTCATGGCATTTTAATCAAACTTAGTTATTATGGACTTCTTAAATCGCCACACACAACTCCTCAGACCCAAACCACAAACCCCACAACACAAGCCTGTCGTAAGTTATATGATGCTCTAGAAGACATTATTTATTTTTTTTCTTCATTAGCAAAGAGCATAATGAACACTGAGTTCAGTGTGGGATTTTCCATACACAAGCGCTGGGATCCTCTTGGAAACACATCAGCTCCTGGTTTCTCAGACAATAAATGAAATTAAAATATCTAAGGGAGGAGAAAACAGTATCTTAAAAAATATCCACAACTGTATATGCATGAGGATAATTTGTAGATTATCTGTAAAAACTTCCAATTCATCCATATACCAGTGAGGTGTTATAAACTTGCATCAGATGGTTTACATTCAAACATAAATACTTTTGCCAGGGTAGAAGTTAGACATGTGAATATCTGACTCAAAAATCAAATGGCATAATTTTTTGAGGTATATGAACACTGCTCTTTTACAATATCTGAAGGGATCTCTTCTGCTCCTACCCTAAAACAACCATTTCATTCCATTTAGATTTCCCTTCTTGTGTTTCCTTCTAATACTAGCAAAAAAGTTTTGAGCTTTGAACAATAAATGTGAGGGAAAATGGAGAACTCTAATCAGTAAGACCAAAAGCCTGCCTAAAGCCCACCTACAAGTCACTTCAAATTTAAGAGCCTTGGTTCCTAATCTCTCTGTACTAAACTCAATGGACTATAGTATATGTCTCTCCACAGATCAATTCACTGTCCCTAAATCAGGAGCCAGCTTAGGCAACGTGAATAACCTGCCTTAAAAAGAGCTGGGGTTTTTTTTGTTATTAGAAAAAGATTATTTTGTTATTGTTCTAATACAAGTAAAACCCACCAACTGCTAGTAATTACCCATTAAAGAAAGAAAAATAGCAAAACGCAAAACTGCATTATTTCAAGTAAAAGTGCTTAACAGAGACAGCAAACACTGGACATCAGGAGTGAATAGCACACAATTCAACAGCCTGCACTTAAATATTGACTTCCTTTCTTGATAATTTGTATTCCATGGGCCTGTGGAGTTCACTGTCAATATCTGAAATACAGATGCATTACAGACACATCTAGCTAACTTATCACCACATGTTGCAAAGGCCTTCTGTGCTTGAAATGCAGATTTTGCATTTTTCTAATGATTTCAAGTAATAGTTAGCACTTACACCAGATTAAAAGCAGTTCTTACCAACAACCTATTACTAAACAGTGAGGCTTTTTGTATGTTATCTTCTTTTATTTAATTCTCTTCCACAGACCATGAAACCCTTATTTTAATTTCAGACCACGACTTTACTTACCTAGGTCAATAAGTATTGCATGTTGTTGGGAAGTTAGTTGTTTTAGGAGTTCTTTATAAGGTATGTCCTTTGGTTGTTGTTTACTTGGAAACTGATGTTTAAGATGGTATTGCTCTGCTAGAAACTTCCAGATCTCCCCACGGTGGTGACGTGGTACTCCTGAGAGAAGAAGGTCATTAAAACAGTAATTTGTACTCATACTGAGGGTTCAGCTACAGTTGAGCTAACAGGATTGAGGAACTGAAGATCTGTATCTGCTAGATATGCAAGCAGATCCCTATCTGCTATCTCCAGTAGACCACAGAAGCAGATCAAACTACAGTGCTTATACTTCCTCAACCAATAAAATAAATCAGCATCTTAACAGGAGAGATTTAAGGTGGAAACAGGGGGAGCTGCCTAAGTCTAAGGTCACCTCTTCCATCCAGTCTGAGAAGTACTATAGAAGAGGCAGCAAAAACTGCCATACTTGTCTCTAAAAAGTTACATGTTCATCTCCCATTTTTCAGTGTAAAGTACACAATAAAGCACTGTGATAGAACTAATTAACATTTTTCACTAATATGGCACTGACACTGTTGTTAGGAGCAAGTTTTAAGAAAGTAGGATGCACACATACCAAAAGTATAAACAAGTACAAATGAGATGTGATCTAAAGACTACAACGGAAGGCAGATTAATCAGAAAGCAAGTATTGTCCTTCTAGTTTTGCTATTGGTTTGCTGAATGACTGGTACATGTAAAAATGTTTTAAAGCTTGAGTTTCTTTCTCTATAAAAAGGGATGATGCTACTTAACTATTTCACATAGGTGATGATAGCCTTCATTTCTATCTATATGCAAAGCTCTGAAAGTAACAGAAAAGTTACTGTTACGTGCATACTTAATTCAGCACAAGACTGGCACTATTAAATCATCTACACAAGAAATCAATACACTGTTCTTTGAGAAAGTATTCTGTCTAATCCATAATGTACTGGAACTAGATATTACAGTTTGAAGTAACTTACGGTTAAAAGTTTTTTGGACTGCTTTTTTCTTTTTATATATATGTAACCTATGGTTGACAACAACAGGACAAATCAAAATTGACTCCAGCATACAACTTACATGGAAAGATAACAAAACATATTAATTTCACTGCCTTCTCTCATATAAGCACAAAAGGATATGAATTTCTCTCTGCAATACTTATTTTTAATACACTATCATAACCCAGAGACAACTGCTTGAAAATTAAATGCTAGTAAAAATGTATAATATTTGAATGCACATCACAAGTGTACTTAGAGAACATTTCTGCAAATTACTTTAGGGAACTTAAACCCAATTATTGAAAATACTGCAACATGAAACAGTGAGGGAAAGTGCTGTTTCAGACACTGAATGAGTCAGGTTCTCCTCCTCAGATACACACCTAAAATCCCATTAACTTCAGTGAGGTTGAATGTGTCACATAGGGTAGAATTGGCTTAATAGTGCACATTTACAGCTGCAAAATTACAAATGAATTAAAAATTCCCTTTAAGGAGGTAGTCCACTATTGCGTTTATCTCTGTATGCTGCATCGTACAAGTAAAATAAAGTATTTCGTTTACTATTTTCTAAATGAAAGATGCACTATATTTAAACATCTACAGTGCACATTACAGGTCAACACTACATATTTGTCATCCTAATTTAAGCCTCATGCTTATTGAAACCTTCATTTCTTACCTGTTTGCCTTGCTTACTTAAGTTATTTTTAATGGTTTCTTGCTAAGCTCAATTTAAATGCATTTTTCATTTCTGCATATGCATGAAATTTGACATCACTTCACTCTAAGAATCCTGACACAACTCAGCTGTAGAGACCCGAGCATAATAGCAGCATCAAGACGTAGGGATAATTTCCCCATCTACTGGCTACGCGTATATGCTTATCAGAAATCCACTAAGCAGGGATTTATTTATTTACTTACTTACTTTGCATCAGTCCAAGTTTTTAAATTTTATTTTGAACTCTTAACACAGGCCAGCACCCCTGGACTATCAACAGAAACCAAGTTTTGCTCATGCTCAAATACTGACTGGGCAGAGCCCTTTACCTACATGAATGGAACGAAACCTGCGATAATGAGCTTTCCTTACTCTGCAGAGATTTGTGCTTAGGGCATTTGATATTGTTAGAAAACTAGAAATACCTAGTCATCTTAAATGGATAATTTGGTTTAACTTGCTCGATTAATTGCCTAGAGACAGGTGCAATATTTTAAATATTAAACTTGTGCTAGTGAATTCTTGACACTTCCTTTACAGGCTGGAAAGGTTTGTATAGAACTATAAAAAGCTCCTTGGAGTAGCCATCTTCTCCATCGGCTACATACAGCACCTGGCATAAGGCCTTCAGGTCCAACCATGGCACAAATAACGTTAATAAACCTGGTTTCTTGGAATATTTCAAAAACTTCTTTAGGTGCGGTGAAGAGAGGAGCTGGTTGCTCAGCCCTGCAGTTATGAGGAAGACTGTAAGTGGTGTTTGAAGGTATGATGCATTGTTTAACTCGGAAAAAAGGCAGTTGTACAGAGATATCCATGTATACTGTTTGTATACACACACACACTGTCCAGGCTGGAAGAGAGAATTTCCAGATAACAGTGCAGACAGTTTCTTCAGTTATTTAGAGAGTCATTTCTTTGGCATTATCCAGGCTTTTTCTTTAATTATAACTTTTAATTTATAAAATCAAGTTGCAACAATTATAATACATTGAGGTGAGGTACTGTACAACTTTCCTGTAAGGACAAATATTATTAAAAAATGAATGCCAAGTACTGTAACTCCAGTAATACAACTGCACCTACCACTGAAAGGGACTATTACTTGCATACACATAACCATGAAGACACTGAACACTGTTACTTGATTAGTCAGCAACCTGAGTAACAGCTTTAGTGAGAATCTGGTTATAAGGAGTAGTTAAGAGGTCACCCTATTCCTTTTCTAACACAATTTATATGCATTTCAACAACTCAAAATAACAAACTGTGCTTACCTTGCCCAACAGCAGAGTGTATTTTTTCCACATCAAATTTAATCTTTGACCTTCCAGGTGTACTCAACATTTTTTCCCAAATCAAAGTTACATCTTTTAAGCATGGTGTGATTTCTTCATAGTCAAGTTTCAGACGTCTGTTCTGCAAATTGTTTTCTGAAGCTAGGAAGTAATATCATGAATGCATAAGTTAATATGGTTTGCTATTTGTAAAATGGATTAATTTAACTTAGAACTTCATCATGCAATCCACCTAAAATTAAATTCTATTAATTCTGAAACATTACATGTCTAAATTTTTGTGATTGTGGGGTGGCTTTTTGTTACCTTTTTTTTTTTTTTAATGATGACTAACGAAATAAACACAAGATTTTCCTAACAGGATTCTTCAATTTCCCAGCTCTTAAAAAAAATAGTGCAGAAAACTTACACCAAATAAAAATACAAACCCAATATTGTAATCTATTTCTTATGCATACAGCTCCATAATAGTAATGACAAAGTAAAAAAATTACTTTAAAGGTGATCATTCATATGTCCATTTTTCTAGACTACATATACTTCCCTTTGAAAGTTCAAGTATAGAAGATCTCAGGACCCTGAATATTAGGACTATAAAGAGTACATATACATGAGGCTCTCTTAAAGTATCCACTGAAGAAACCAGAACAAGGGTCAATGCATAAGTCAGTCTTAAATAAGACATTTTCAATCAGCAGAGCTCCTGGAGCAGAGATGCATTGTAGTATTGGTGATTTTCTTAGATTATAATTTATAAGAATAGTGTACTGTATCTTTGTGTGTTATCTATAAGGGATTTTAAAAAAATTAGTCAATAGCTGGGAAAGTATCAAAGAACCATGGCAAAAATGAAAATGAATTCTGTAACTGAGTGTTAATTCAAAAGTTCAGAAGTAGCATGAGAATTTCAAAGGGACTCCTGGCAAAGCTTTTAAGTTTTGTTCCTAAGGGGCGTTTTTAGTACTAGAATGTACCTGGAAGAAAGGGTTTATTAATGGCATTCATGTAAACTAAAAAATAAAGCACCTTTTGTGACAGTGGATGAATTTGTGCAGGTCACAAGACTGAAAAAACAGAAGAGGTCTTTCAGCTGAGATGGAGAAAAAAAGGTGCAGTGCAGATGAGATAGAAAGATGTAAGATGTCTATTCCTAAAAGAGATGAAATGCTGAAAAAAAATGCTGTAAGGAAACTGATACAAAGCTAAAAAGAGAGCACTAAGGAGTGACACGGACTATGATAAGTCTATGGAGTATTTAACAAAATGGGTATTTCAATTTATTAGCTGGGTTGTAATGTGGCTGAGGACTCAATGCACCTAGTTTCCGAACAAGAGTCCTGGGATATGGTCAGCAGCTCTCTACTTGCACAGATGAGCAGAGCACAGGTTCAAAAGACATAAAGGACTGAAAAGGTTCTATAGTATTAAACAGAAATTTAAAAATGCTTCTCAATAACACCCACTGAGCAAATTACAAATAACACAATTTGGAACCATGTTTATGAAATACTGTATCAGGAAGTCACCATGATTTTTAATTAAGTTGCCATGATGTATTCACAGTACTTCATTGTTGTAGCTGTAAACTGCTGTACTGCAATGCTAACAAGATACTCTCATTTTGAGGACATTCTGCCACACATCATAAGCCTACTGCTACTTTTGATGATTTCACAGTACGAACTCACAAAATCACACTCCTATGTGTTACAGTCTTGAGTCTATGTTAAAAGGATGTTATCTTCTATTAGTTTAATCCTCCATTGTTTGTATGTTCAACTTGTTTATATAAATTTATTAAAGAGTTAAAAATCACCTGAGTTTACACGGCCCATAATGAGACTAACATAACCAACACACTACACTCATCTTGTTCTGAGATCTGTACCTGCAATTAAGGTTTTTTTGATTATCAAATTCTGAGAGTCACAAAGAGTTATCTAGTCCTGTGCTGCCACTGTCTACAACAAGATTCTAGATTTTAAAAATGGAAAAAGAAAAGACTGTTTATATTTGGGAAGTGTCCACCTGACCTCCCTATCCCGTAGTTGATTTCACATGTGAATAATTTCATTCAGTGAGGTTACTCATGTGATTATGCTGTTACCTAAGTGTCTGCAAGATCTAGACCTCATAGTATTTCATTTTGACATTTTTGTCATTTATTTTTGACTTTTCACTTCAAAGTAGTGTATTTCATTTTAAAATACAACTTTGGCTGCGCATGTACTGACACTTGCTTTACCCATCCTGATACAGACAGCTGTAGCTTAATTTTGCTCCTTAAAGTGCTTTTTTATTCCTTGTTTCTGCTTGCTTTTGATTTTCCCTGTAGATTATATCCAGTGTTTAACCATAGACCTATGTAAATACAAACACTGATGGTTTTAGTATAGCTGTGTGCCCACACTGAAAGTGATTCTGTGTATCTAAGCTCTTTGTCAACTTCTTCACATTTTCTTCAGGTCAAATACAACATATTTACTTATTTGAATATCAAAAAAACCCTTAAAATACAGGTGCCATTGTATGAGGATAACTTAAAAATGACATTCAAGGTTCAACATGTATGAAAACAAATTCAGAGAAATCTTTCAGTATTCCATCTTCTGCAAACAAGTGTTTTCTGGTGCTTGGCAACTTTTCAGTCTTTTCAGACTTTTCTGCTTTATTCAGTTGTCCTATGCCATGTGCAAAAATGCGACACTGGGAGTGACGTGCAAGGACTGAGAAGAGAATATGGCTTTAACAACAAGCTTATTTAGATATTGACACTACCCAATTCTCAATATCACACTGAAGCATTATCAGTAAAGACGCAACACACTGTACATTTAATTTTAATGTTTTGTTCAGTATTAAACAGTAGTACTCTAAGAATCATTACTACATGTAAAATTTTTTTTTCACTTCCCAGCGACAAAAGCATCAGAAAATGTAGCATTACATTACAAGCTGTGCTCACTGCAGCATAGCCATCTGTTTTTTCAAGTATTGTCTCACCATCTGAGCTCTGCAAGCAGCAGCTACCTAGGACAACTTCCTTACTCCACGGTGCATACTGCACAGCCTGGGTATTCAGTCATGCCAACGCTCGTCTCAGGCACTCACTAACTAGCTTTAGACATGCTCATCTTACTGAATTTGTGATGGCTTTGCAATTGTTTTTTGTGGAGAGAAAAAATTGGAGCACCTGATTAAACTTGTTATAATTTTTATTAATATTAATGTCCTGCAGTTGCCAAAAACTTGATTGCAGGCTGCAGATGCAGGTAACTTGAATACAAGAGAATTAAAAAAAAAAAGATCAGGAGTGTAAATATACAAATCAGAGAAAATTTATTTCTAAATGCTATGTCCCATAAAAATTCCAAGGTACAGAACAATTTGACAGAAGCCTGTTTTTGACAGCGCTGCTCTAAGCTGAAGGGATTGTATAAATCATTGCACGTGGTACCTCTTTCTCCAGATGGTCTTGGCCCCTTAGCCAAGGGCATTGTATGTTTGGTATCCATCGCCATATTTCACGTTACTGGATTAGCAAGTACATTTGCTGGGAATGTGCCTGTCACCTGTGGAGTTCTTAGGAAATTCAGGTATCAGGTGTTCTTCAGATATCAGGGTTGAAATAGGAGAGCTATCCTGCTAGGAGCAAATAGCCTAAAGGTAGGTTAAGTGTTCTGGGAGGCCATATCTGATGTCTGAGGGAGGTGTTCTCTCCTTCCAGTCAGGAGTCTTAGCCCAAGTTTAAAGAAGGACTTTGTGTTTGGTAAACTGACCTTTTCATGCAGCTGGGACCTTTCTCTACACAGTTGTTCTTCCTGGAAGACAATCCTTCCGCAAGTTTACACAAAGGCAAAGAAGAATTGCCATTTTCGTGCCAGGTACCTCACCCCTTGAGGGTCCAAGTGCCTACTCCCTTCCTGCACATCCAAAATCAGCCAGATAAGCATTTCTGTCCTCATCATTCATATCTTCAAAGGAACAGCTCTCAAGGGCAACCACTTGTGATTCTGTATGCAGCTACTACAATAAAACGTGTATTCTTAATCAGCTGCATTTTATGTGTATAAACTGCCACCACAACGGATTTGTTGCAGCTACACATTCATACACAGAAAAATTTTGGTTAAGAAGAACTGCAAATTCCAGTTTGTCAAGCTCATTCTCATTACCCTTCTGACTGATCTAAGTCATTACTACTCTACACCAACCTTGCTTGCACAGTTTGTGTACTACTGCAGGGACCCATAGTTTCAAGTCCACAACCAGCTCCTTAAGAACTTCAATTCAACTTCAGGATTGACTGAACAGAACATTGCAATGACCAATACTTAGACAATGACCTATGGATGCAAATGTAGAAAAGAATTCAGTTCACAATAGTGACTGTGGTGAGTTCCTTGTCAGAACTTCTAAACACCAGACTAAAAAACTACAGCCATGGTAAAACTAAAAGAGTACCAATTAAGTCCAATTAAACCAATAATACAGTGAAGTGATAAAAAAAGTGTAAATTGTCACCTACAGTAATGAGAACTGAGGGAGATGCTGTTAAACTGATGCCTGTATGCTCCTAAAATGTTTCCTTAAGGCTTGGTCCAATCCATTGCCAAGGCCACAGAGAAAACCAAAAAGTGAATTTACATTGCAGTAGGGTGTAATCAAGAACTTCACTAACCTTGTAACTTCTGGTTTTCTTTCTCCATTCTGAGGAGCAGTATCTGCTGAATAATGGCTTTCTTCCACAACTCGCGAAGCTCACGGGGTGTCCGCTTCCTTTCTTCTTTCACTGGTCCAAAGGGGCCATCTTCACACACTGGTTCCAATGGGGATCTGGGCGGAAGTTCTCCCAGTTCGGAGTAATCTTTAAAAGACAGAAGCTGTTGTGAACTACTTGGATTTCATGAATAGGTGAATGAAGGGACACATCTTGAAAGATTGCGTATATATATACGTACATATCTACACACACATACATAAGATGTAGCAATACCAAGCAAGGTTTCCCAATGACAGTTTCAAGCTGCTTCTGAGTAAGAATCATATGGGCTGTCCTGGTTTTGGCAGGGATAAAGTTCATTTTCTTCCTAGCAGCTGGTACAATGCTGTGTTTTGGATTTAGTGTGAGAATAATGTTGATAACAGTGATGTTGTAGTTGTTGCTGAGCAGTGCTTACCCTAAGTCAAGGCCTTTTCAGTTTCCCATGCTCTGCCAACAAGGAGGTGTACAAGCAGCTGGGAGGGAGCATATCCAGGACCTATTCCATACCATAGAACATCATGCCTGGTATATAAACTGGGGGCACTTGGCCAGGGCCCACCAATCACTGCTTGGGGACTGGCTGGGCATCAGTCAGTGGGTGGTGAGCAATTGTATTGTGCATCACTTGTCTTTCTTGGGTTTTATTCTGCTCTGTCTTTTTCCTTTTAATCATCACCAGTATCATCATCGTCATTATTATTATAGTATTTTACTTTATTTCAGTTATTAAACTGTTCTTATCTCAACCCACAAGTTTTACCTTTTTCAGATTCTCCTCCCCATCCCACTGGGGCAGGGAGGAGGGGGAGTGAGCGAGCAGCAGCATGGTACTTAATTGCCAGCTGGGGTTAAACCATGACTTCGGTCAAAGTCTGGAACATATTTTTTCTATAACCTGATGAAAACATTGTACCTTACACCAAGACCATGTCTTGCTAATTACAGCTTTACAACAACAGAAGTAAAAGGAAAAGGCAAGTTTGAGAAATTGCAAAAATACAACCTACAGCTGAAACCTGGCCTGACTCAAATGTCAGATAAAATCACATATAGCACCCACGTAATTTAAAGAATAATCTCTAAACTGTGTTTAACAAAGAAAATACACACCCTTAGCTGCACAAACACACCACCACCTAAGGCCATACAATAGGATGATTACCAATTCTTAAAGTAAACATGCAGAAATGGAGACAGGCACCTAAGACATGTTTGCTCTCACTTCTAATTTTTAACCATATCATAACCTTCTGCATCTTTTCTTTTGGCTTCAGCTGGTCCATCACAAAAATATATCTTTTTGTCAAACATGCAAGGTAATTCTAGGAAGACTGAAAACACTACAAAAGAAAGTGAACACTAAATAAATCTCAGGCAAATTGAAAAATCTTTTCTTTTTAGGAAAAGGGTAAACAACATTGTTTTTAATCAAGTTCTCAACACAATAAGCGTAAGTTCTTATACTTTGTTTTCTTAATGTCTACTGTAGTATCACTTGATTTGTTTTATACAGGTTCTCTGAAGGCTCAGTAGTCTTTGATATAACCTGTATCTAGAAGAAAAATTACTCAATTCACCACCTTTAAAATGAATAGTCAAAACCACCCATCTCTTCCTACCAAATTCCAAATGGAAAGGCATTGCAACAGCGCTTCTTCAGCTAAATAAAATGGCTGTGAAATGTCTCCCTTAGGACAAGCTGACCAGTTCTACATACAAGAAAATGCTTTAGAAATCAGTGCAACAAAAACCATTCCCTGGACTCTCCAGCTAAGGACAAGTACATCTGTGCATGCTACTTCAAATAGCTCCTGAAGAAGGGGCATTCCTGCAACAATTATTCTGATGATAACTCAGTGGTCCATTTCTTTATCATCATCTAGCATAGTGATAAAGATTTCAAAGTAAATACACAGACATTATCTCATCTCATCTCCAAACTAACAAAATAGGAAAGTTTTCACCCCTTCATATTCTGCTCTGAATACTACCATATATTGACTTACACGGCTCATATGCAGCTATTCTTTTCTTTTTTGTTCAAAGGCACTCAAACAACTGAGCTCAGATGACTAAGTAAGAATAGAAACATTCACAGCTGTTGGCTCTTAAGGAGTCAGAGACAAATAGGGTGGGTCCAAATACTACTTGTTTCCTTATACAACATTTATTTCCTTCTTAGCACAGTTAAATTCAAGGACTAGAACATACGTATAAAAATAAATGCAACATCTTGTGCTAGCAGAACAAATCAAACCTTTACAAACTTGCACTCTGGATGTAAGTGCGGATACTCACACTTCAGGTACCGACAGCCTTTCAGAGAACAACGAACTTCATGGGAATTAGAATTAGGCAAAGGACAAATACTTGATGCTTTAATGGCAATCACCATTTGTTGCAAAGATAAGTATGAAGCATTGACAGATGCATTCAGAAATACAGCTGGTTATGAAAAATATCAATACAATGAAGAAATTATATTACATCCTTTAAAAGAAACTGGGAAACAATTTAATTTTTTTCTTTACAGGCAAATGGGAAGACTTCTGTGGGCTAAGATCTGCAATTATAAGAAAGGTTTAGGTAAATGTCATCAGGTAGAGAAAAAACACTTCACAATTCTCAACTTGTGTTGACATTGAAAGGAAAATTATTTTGATTCAATTGACATTTTTGATGCATATACTACACTATCAACAAAGTTCTGTACATTTTCATGTAGAATGACTACATATAGTAGCTTTCAACTCAATTTTTCTTAGTGCATATTAAATAACATTATAAGGGCAATGCTCTTAAGGGCAATGCTGGTAGAACTAGCTTAATTTCCTTGAATTAAATAATAAACTAAAAAAATAAAAAGATCATCTTCAAGGAAAGTTGTTTGTAAAGACTACATTACATGCACAAAATAACAGTAGCGTAAGAAAGAGGAATTAATGAAAACGGTCACCAAACATCAATGCAAAAAGTAAAACTGATCCAGAAAGGAACGCCCTTATCTACTGTACACTATCTGTAGTCTACTCACTTCTTGCATTCTCATAGCATCCAATATAGAATGCATGTACACCTTGTGGGAAACAAATCTCTTCTCAGCCTACACATCCTCTCAGTGGTTTACGGATCTCTTTTAGAGTCAGATATGTATTCTGGTTGTATGTATATATACACATACATGTTAGAAAATATCAGACTATCTACAGAGACAGTTTTATGGTTACCTACTTGCAAAAAAACCTAAGAGGCTGGCAAACCACATGCAAGGAAATGGATTAAACACATTGCATTCCTAAAGCAAGAATGAACATATCCAACGCTTAGAAACTTCCTGTCTTTAATGTACACATTCTACTTTCTCAGTGAAAATTCCATGGATTGGTCTTCAAGCAACAACTTAACAAAACATCACGTAATTGATCGGAGATGTTACTCACTTCTTGTCCTCCAGTGATCAAACCATGGCAACACCTGAACCACTGCAAAGCATTAACTCCTCAAGACCATGGTCTTGCTTCCACTTAGGCTGAAAATTTCTTGTCTATTGCTGACCAATCTAATAAAATCAGTATTCACTAAAAGAAGTTTATGTCACAATGCTTAAGGCTATAAAAGAGAAAGGTTACAAAATTCTGGTGGTTGAACAATTACGATTATCAACCCTACCTCTAATTCCTCTGTGGAGGAGTCCTAGGCTTCATTTTGCCTTCCAAATGGCAGCTCCTTTTCTATCTTTTCTTTCTTTCTTCTTATCACTTGTGGACATTTAACAGGAAGTCTAAAGTCTACTCTGATAAAGTGCAACACATTCACAACCTGCCTTCCCTCCCATCTCCATGCTGGCATGTGGCAGAATGTACAGAAACCAAAATGAACCTGTTTAACTGCTCAGGTGGCCTGCCTAAAGTTTGCAGAGTTGCATCAGCTGTTTGGCTGGTATAGGAGGGGGGGGAGGTGGAATGTGCAGGTAATCCCTCAAAGCAAAGTAAAAAACCAGACCACCACTAACCCATGTGCATGAATATACAACAAGGTGATCAACAGATATGCCGTCTAGCTTCCAGATCCAGAACAGACAAGAGTAGAAATACTGTTAACAAGAAACAAAGTATTTCGTTATTATGCACAAATGACCTGGAGAATAGCAGAGAAAGCAAAGATAAAGAGTAGAGCAATTCACCTGAACATAAGCGGTTGCTCACATTCCACCTAATCAAACTGCCATGTACTAAAACCCAAGTAATGCATAGCCTTCAAAACTTCTATGAGATTAGTAAGTGCACTTAAGCACGATTTGAACACTTCAGCACACACTGAAAGACTGTTTCCCTGTTCATGTGCCAACCTGATCAGCTTTTGTTGATAACTATTCCACATTTGACCTGTACTTCTTCCAAATATGTTGCTCCCTTCCCTGTAGCTTCCATATAAAAATTCTACCTCCACAAGTAGAGGTAGTACTTTTACACAAGAACTTGTACTTTTACAAGTCCACCACATTTCTACTCTTTAAGGTTCAGAACCGAGCAAATTGACTCAATAACTACTATTACATTTTATTAACACATAGGTTATTTTTCATTAGAAGTTCATACTTTGACTACTCTTCAGAATTACTCTTCTGCACAATGCACTTCTACAAGTCTGTGAGTCCAAACCAAGTATTCCTTGAGAAACACTGTACTTCTGGGGCAAAGCCACCAGCTTTCCTGTGCTTGTGAGAACTTCAGCAAGGTAATGAACTGCATATGAAACTGCTAATGAGCAGATGGAAATGTTGCACAAATGTACTGTAGAGTATGCAAAAGTGTCCAGAGAAGGGCAACAAAGCAGGTGAAGGGTCTGGTACACAATCTTATGAGGAGCTGCTGAGGGAACTGGGGTTGTTTAGTCTGGAGAAAAGGAGACTCAGAGGGGATCTTACTGCTCTCTACAACTACCAGATAACAAGCGATAGGACAAGAGGAAACAGCCTCAAGTTGCACCAGGGGAGGTTTAGGTCTGATATTAGGAAAAATTTCTTTGCTGAAAGGTGGCCAAGCATTGGAACAGGCTGCCCAGAGAGGTGGTGGAATCACCGTCCCTGGAGGTGTTTAAAAAACACGTAGATGCAGTGCTTAGGGACATGGTTTAGTGGTGGACTTGGCAGTCCTGGGTTAATGGTTGGACTCGATCTTAAAGGTCTTTTCCAAACTAAACAATTCTATGATTCTGTGATCCACACGTACCTCAAAAGCACTGCTCTGATGCTCCCACCACTTATACCACCCAAGAAAGGACAAGGCCAACAGGAACAATGGACCAAGATGGAATTTGTATAGCAGAATCATTCATTTATACACAGCTCTTTGGTTTCACATAGCAGTGCTTCAATCCTAAGATACAGAGTATGTCTACACTCCAAAAGGATCAACAAATGCATTACACAAAACTCTCATGTGCAAAGCTGACACACAAAACAAGGTACAAAAGATTATGAAGAAAGTATCACTGTATGTTACTACCAGGGACCACACTAAGGAAAGTTTTTATATGAAAAGCTGGTGAATGAAAGCAGTAGTAATTAAACCAGATGACTTTTGACTGGTAGTGATACAAGAAGGAAATTTCATTAGCTTCAGAAGAAGCTACAATGGATACAGAGCATTTGCTGGACCTGTGGGACGACTTTAAAGTATTTCAAGAGTGAGTTATTAAAATGTTGCCTTAAACCTTATGTTTTAGGATATTTCATTTGTAATTGACTAGAAAAACTTAACTGATCAATAGTTCCTCATTCAATCAACCTCAGTATTGAACAAAGCTTTCCAAAAACAAGAAGAAAAAGGAAACCCACTAAGAGAAACCACACAAAGTAAAAAACAACAGAAGTGACAAACCCACCTAAAAGCGTAAATTTAAAAAACATTCTTTCAGAAACACTTAGTCTAACCAACCTAAAATACCAAAAACAAGGTAACAAGATTCATCTTTGACTAGAAACTGCAACACTTCATATAGAAAAGAAGGGCTTGGGTTTTTTTGTAGGAAGCTAATAGGGAGGAGGCTCAAATATAATGCAGTATCACCATTCTCACTAAGTTGTTTACGCATGACTCTCTAAATGCAGTGTTTACCAGTCACATCTGCTCTCCAGGGTTAAGAAGTCAGGCAGGATATGGTGACAACGTCGATGGAAGATTTCCATTAAGCTTTTTATTTTCTGCATCACATTATTTTTCCTTGTTGCATTTTAAATATTACAAAATTCAGCTTAGCAAACAAACATGAGATCTTCAGAGCCACATACAGTTAAATTGCCCAAAAGAAAGGACTTTCACGACATCCTTAGTTCTGTTCAGATCTTCCATTCAGGTAGTGCAACACCTTCTTTCATACATGACACAGAATTAAAGAGGAACTGCAAACTTCTATAACCAAGGCTATAATATTCCTATTATTCTACACAGATATCTAGAATATTTGACTTCCATATCCAGAAACCTTCAGATATGGAATCACAAGAAGCAACAAGTCCTTCTGGTCTGACATACAACTTAAGGCAATGGCTGAATGAGGAATTCTTGAAAAATTGTGTAATTGGATACAGTTGATTAAAATCAGCTCTGAGAGATGCTTTAGAGTTTGATTTTTCTTTTAAAGCCAAGAGCTTTTTAAAACTAATCACCACCTCCAAATTCACCCCATTTACTAATATTATCAAGCCCTGAGAAACAAACGCACAGATATTTCAATGAGCACACAAGCCGTCACACATTATATGTGGTACTTACTGCTTATAGCCAAGCTCCTATGCTGCAAATCAAGATTATGAGCATATATTTGCTCTGAGAGGGACAGAACTGAGTAATCAAGTCTAACCAACCGGCTTTATTACAGCATCTATAAAACTAGTCATTAGTTAGTTAATAATCACTTTGTTGCTAAAAAAGAACCATTAAAACAGTATTGGAGGGCACTTTACAAGTAAAGAACACCCCATAAACACTCTAAGTACAGAATGCCAAAGCAATAGTTTACAGTATTTGTAACACTACTACAAAATTATTTAAAAAATATTTTTGCTTAAACAATGGAAGAGATATAACCTTCACCACAAAGCACATAAACAGATAGGTAGGTGCTAACTACAACTGGTTTTAAGATAGCAGTTCTTCAAATTCAAATTTTTCTTCACCACTTAGGATTTAACAGTTTGCTACTTCTGTCTGCCAGATACTGACACCTGATTCATTTTAACGAACAAATTAAGGGTTTTTTCCTGTACAAAGATACTTGTGCTTTCTAAAAGAATTCTTTTCTGCAAGTCAAGTTGTAAAATACTATGTAGTTGTTCTGACTAAAGTTCCTTTTTTCCCATCTGCATCTATTTTCTGAGCTATACAGAATAAAACAATACCAAGCATCTCAGTCCTCCAAACTGCAATTTCTTTCACTGTCCAACATGTAACTTCACCCTACTTCCCACCTTAAAACAAATCACCCATTCTCCAACCTAAAACTGACACAGCTTTTACAAAAATCTTGCTGTCTACTGGCAACACACCTTCCACAGCAAGAAAGCTCATGGCAAGCACTATCACCTTCCCACTGTTTACTTCAGAAAACTATTCACATCCCGTTTAAATCTAGCACTTGAATTTACTTTGCTGGGATTTCCTGAAAATCTGCACAACAGTTCTCCCACCATGACCAATTCTGAACAGTTAATATGTGAAAACTGTAGTGAAAATAGTCCACTGCACAGAGATTTGTAGATGCTGAATAAACGTATGCAAATATCCCACTGCACTGCAGTGCAAGGTGAAGTTTCATGATCACTCTGCACTGACCTAAGCATGTCCTGCTCCTGAGCAGGGTAAGAGCACCCACCCACCCCCAGCTTTCAGACACATGTCCCTACCTGCCTCTCTGTGCCTGTTCTAGCGCTTGTGTAATACCGGGAGTGGGACTAGAAAACTGATCCAACTGAAAACTAATCATCATTTTTTGAGTGTGCCCATACTTCAGCTGCTATAAAATGATCACCAAGTTGTTCCCTTCATCTTTTTACCAGCGAAGACAGAGAACTAGAAAGTCCTAAATCATCCGCATAGCCACAGGATGTGGCCCTTGTTAGAGAGACTCTACAGAAGTATGAAGATCTTGCTGCAAGTAGGGTGGGCAGGTATAAAGGTAAAAATCAAAGAACTGAAGAACTTTTATACTTAGAATGTTTAAGACAGTGAGTAGGAGAGCCAGAGTGAATTTTGTATACTCATATATAGAAAACAGGACAAAAAAACTTTAGAAAAAGACATTAATGAAAATCTTTTTTCAGAAGAAACAGCATTGTAACAGATCAAACTGTGATCCATTTTGTAAGTGACATGTGCTCCTCTTTTTCCATCTCTCCACTTCGCAGGATACAACACTCATTCCACCCTCACAAATAAATAAACCAGAAAAATATGAGAGGGCAAGACCCTGAGTGTGCCTCAAGGTGGCATTGAGAGAAATGCTGCCACCCAGTGCTCCACATCACCTGCAGCCACACAACCATTCCATGGGAAGCGGCAAGCAGCAGGAGACGAGGTTGGACATTTGAACTGTAGCTTGCTACAACAGAACTAGCATAATTCAACCCTGCAAACCTCCAGCTACCAGCTGGAAAGCAATAAAAATCTCTACAGAACAGATCATTTCACCTATATAGAAAATCCTTTCTAGATCTCCAAACTGGAGATCAGCTTCATCTTCAGGCTCACCAGAGATCACCTGGCTGTCCTGCCAGGCAGCAAATTGCATAATGCTTCTCCAATGTGTTTCATTGTAAATTCAGGGGAAAAAACAAAGCAGGTGAAAATAGTAGGGAATTGGGAAAGGGGAAGCACCCACAAGCCGGGGGTGGCTGGAGGAGGGCCTGCACGTGGGACATTGCTCCCGTAACAACCAAGAGTAATGGTCTCCTGTAGGCTAGGCTTTCGGTTGTCTCATAGCACTCACCTTGCCTGAGCATGGCTGGACTGAGCCCAGGCAAGGCAGAAATGTCACCTGGCAAGAAAAAATGGCTTTCTAGTGCATCTATTTGCAATTTTTTTTAACTCCACTGATTTAGGATGGTTTTTCATTGTACTCCTGAACTAATAAGAAATGAACACTCTTCCTTCACACAAAAAATCCTTTTAAATAATGGTGTCTGCAAAACAAACAGCATGTTCTCTGCCTGGTAATACATGATGCAACCACCAAAGCACAGCCAGCCATCATTTCTTTCCAACTGAGCTACAGGAAATTAAGCTTTAGCTCGAACTACTTATAAGCATCTCCTAAAGAAGTAAAGGATCCAGAAGTGCAAGACAGTGGGACACAAAGTGCTGTCAGCTTCATGCAGGAACTCAGGACAGTAGACATCTCTCAAGTTCAGAACCTTGTAAGATTAAGCTCAGAATTTCTGTAAAAGCTATGTACAAGTTGTCTGGGTTTTTTTTTTTTTATTTTATTTTATTTTAAACTTTTAGTAAATACACATTCATATCCTGCCATGTTAATCACACAGAGAGTGGCAATGAACATAATGCAACTTGAGATTCAGCTCACCACTTGTCTATACAAATGGAATCACAAACGTCAGGATCTAGATCTTTCTGTCTGTATAAAATTTAAAGTTGTCTCTATTTACTGTGACATCTTACACATGCATATTTACTGATTACAACTCTAGGAAGTTACAGCCACAGAGCAGTTTCGTTTTGTTGATAGTGCCTGCCCACATGTGGTCAAAGCAATGCATAGTTCAGGCATACTGGTGGATCTTATTTTTAGTACAAAGTTTAGCAATGGAGCCTATGCTAAGCCTGAAAAACTTCATCATCTTTGACTCACAGAGATCTGGGTCTCTTCGTGGGCTGACATACAAACTTTTAAAAAATTCCTAGCCTTTTTTTTCACTGGTCTCCTGCAGAGTACCCTGGAGTGGTGTCTGGGCTATTGCGCTTGAATGAAGAAATTGGTCAGTGGAGTCACAGTCATAAAGGGAAACTCATGAATGTTCCCTTGTTTCTCTCTCTTCATGCTTACTTTTGCAGAATACAACAAAACATGTTGTCTTTAAAATCTTCTTTTCCCTCTGTTCAATTTGGCTGAAATTGATCTTTTGGTGATACATCAGCTGCTTGCATAAATTCTGTTTCCAAAGGAATTAGTCTAAGAAGAGTGAGAAAGACTTTAAAAAAACCCAAACTACAGGGAACTTTTCAAATCAATAAACTCTGCTGCATGTGCTGCTTCTCCTTGACAGAATGTGAAAGAAACAGGAACAAGATTAATGAATGACAGTTGCATTTACTTTGGAACTACAGAGATTACTAAGTTAAGCGTGGTGGGGAGTCCAATGTAAGATCATCTGTACAGCAGCTCTCTTAAAGCCTTCAGAGACTGGATCATGAGTGAGTATCCTTTACTGCAAGAAATGTTCCAGGAGATGCATGAAAACGCAAATGGAAAACCCCAATTCTTTTAAAAATAATAACCCCCCGCTAACTCTGAGTTTTCTCCCTCTGTTCATAAATTGAATATGTACATTGGAACAAAAACAGAAAAAAAAACCAAGAGTGAAGAAAAAGGCCAGATACTTTAAATTTCTCCTCCTATTAATAGCACTTCCTGTTTTCCATTTTGGCCACACTTGTTTCTCCAACTATTCTGCTTATTCAGCTGCAGGTTGTTAAGATTGTATCTTGCAGCTATTATGTCTCAGAGGAAGTGCTTGGATAGGCACTTTAGGGTTTTTTTTCCCTATTTAATATGGGAAGGTTTTGTGGGTTTCAAAAACAAGTAAACTATTTCCAGTCACAAAAGGACACATCAAACCTGCAAAAACAGTAGCTTCGCAGAACAGCTGAGGTTGAACAGCTCCTTCATATGCCTTGAAGTACAGGAGAGCATTTCACATGTATGTTTACACAACATGCTCTTGGGGTCACTTTATTTTGAAGTACACTAAATCTGAGAGGCATCTATGCCCATATACACCTTACACCATCGCCAGTTAAAATACACTGCAAGCAATGCATTAATGACAGAAACACTTTTGTTATGTATTGTGTCCAGTTAATCAAGGTCTCCCTTTCAGATGCAAGGGAAAGGTATCAGTGACATTAAGATGGTTACTTTTTACTACACTTCTTATAATGTACTGTTGCCTCCTGTTCCCTCGTACTTTTTCTTACATCTTATACAATGGCCTTAGAGATCAGTCAGAAGGTAGAGCCTGCAGAGCTCAAGCTGTGAAATACAAACTTTAGTGAGCCAGAGATCACTGTCTAGAGAACAAGCTTCTCTGAGGCATTCTTGGCCTATATGCTGTGCTATCTGGCTCATAAAGTGAGATGTACAAAATGATGCACCTGCACGCTCATGTGCAGCGATTTTTTTCTAAGCTGTGGTTCTTTAGCTCTACCAGTGTTTCAGGGAATAAATATGACAAAAGTGGCTAACTATGGCTCAAGTGGCAAATGTCACAGACTGGAGCAGCATATATGAGGTCAAATTCAGTCTGGTATGAAGTACATACTACAAAACTCAACTGAAGTCATAAAAGAAATTTAATTCCTTCTGCTAGGCCTGGATTTTTCTAGTCCATAGTTCTATACTCCAGCATGGAAAGATGAAACAGAAGCACCACTTTTTCTTTAGAGCCATACTTGGTGATACATTTTTTTCCCAGAAGTCCTTAAAATAGTATACATAAAAATAATTTATTCACTGGTTAGTTAATTTGACATAACCAGAACTATGTTACATATGACGCTGAAAAATAAAAAATCAATAGCTGATGAGCTTGGCATGACCAAAAAGTACGTGGGAAACTGCAAAGATGGTACAAACATAGTATCAGGCAAACATGCCCGCTTGGTAGACAAAATGATCCACGCTTCAGACTACATCCACTAACAATGTTCATGGGAGCAAATAAAACACAGACTTTACCATCATATCGGCTGGGAGAATCACATGCTTTCTGAGGGGTTGCCACTCGCAGAAATATCTGTTGCCTCCATGAATGCCGTCGAGTCCTTACAGGGCTGTCCACACCAATGGCCTGCTGGCTGTGTTTGGATTCGTAGTCACTAAAATTGCATAACACAGAATGGCTTGTGAGTAGGCTACCTGAATATGCTAGTAAAAGTGACAGTCTTCAGTGAACACAGCAACATGAACCATCAACTATGGAGTGCAGTGTGCTGTGCACATGCTGGGCCAAGCTCATAGTGTTAGGTAGGTGAAGTTTGCTTTGTGGAAGCAGGCTTTTACAAGGCTGCAAACATCACTTAACGTTCACCAAAAGGGACTGGCAGTTCTGTGTAATCTGCTTTCTTCGGTTTTAATTAATTTATTTGCAGCAGTGTATTAAACATAACACATTAAAGACACGTACACCATAATGTATCTTTACCATTCTGCTACTTAAATGCCGTCCATAAAACCTAGCACTTATTCATAGCAGACACAAAGAACTTCTGATGCCTTTTATCAGCACACATCAAGGAGCTTTATAAACACCAACTTAACTTCCAACCTTCTGTGAACTAGGTATGTAATATATTCCTTTAAAACATAGACCTGGAGCAAAACTTTTAACCTTTCTGTTCACAAGTCACCATCTGAAATAAGCAACAAACTTGGGAACAGCATTCAGGAAACTCGGATGACCCTTTGAAGTAATCCACAAACTACATACAGAGGTTTTTATTCAGAATATTAAATGAAATAGTGAACAGCAATGCTGTTTTCCTACTAAAAATCCCACTAATAACTTTCACCTGCTACATCTTTAAACTATTCATTGCTTTATTCCAGCCACTGGCTAAATGGTTGCATGAGTCTTTGTTGAAACTGAAAGGGATAAATGTATTTCAAATAGCTCTGGCAGCAACTGGGAGAAGCATTTTACAGGCCATCCTCTCCTTTCATTTTGAGGAGACCGACATTGCTTAGGACAAACCATGTATATTCTTTTAACTGAAAACTACTAATACAGTCCTTTGGCAGGAGTAATCACAGAAGAACATAGGTGCAAACTGCATGACCATTACAGCATCAAAATGGCCAAGTTCTGCAATCTTAGCAGAGGAGGAGCCTGGGATAGCTCCACTCTTTTGACAGCAATCACATGCAGAATTCATGCAAGTGAACTTGCAAAGATCAGGTTTTGCAAGTGTGAGAAGCATTTGAAATATTTCAGACAAAGAAACCTTTGAAAATACAGTTTTACCTCCAGGCTTTAAGAGAGAACCCTACCTTGTTGTGCTCCTAAAGTCAGAGGTGTTATTTTCATCTACAGGAGCCAGAAATTTTAAGAAATTTGGCACAGAAGAGGAAGAATGAAGCTTTTTCCTTAAGGCAGTACGGTAGGAGATGCTGAGAGTGCAGTTGGGAAAAGCATAGTTTAGAACAAAGAAGTATAAATCCACAGAATAAAAACAATACATACTGCTAAGTTTCAAACAAAAAGCAGCTAAATCCTGAAGGCCTGGGTATCAAGGAAACCAAAGTCAAAACTGAAACTCCTAACAAAGTGCTACTTCGAAATACCTATTTGGTTGGGCAAACTTAAATGTTCCCATGCAAATAAATGTATTTCCAGTGAAGTTATTATTCTTTGCTGTATCCCAAGATTTGTAATGCATGTTTCAAGTAAATTCCTTTAATCTAGTAAGAACTGACGCCAACTTTATCATTGCACATTTACTTAAATATCAGTTTCAATGATTGACTACGTTTGGGGGAACAGGTTAGGAAAAGCTGACACTGATAATCATTGTGTTGCCAAATGAAAACTAAGACTTTGGCATAAAACATTTTGTAAAGCATTGACAGGTTTTATTCAGACAAGCTTGGAACTTTTAAGTTAAAAGCTGAGCCTTCTGACTGATCATTAGGATTGCAGCTCTATTTATGCAACAGACAGGAGCACTAATGAAATTTCACCAACAGTTTTCTGGCCAACATAATTCTGCTCTTTCTTTTAAAATAACAAGCCCCTACATACTCAGAAGAAGGTTAATAGAAGGAAGTCAGAACAACTCAGATAATGAAAAGTTTCTCCATGGAATGAAAACATAGAAAATTACTTGGCTGATGATACTGGAAGACCTTTTCTCAGAACAGTACAGAAAAACACCTGAGTAGGAAAATTTTCTCCTGAAAAACTAAGTTTGAGAAAGAACTGCTTCTGATAAACCATAATGATATATCTGGATGGCATTTAGCGCTGTCTCCTGAAGTTGTGAATGGGATGGGGGGGGATACTCTGAGATAATCACTAGTATGAAGTGAAGCTGTTCTTTAGTAGCTGGTACTGAGCACGAAGAAGATAAGGCTGCAGCGTGTCCTGCAAACAGGTTTCACTTACAATTGCATTGTAAACCCATCACAATTACATGGTAATTTCACTACAGAATACAATCAAATTGGGCAGTTTATTGATTTAAACTTATTAACCCATTTGATGTCCCTATCAATTTTTCGTTTCAGCCTTGTTGCTTAGAGGCTCAGTATGGTATACCCTGAAACGACAGGGAAAGGGAAGAAGTTGCTACTGTGCATGCAGGATCATTACCAAATATACTTGGAATAATGTGCTTTTGAGAATTTAACCTTCAGGATTCAAGTAAGTCTTATTAAAATGATGAGTAAAGAGGACATTGTAGACTCACATTTCCTCCTCTGAGCTATACCACACTTCTGAGGTGAAGCTAAATTAAGAGATGCTAGTTAGTACTCAGCAAATGCAACTGAAGGAACTGGTGAAACAAGGTTCTCAGCTGAGTATTTTCTCAGTATCAGAAGAATCAGCACCTTGGGGAAACAGGAAACCTTTACGCATGAGAACAAAGCCAAACAATAAACAGCAACCGCAATAAAAATTGCTTGCCAATGGCCAGTGACTGTTGACAGTGTTTCCGAGGACTTTTGGTCTCATCAGCCTTTTGAGCTAAAATAAGCAGTTTTAGCTCAAGAGGTTAAGAAGGGGTTTCATGGTTAAGATTTTTCAGGAGCTACTTTTTTCAGGTTCTCAGGGAAATGATGGGTTAATGTCCTTTTCTCAATGTTCTCTATATGTATTTTTGTTCTAAGAAAGGAGCCACAGAAAAGTATCACTTGATATTGTTCAAAGTAACCAAGACAAATACATGGGCTGGTGGGTTGGGGTTGGTTGTTTGTTCTTGGGTTTTGGTTTTGGGGGGTGGGTTTGTTGTGGTTTTTTTGTTTGTTTGTGGATTTTGTTTGTTTGTAGGGTTTTTTGTATCGGCTCTCCACAGTCCTGCTATTTCTTGCCCCGTTTAGTTCACTTAGTCAATTCCCCTTTTATGTCAGACACAAAAGAATATTACTATGTTTCTGTGTTACCATGACCAAAGCAGAACAGAACTGAATGATTCAGGAGGGACAGAATGAGCTGGATCACAGGTTCTCGGCAACTTAACCCTCACACAATTTAAGCAGTGCTGCTGTCTGCTGCATAACAACAAGCTGCTTTGGAGCAACTGGCTCTAGAGAAAGTCACGTGTCCATGCGTCTGAAAGAATTTTATTTATTAAAACAAAAGACTACATAAGTAGCAGCTCTACATTCAGTGGTGGAGTTAAAAAGTTCCCTCTCCCACAAAAATCTACCACCTTTGGTCTATATTAATTTATTTTAATTATTTACAATATAGAGCTTGACATTTATGACATAGTAAAACAAACCCTACCCCAAACTATGTACAGGTGCTAGCTCACCTCTTTTGTGCAAAATGCCCACTTTGTTCTCCACTTGAATTATGCCTTAGATATTTTAAAAAGTTGGGTGAAGAAGCCGAGGGATTAAGACGAGCTAGAGCAGGTGAACGCGCAAGCTGACCAGAAGAACTTTTAGATTCGCCGACAGGTTCATTCAAACTGTATAGTAGGATTCCAGCCAGAGTGATGGAGTTGAGGTAGCACAAAGAACAAAACACAGTAAGAGAGGAAAGGGCAGGGGAAGTGAAATCCCTTCTCTAATCTTTGAGAGGGACCTGGCATATACAAATGAGCCATTTCCTATGTTTTTCACAGTTAGTGCGGTAACTGTAAAAGGCTGAACATTTTAACCCAATCAGCAAAGTCCCAAATACACACTCACAGGCTTCAGCAAGGCATTTCAGGGTATGACTAAATTTAAACTCCCAAAAACCTGTCACTGACACACCCCTTTCTTCTCCCTCCTATGTGCCTCCCCTTAGTTTCTATGATAAAGCCAGGCATACGATCAAGAGTTCTAATGGATGAGAAGTGAAATGCTACATGAAGAACTGAATTTATTTACACTTGGAAACAATTTATAAATTGAGGTAAGCTGTTCAAAAACACTCATAAAATGTACAAGACTTGTTACAAGTCTATCATTCCAGGGATTTTTGAGAACTTTAAGTGTACTTGGCTTCTGTTTTCCATTTTCCCTGGTCTGTACATTTGCTATGAAAGGCAAGCAACAGTGATATATATATATATATATATATATATATATATATATTTTTTTTTTAGGTATGTGAGGGAGCAGGTACACTCCTGTCTTACTAAAAATTACTTGAACAAACCCAAAAAGAAATAACCAAGGAAAATGCAAAATACACTTAATTTCTAGCTGCATTCCTACAGTAAGATAAGAACTGATTGAACAAGCAGCTACAGGCATCAGGGCAACTCTCACGAAGATAACAGACCAACAACACAAGTCCTAAACTGCACTACAAAATCTTTCTAGTATTTTAGAATTAAGAAGGTTCAAAGAAGGGACAAAAAGGCAACCCAGGTTATGTTTCCTTTCAAATACTATAATTCTCTTTCTTTTGCTGTCATTACCTGTTTCAGGCACGTTTTTTTACAGCCCTGCCTCCTGCAGGGAAAAATGAGCTGGAACACATAGAGATTTCCTACTAACTTGTGTAAATGAACACTTTTGGCACTAAAACAGAAGCCTACAGACAGAAATGTTTCCATAGCAATTGGAAAAAGCCAGGTAGAAGGAGGGAAGAAAACTACCACAAAGTTAAGAGGACTTTAGAGATGTAGAGGCAGGCTTTTGAGGGAGGGTAGCTTGACAAATATTAACAAGAAGGCAAGCAGTAGCTTGTTTTTGCAAGTAAAATCTACACAAGCTCATTTAAAAACTAGCAAGAAGCCTCACCTCTATCAACAACTAGGTAATTTATGTCAGTTTTGTGCGTTATTTTAAAGTCACACATGAATTCACCAACTAGCAAGGTTTTCAGCATCATAAATGCTACTGGATTTTTCTCTATAAACAGACAACAAGAAGCAGTATTTATTTGTACTGCTTACAGATTAAAACAACAAAAATTAATTAATATTGCTTGCAAAAATATATTCAAACCCCTGAGGAGCAATCCTATGTTGTGCTTACACTTAGTTTTGTGACAAATGGTGGATCTCATGTTTTCTCACCCCTGTGGGGCACACAGGGCTAAAAGTGTTTTTAAACAGAATACCTACAAACCTCCAAAGAGTGACACATTGCTGCAACACATTTCTTATCCATTAAGAGGACATACCTGGTATGCAATTATCATCCCCAAATATGCCCTCAACAAATGAAATCATAGCCTGCTTTTAATACGTCTTACTTTCTTTTGTGAGGAGTCTCTGTGCTCACTGAGTGATACCTCATGAGTTTCCTCTGGGGAACAGAAGGTGATGTTTCAACAGGTACCAGAGATTCCTGGCTTTCTGTTGGCAAATGACTCAGTGTGTTTGCTCGCCTCCGAAAGCTTTGCTGAGGTAATGTAACAGACTGCTCAACAGGAGAATCATCTGCATCGCTGGAGAGATCACCCACTGATCCACTGGTCTTGACAGTGTTTTCTGTAGGAAGCGCAGGAAGTCTGTCTTTCTCCTTTTCACACAATGGTGGCTCCTAGCAGTGCAAAAAAGAAGGTTATCAATACGTGGGCTTAGAATCAATTTTTGAGGTTGCAGTCCCATGCCATTAGTCACATCCCACAGAAACCTGCTTCAGACTTGCACACTTTTATCATGATAGTTCAAAGAAAGAATCTTTGATGTTTTAGGTCTTTGTTATTAATCATTTAGGTCAACAAATTGCAGTCTCCATTTTACAGAGAAAATGTAATTTTGGGAGTAATTGTATTTTACAGTGAGTTGAATACAACTCAGAAGAAATGAAGTCAGAACAGAACAGAAGGGTCAGGTTTGGGTAACAGTGACAGCAACAAAAAGGGTGGTATTTTGGAGTACCATATATTTAGCGCTCCATCTGACAATATAATACTCCTCATCTACCTGAAGATTCACACAAAGGACTTCAATTCTCTGACTAGATGCCTCTTTCAGTCCAAAAACATGCATTTTTCTTCACTGCCCACCTTGCGTTTCCTGCAGAGTTGGCCATTCTTTCCAAAAGATAAGCAGAAAGAGCAGACTTTTGATTACCTGAAGTCAGGATTCTTTAGATGACTAGGCACTAGAGCAGAATCAGTAGCTGTATCCAAGTCTGCAGAGTGCTAGGCTACCTCCAGGGAAGAAGACTGTTCATATTTTATTCAGACTAAAAGCTTTCTAACCATGAAAAGGGGGAAATCTTGTTTTACCTTTATGTTTTTTATGAATGCAATCCTGCACTCATGGTATGTACTTTCAGGGCTGAAACAAACCACATCAGGATCAGCAGCATAGTAATTACTGCATATGTTTTGCTGCACACTGTTGCAAGATTCGGATGACATTATATAATATTTTATTTCACATCTATAGACTCACATGATAAGATACATTGATACAAAATATATGTTTATATAAGTACAAGGAATTTCTAATTTAAATGGAGATGCAATTGCACTGCTATATTTTATAGCACAGCGAACAGAATGAAAAGCCTGAAAGCAACTTGAAAATTCTGGAGAACAGAAACACAGATTTACTGTGAGCCCCATATTGTGTCAAAAAATACGGAGATCTCCAGTAAAACTCTACAGATAACATCATCTTACACATCACCATTGTATTGACATATAACTGCTTTTTCTTAGCCTGAATCTCTTTTACCAGAGTAAACTGGGAAATTACTTTGTTCAACTTGTCCCTCAGAGGACTCACACACTTTCTAACATATTACATATATGAAAAATGATTTGGGTAACCAACTTGTAAATTCTAAGAAACTTAAAATATTGCTTCAAGCTGGAGGAGGGGGGGAACCACCAAAAAAACCCCCAAATGGCAGTGGCTGATCCAAGAGGCTGCCTGCAATGAATGCAGCCCTGTCATCCTCAGAGGGACTCAGCACGGGAATAAAGACATACATTATGGATCAGCAAGTGGATGCAGGACTTTTACAGGTAGGAAGAAAAGACATACCTATGCTCCATACTCTATGATACTATTTCTGTCATACTGTTTGGATGTTCTGGGGTTTATTTCTTTTCACACACAATCCATTAGCTTGCCTGTTCCCCCAAAATAATTAAAAAACCCCAAGATGTTAGAACAGAACAGTTACATGAATAGCTGGTAACTGCATTTCACATCTGACTAGTTGTTTCAGGGAATATTATGTGAAGTTTCTAAATATGTACGTTCACCCCAGGCTTTACTTACTTTACTTGTGCTGCTTAAGGTACTGGACATGGAGCTGTCCAGATCCACAGCACCAGAATTGTCCAGCAGACCTCTGGCTTTACTGCCCTGTAGAGATAAAGCACACCAGCAGTTAAGATTATGACACATAGCGCATACCAGAAAGAGATTTGTGTAGCATAGTCAGAATCTGTAATTTTCAAAGACATTTTCAAATTTAATTTCCTGAAATGCTGAAGAATAGCCTTTGCCCCTGTGAGAAACAGAGGCTTCATTCAGAACAGTCACTGACATTTTAAAGGATCTTGTGGAATTAAGAAATTCTCATGGGCAACGATGTGCTTTCCATGACATGTACACGACCATATATTGCACGCATGTACTGTAACTACTGTTAAAGTACCTTCTGTATTCCAAACATGAAATTTTCACAGTAGGCACTTCTTACCAAGATACAAGAAATGAAAAAGCTGTCTATTACAAAGGACTTAAATCCATGTAAATTTAATACACAGCAAAACATAATTTCTGGTATTACCATTTCAATGCCTAGAAATCAGAAAGCATAAATATTTTTGTATAACCTGTTCAACAATATTTTTGTACAATTTGTTCACCTGATGTTTTTAATGGAACCAAGAGAAATATCAGGAAACCTCCTGATGGCTTCTTATATGCTAACATAACTATGGAACTGGTATTTTCCTACCCTTAAAGGGTATCATTTTTTGTGTTCTGAAGTTAAGGCTTATGTTTTCTTTGAACTTTTATTCCAGGTAAAATAAAAAATATTACCATTATTCACAATAGTGACTATTTTCTCCTTGAAGCTCAGACAAAATGTTTTGCCTCAGATCTGATTAAAATCAAGAACTTCCATCAAAACAACCATGACAGTGAAAATGCAACCAATATACAGCTGTGCTTACATGAAGATAGCTTATGCCAGTCAGAACAAACTGGCAAAACCCAGAACAGTAACTACTATACCTAGTGTAACAACACTAATGTTATGTTTCACATCCCAAACACATCCACTGCAGGATTTTATGGGGGTGAACTCTAGAAACACTGGCTGGGAAGTAGTGAGGAGAGATACTAAAGTAAAAATCCTCTCTATATGCATAATTGTAACAGGGAGAACATGCTTTTGCTATCATTCATTTCATGGGAACAGGTTAGATATGATGTCTAAAATAAGCTTTGAAAGCCTAGTTTTGTCTCTACAAGTTGCATGTCTACAAGCCAATAAACTGCCCTACATCTTGCTTCAATTTAAATGTTTGCTGATGAGAAATGAGAATGCCCAATTTTTGTTCCTTAGTATTTGTTGTTTGGCATTCTGTCACAACTCTCTTTTTTTTTTTAAAAAGGCAGAAGGTCTGATTTTTTTAATCCTTTGTCAAGCAGAAGTCTTTCCAAGTCTACTATTATTTTCCTCAGACTTTTTCCATGAAGTGCAAAATAAAGAATATTTGAATGAGAAGACACTCCATAGGTTTAAATAGTGCTTAAACTTGACGTCTGATTTGTTTTCTTAACTGTTGCTGTATACATTCAGCAGATATTTTCAGCAATGTGTTTATGATAAAACATTCCTGTGTTGTCTTGGGGATCACTATCGCATAGGAGCTCAAGTTTTTGCCACTAATAGGTATTGCCAGACACTGTTTACAAAGAATTTTAGATGATGTGATATTTCATAAATGCCTTCATATTCTTAGTGCCTTCTTCAGTTCTTTATACTCCTCACCTTCAAATAATATCTAGTGTTTAAAAGTTCAGATGCCCCATTATTCATCAGTTCTGTGTCACTAATCAATATTATCTCACTAGGAATGCTTTGTCAGTTCCCCAATCATTTCATTCTACATAAAGAGCAGTGAACAATTATATTTACTTTTTAAATTTTCTAAATCCGAAAGAGAAATAAAACAATTGTTGCTTTTTGTAAGTTCTCATGCTCAACTTCATATTAATTTTTTGAAATGCCTATACACACTGTTTCTTATCTAGCAATTAGTTCACTTCTTCCAGGACTTTGTATTCTCTCTACCAAAGCCCTGCTTTTTTTTGTCTTCCTCTAACATGTACACTCAAATATTTTTGTCACTGTGCCTTTAATAACAACTTGGCTACAACCTGGAAAGATAACAAATATGACTTTCTGATCATTCAAATAAATAAAACAATGACACTATGTTCAGAGGCAATAAACATGAAGATACTTACACGTGATAAAATACTTTCGAATGATTCTGTCAGAGATCTTTTTGCTTTGTTCTTTAACATATCTAATTTGAATCTCGGAGCACTGCTGGGCACCTCATTTACTGCATTCTCAGCAAGGGGTTGTGAAGTCTGCAAGTGTTAAAAAAACCATAAATGCAAAATACTCAGCAGCATGGAGCAGAATCTTAGTGAACAGTCCAAAGACTTCTGTAACCTGAATCAATACTTTCTCCTGGTGTCCTTAGCTTTTCATGCCTTTTTCTCTACTGATACTTAGCATGCTTCAGAAGAATTGCCATCTTGATAGGGATTTACAAATTTTAAATTGTTTGTACAAATTCTAAATGTTTAAATGTAACAGAGTAGAGATTTCTGCTGGATTTACTTTTCTTCAGCCAAGAAATTACTCAAAGTTGATGAAGCTCATAATTAACAAGAACTCTCAAGTGTCCCCATTATATTAAAATGAGGCTTTCCAAGGGCCAGAAAGGTGTATAACAATCTAACTCTTCTATATATTTCACCAGTAGAAACACTTCCACCTTAGACGTAACAGTCTATTTAGAGTTTTGCTTTTTAAATAAGTATTTCAGTCCATTTTCAGTACTTGCGAAGACTAGTGTAGTGAATACAAAAATGACACTACAATGCAAATATTACCACCCAAACTTGACACCTGCAGTAGAAATCAGAGCACAGTTTTCCGTGTTATTTTTCGGGGGTCATCCTAAGGCTGCCAGGCACCGTAGCCCTCTCTACATGGCCCTAATTTCAGAGATCTGAATAACTGATCTATGTAACTATTAGTACATGGGGAGCTGAATAGCACATCATCACCATCACTAGAGTCCTGTCTAGCTATTATTTTGAAGCATTCTATCGACGAAGTTACAGGCTTCTGTATTTTCTTTTTACCTTCACTCATTTCATCCACAAAGGGCAAATCAGATGCTGCCTGCTATTACATTCTTACAAAAAGACACTTATTTTGAGGGTCACTTTTGTTAAATAAGATCCATGTACTAGTATCACATTTAATTTATTTTTCCTCACCTGATATAAATATTTAAAAAAAAACAATGAAAAGCATTAAAGTGCATACCTATGCAGAAAAGAAGGTATCAGGGACATCAGGATGTCATGGGTTAATGATTGCTCAGACAAACAACGCTGCCAGAGCACATGTTCAAAGGTATATTCTATTACATAGCTCAGGAGACAAATTATCCGAGTAAACATAAAATATTATGCTAAGGCAAATGATGGACTGGACTGAGGGCAAGTCAACTCTGTTCTTAGAGCACTGGCATCTTTGCAAGTATCAGATTAACCAATTTTGGTTACAGACACTGAGCAAACAGACTGCAGCAGGCCTTAGTAACTTTCAAATCACACTGAAGATATATTAAGATATAATCTTGTGTTGTATATCCCTATTTTCCAGCCATTTGTGACTGACAACTACGTGATAATCAGCTGGCATTAGATCAAATAAAAATATTTCAGGTATGATAGAGGACCTCAAGCAATGTTTCTTTCTGTCATGCCATAACTACATTTTTTTTCTTAAAAACGTATTTCTGGTGAGATGCTCAAGACAAGAAATCAGAGAACGAAAAATGCAAAGTTTTCTTCCTGCTTTCTCAGGGAAGTCAATAATTAGCCAGTAGGCGTAAAAGAAGAAATTAACAAAGTGAACAAATAGTTAATGAAGACTTGCTGCTATTTCTCCAATTTCTTCAGGGGACTAATTCTTCTCCATATATTCATTTGCTAGTTTATATCACAAATAGCCAACAGCAGCCATCACAATGGAGTTACTGGCCAGCAGTGGTGAGACAGCCAAGATTTTTAAAAGGGTCAAAAATTTGGAACTGAAAGATCTATAGAATAGGTGCTGATCCTCTTTTAAATGCAGACCTCCTTGAGGTGCCTCACATAGCCACAAACCAAGGCATCCAAAATCATTAATCCCTTTTGAAAAATCTTAACTGTGCTGTAAAAAGAGCCAGTTAAACAGCACCGATGCAACCTGATACAGAATGAAAGATAGCTCAGCTCTTTGGAAATGGGTGACAGTCTCTGCAGCAATCCTCCTCAGCTACTCCTCCTTGAGGCCACTTCAATGGTGGTTTGCACACACGAAATAACTTCCAGCTATTAAGTAAATGTGATAGTCTTTAACAAGGATCAAATCCAGTGCGTTGTGAGGACACTGACTCACTCAGACAGCAGGATGGCAAATGTCACAAGCCAGCTGAGAGCAATTACGAGTTCATAATATAGTCTCTCACATACATGGAATTTTCATTGCAGTGAGAAGAAAGAAACAACCAAATTGGTGGTCTACCTTGTTTGAAACTCTCTCTCCTAGGCCTGAAATCAGACTGTGCTGTGTACCTCAAAATCTGAGATATGCCCGTTCTGGCGCATGACAATAGCCTATGAATCATAAGCAAAACCAGTGTCCGCCACCACCTACAGTTTGAAGTTCCAAAATGCCAGTGATGGAAACGTGCCTTTGGAAAGATATAAAAATGGAAAGGAAGATTTTCTCCTAGCTCCTCCTTACATGAACTAAAACTGAATGATTACTTACCTGTTTTTCTCCAACATGAACATGGTCCTTCTGTTTCTCTTCATACATGTTTCTCAAAACAGAGATAACCAACTCATTTTCTTTTTGATCATTTCTTGGTCTTAATTTCTTTAATTGAAAACACCACAAGCACAATTATTATACATTTGTATAACAGCAAATATTTACTCTTTTCATTTTGTCACTGTCTATACATTGTTAATGTAAGAACAAGTTCAATTTGGTTAATGCTACTACTCCAGTCCACCAGAGGACACCAGTGTCCCAGGCAAAGCCTCAACCAGCCAGAGAAACACTTGTCCTCACTTCATACATGACAGAATTTACATGAAAGATAAAGGACAACTGTAGAGGTATCAAATTGCCAAAAGAAAATACAGACTTTGAAAAATATTTTTGTAAAGAAAACCAAAACACTATAGTTCTGAGTTTTGTAGCATACATGAAGTACTTTCTTGCAGTTATGATTGCACAACCCTTCTAAAAAGCCTTCTCATTGGACATTTCATTTTTGGGAAATGACATAGGTATATTAAAAACTAGTGCACAAGGTGAACATATTTGTAAGAGAAAATGTTTTTAAAACAATTCATTACAGAATTTAATCCCAGAAATCTAACTTTTGAAAAGCGTATGCTGTTTTAAGTCTATTGATGTAATGCAGAGAATACACTATGAATTAGCTAATGCCAAGGTATCACGCCAGATTAATAAAAATATCCTTAGTAAGACAGTTATCTAAAAATGCAAATCATGGTTATAACATATGGACCTGTAAGAATGCAACAACTAAAATTTCAGGCAGTCCAACTCAAAAAATCAGCCAAAAAAGGCAGGAGAGACATACTTTAGCCTTGGTTTTACCAAGTTAATTGTTTGCAGACTCACCAGAAGCAATTAACAGTTTCCTGTGACTACTGGAAGCTTTAGACCGTTAAAATGTGTGCAGAATACTAAAAGGCAACAGTGCCAGCTAGCTGTTGTATACTAAGAAATCACTTAGCTCATGGAAATCAGTTCCACAGAGTACCTTCCAAATTTGGTACTGGATGATAAACTGCCACATGGAAACACACAAAGAGACTGAAATGACTCAAGAGAGGAAGGAAACATTACTCTTTAAGAAGTCTGAAATTTCCTAATCTTCAGTAGTGTGCCAAGCCCAATGGCATTTCCTGCAATGTTCATCCTTTGTCTTAAATCCAGCTATGCTTTCCTCTGTGCTAAAATGGATTTCATTCAGAAGATAGAAAGTTAAACTTTTTTTACTTAGTTTGACAAGTATTAAGATCTAGGATACATTGTAGGCAGGAAATGTCCTGATCTGGGAATGTTACAATAATTTGTTTTGGTCAAAGTAACAGTTAAATGTTCTCACAGTACAAGTTACTACCTTCACCCACAAAAAAAAAAAATATGTGAGCAGTTTTACTCAGTGTGAAGTCAACATTTTCCTGGAAAACAAGTAGTATCAGGGGAACAAAAATCAGTAAAATAAGCCACTTTCATCAAAACACATGTTTTTAACAGGTCTAGAAAAATATACTGAAATTAAAGCACAAGGTGATTAACAGTCTATTAAATAAAGATATTAATAATTCATTAAAAAATGAAAATAACTTAGGTGCTTCACACTGACGTTAGCAAAAAAAATCAATTGCTTTAAAATTTTGTAGGAAACAAACAGCTTACCTTAACTTCTTCAAAAATAGAGGCCTGCTCCTGATTATTTAGTGTTGTAAGATGCTTTTGTAGTTCTAGTTTAGTCTTAGAAGGGTGTAACCCTACCAAGAGGAACAAAAAAGAACAAATCACATGGTCAAATTTGTCAGAATTAATCAATCTCATAAATATGCACACAATTTAAGCCAAAGCTCTTCAGTTATTTGAGCTGATCCACTGCGCTGATTTCATAACAGGGCATTAGAAAGAACTCTAGGTTAATTTAAAGTTGCTACTGAACTCACGTCTTTAAAATGAGGGACACTGCACTGAATGAACTCTGCAACGAGGAGATTTACTCAGCACAGACCAGGATTATACTCTCAGTTGAAGATTCCATTATCACACAGGATAAAATAAACCCACAGCCTACTGCATTTTAGCATACTACTATGTTGGGTGTTTTATGCAGTACTGCTTGGATTTTGCTTGTGGTATAAATATAATTTCCATTGATTTTCTTCAATTTGCATGCCTTTGCCTCGTCTGAAAAAGAGTAAATTTATTCCACATTAGAGAAGTTCTTGCTTTGCTTCTTGCTGAAAACATTTACTGATAGTCTAAAGCAGACTACCCTCTCATTCAGATTATTTTTTTCTGCTCTCATCCTGGATTAAATGCTTTTCCTCTATTTTCTGTGAAAAAACAGCAAACCATCAACAGTAGTTTGTACTTCAGTTTCTGATCACGGCATTTCTCCTCCAGAAGCAGACGATATGATTAACCAGATGGCATGATTAAAGGCATTAAAAATCATTTGCCTTTAAGAAATTTCTCAAAAATCATAGCTAGCTGAAGAACAAAATAGAGTGAAAAGTAGTTCTGGAAGTTCTCCAGTTTCATCAAATTAATACTAGATAGGTTTTAGTCCAACAAGCTACTGTCACGTGATCTGACAAGCTGCTGTTGCCCTTAATTCACCCCAGACATCACTTAAATGAACAAAACCTAACTGCAAAATCTGCTGAAATGCAAAGAATTTTTTTTTTTTTTTTTTTTTGTCTTGAACTCATTTTCTGGGCAACAACTACAATTCTAACTGCTGTATTTTCATGAAGGAGCATAGATCAACATGCACAAACATGCAGTTCATGTTTATTGGTGGTGTAATGCTAGTACCTAAGTGGATTCAATAGGACAGCCCGTCATAGCTATTGCAGCATATATTCTTGAGAAGTTCCTTATCTACAGTCCTCTGTGTTTATTGGCTAATAGAGTCAAGCTAGCTGCAATTCAGTAATACTTCAGACTCTTAATTAACTTTCAAAAATTCAATTAAAACAAGAAAGGAGCTTAACTTTTGTTAGAAAATTCTTACTACCTGACAGATAACTTGACATTGCAGTCCTCTACATAAAAAGACTGACTTCCAACCCTCCATTCCAAGTCCCAAGCTCTTTTTAAGCATTCATTCCCTTAGAGTTTCACATGTAAGACCGTCCCCTAATAAAATCATTAGAAAATACAATCGACTAGAAAGTTCTTTAAACCTCACCTTCTATCTTTTCACAGAGTTTATGCAAGCTTTGCATAGGGCATCCTTCACAGAGCTGGGGCTGTGCCTTGGAAGTTTGTTGCACAGCAGCTACTGTGAAAGCCTGTTTCAGTGTCATCATGATTTCATCAACCTGAAAAGAATAAAGTGAAAAAGAGCAGAATTTCACTCCTCCACTGAGCTTCTGTTTTCCTTAACACAAGCACAACAGTCTTTTAAAATGATACTGCTGCTTATTTGGGAATGTGCTTATGATCCAAAAGAAAAGCTGTTCCTGTGCCATTTCTGCCTAAGCAAGACAAACGTCATCGTGAAGTCGTATCTCTTCCAGGCCACCCAATTTTATTACTGTGGTCTAATAACAGATACTACCTCTATCTAGAAACCTTTTCTTGTCTGTGATAAAAAAAGCTTACTGCAGTTGTGACTCACTGGCCTGACTCAGAGCACAGTAGTGTAGCTCTGATTTTCTGAACAAGTACAATATGAAAAACCCCTCCTTCCAAAAAAGGAGGCATACGGTCTAACTTAGTTTGTGCAATGAAAGGAAATTTTATTGTATTTTAAGGGGGGGTTTAACTTCCGCCTTCAAAACAAATTTAAAGTTCCTTTGCAGACTGCTATGTTAGTCACATTTTTTAAAGAATTATATTTCTGAATGGAGCAGGATTTTAAGACATTCAGCAAAGTACAGAGCATGGAGCAATAGCAGACTTTTAGGGCCTAATATTCCATTAGGCTGTTCTTTTCTTTCACTTACCAGTGCTTCATCTGTACACTGAAACACGTAGCAAACAAAGTGGAAGCCTCCATTTTCTGAAGACTCTCTGCAGATGAACCCAAAGTGATCCACATGTCTAATTCCCTACCACAAAAATAACAATAATGAAGGAGTCATATTTATTTTCAGTGTTTTGTACTTGCATTTTTTCTAGTTAAAAAAGCATGAAAGGCCCAACAGCATTACAGATAGGTCACATACCTCTTGTTCCAGCTACATTAAAGTCATCTGGCCGTTAAAAATCTATTCTGTTATAGAATCTATGACTTCATCAATCTTTTAAATTTCACTTAAGTTAGAGGTTGTTTATTGGTTTTGGGGTTGTTTTTTTTAATGACTGAATTATAACAGATCCATTCAAAAACACTTACACGGACGAATACATGTTATTCAAGATGTATTTTACTCAATATTGGAAATAGCAGGAGAAAAAAGCTTGCTCTGTTCTTCTTCCCTTTTGCTAAAGCAGTCAACAATTGCTTTACATTTGTAAAAGCAAATCAAAGCAATAGTGAAAAATGGATAAACAATTTTTTTTCCATCTAAAGAAAAGCTTGGCTAGTTAAAAAATGAAAATAGTTAATGTATTACATAAAGATAACTCATCGAAGCATTTATTTATCCTAAAAGGCATGCAAATTCAGGCACAATCTACTTGTAACAGTAGATAGACACCACATCCTAGTAAAATGCTGAGAAGGTTTTTCAATTGCTGGGAATTTCTTTCTTTCATGAAAAGACTTTCAGATCAATAGAGTTAGGTGATCCCAGTGCACACCTCCTCAGTGCACCATTCTTGATTAAAAAAGCCAAACAAACTTATGACGATGAATTACATGCACAGTGGTAGAGTCCGTTTATAGAAATTCAGTTATACTCAGCACCGTTTTACTATCTTCTAGCTGTCATGGCACAACAATATTAAAGTAGGGTAAAGAGCAGCAATAAACGGCTGTATAAAAAATCAAAATGATACGTCACAGTAAATCAGAAATTTCCGTGAAATTTAGACAGCTTGAAGATGCCTAGCAGGACTTTATTTTTGGTTCTTTTGCTTTTCCTTTTTAACACAGCAAGAATCACTGAATATTCTATTTGCCTTTTTATCATGAAGAAAACAGTTTAAAAAGCATTTAAAGGCATAAAAAGAATACTTCTATAAAACAGAATAATGGCCAGGTGTCCCAAAAATGAACACATTATAGCATCAGATATCCTTAAGCAATCTGAACAATATTGTCTTATCATTTGAAATACTAACAATAAACCTTCAGATCGTGCCAGCTGAATGAAGGAAAGTAATTTAACATATATGGAGATACCTGGTTTGTTGGAGTGTGACAACTACACATAGATAACAAAGGCTTTATTACACAAACATCAGGCACTAATATGCCATGAGAACAAAAAGATCAGAAGGACATTAAAATGATGAAAAACCTGCAGCTTCTCCAACTCTAGCTCCATTGGATGTCCAGGCTAAGCATTTTAGGAGGCAGCTATGTGATAAAGCAAGAACAGGCTGATGTAACCTGCAGACTCTCTCCCTCCATCATCCACATTAGAGATGTATACAGAACGCGCTAGGCCCCCTCTCTAACCTCCCAGCCCACGTTTCTTCTTCTGAAAGCCGATTTCTTCTCCTGAAAACCCAACTGCTACAATAGAAGGAGCCCAGCTGGAATCATGGCCCTGCCCATGAAACTGCGAGGTACCAGGAGCTGGCAAACGCTCTTAGCTGTTTCAGATAAGCTAATTAAGATACTGCCCCAGGACCACATACTTCTTTCTGCCATTATAATATCTCACTGATGGATTGGGCATTCTGGAAATTAAGTACTGATTCTGGTCTCCCTTCAAGAAAAGATTATTCAAGTTCTTTTATGATCATGATGAGTCCATAAGAACATTCCATCAAGTCTTCTGTAATGTACATACTTAGGGGAAAAGCCCTCTCTACTCCAATACCAATATTTGTCCAAATGACACAACATCTGCCCAGCAGCACATTCTTCAGACAGGAGGGGAGAATTAAATCAGAACCTCACTCCTACTGTTCTGAGGAGCACAACCGTCTGCTGATCTTCAGGGCAAGTCACAAAGTGTACCCAACTAGCTCCTGCCTAAGGAGATGGCCTAAGGGAACACGGGGATAAAGATTTTTCTGTCATCAAGGAGTTCTCTTCAAAGCTCTTGATCTGACAGCATGCAAACTACTTAAGTTTACTCTGAAACAAGCACTGCATTGGTTTAATTCAAGGTGAATTTTTAGTTCAACTAGTGGGAACATCCATTCCTCAATAAATATACGTTTATTTATATAATTATAGTTCAGGTTAATTTCTCAGAGGTTTAACCTAAAATGATCTATAACAGGTTTTAAAGGAATTCAGTGTTCTCTAAGGATTCCATCTCAGTTTAATGAATTACATTCAATTTCCCCATTCACATAAACTGAATCAAATCTGGTATACAAACTAAATACAAGTAATGCCCTGCAGGACAGAAAATGTCTAATGAAAGACAAATCCCTGCATCATGACACTGGTTAGTTACAAAAGCAACTGGTCTATGATATGTCTTTATGAACAGTTGCTCAGTCTGCAGGTTGACAGCTGAGCAACTCTCAAAGGACAGTCCCCTGCTCCTGTACACAGGACCTGCCAGCAGTTAGTGCAGCTGCCCATATAGGAGTCCTGTAATTGCCCAAGCTGTCCCATGTCCCTGATGTGACCATGACTATTCTGCCCTCACAACGCTGAGCAGCTGCAGTAGCTGAGTGTGAATCACATGCCTGTGTAACCTACGCAATGCCATTACCGCATCTTCATGTGTGTAAGTTGCATCTCTTTTGAAATATCACCACTTGAAATAAGTCATTAGATACCCTCACATAATCCATGCAATATCAAAGTCAGAGCCACGAAAACAACAGGCAGGACAGGGAAGCAAACTCTGTGGCATAAGGAACAGGGATTAATAGTGAATGAGGAGGCTCTGAAACATGCTTACCCTCAGTGCATCAAGACACTACCTCTGCACGGCAGAGGGTTGTCTTCTTTTACACACATGCAACATATAATCTTGAAAAAAAATGTATTTTTGAAGTATTTTTCAGATAACTCTTACATATTGGTTTTCTCCTTTCATTATCACTTCTTGAAAAATATGGTTCAAGGAATCCCAAGTCTGCACAACTGTGAATCATGCCCGCTGAAATCTCAAACCAGAACGGACCAGGGTGTTCCTTCTAGCTCCTATTATTCATCCACTGCACACAGAAGTGACTTTTTATTTCAGAAATTAAAATGCAAAGCATGAGAAAAGACTGATGGTTTTACAAAATTACTGATTAACAAACAACTTGCCAATAGCAATTACTGAAATTGCTGGGGTGAGAATCCATTTGAAATGCCAGGAGAGAGAAGTACTTGAGCATTCACAAGTGAAGACTATTTAAACAAAACAAAACAAAAAAACCCAAAACAAACAAACAAACAAAAAGAATACACTGCAACCTTACCTGAGAACAAAAGGATATTTCTTTAAAGCTTTTTTCAATTGCTACTTTTTTTGTGTCAGGACTGATAAGGTAAACTTCAGACTGGCCAATCTAAAAAGAACAAAATAAATAGCAAGATGATAACAAGTAACATTACACCTCATTTTGTCACGCTATAAAAATGTTTCCTGGACATAAATCTCAACATTTTTTCTACCTGTATATTTAGACCAATTAGTGTATTAAGAGAGAAAGAGAATACTGAAACCATGTTGATCTGGCATTCAGAGCTCTGCACATTACTAAACCGAGATTTAGTTTCACATTTGAGACAAGAGACTGAGAACAGTGTTTAATTAGATGAGAGTAATATTATACCACAAATAACCTACTTCGCGCTAAGGAAATATACTCACACTCCTTTTCTTATTTTCTGCAGTCTTGGCATATACCACATTCCCAAAAGCTACTTAATGAAATTGTCCTAAAATTTAAATCCAAGTGTATGCCTCTACCTGTATTCCACCTAATTATTTTTTTAGGGGTTTATTTATTTAAGATACACATAGCATTTAATTTAAAGGCTTTAACTCAGATGAGCTTACTGCAGTATATTTTCTAACCTGATTTAATCTGTAGGCCATTTCTACAGCAGCAACCCAAAAGCTGATGCTAACTTTTGATGGGCAAAGGGCATTTTTACAATGAAACTATTGTTTTCAATTTTTCAGCTTCTTTTTGTAACATTTTAACAGATAAAATTTAAATTCCTCATAGTTTCTAGCACACCAGAAAGTCTGCTAAGGACAAGTCTCTTCTTATCAGATTTTAGGAAAGATGGGTGGAATCTGAATCCATTCATGGGCAAACATTAGACAAACCTGCTGAAACTTCAACCACTAACAAATCCCGTAAGATGCAGCAACATCGGTAGCACCAATATACTGGTAATTTAAGGAAGGGGGAAGGGGGGAATCCCCCGTGTGAATGGATCAAGTGAGAGGTGTCACCTCTGTGTATCTGAAAATGGTCGTCTGCATTCACTTTCCACCATTTCTTTCACTTCAATCAGTCACAATGATTCTCCACAACTCCCTGCTCATTTCCCTGTATTGTCCCCGGGGCTGACTTTGCCCACGTTCATGGGGTTATTCCTTCCAACACCTACTCAGCAGCCTCCTCCTGCTTGCTGCTGCCTTCCCCTCGCTGCAGCAAGAGGCTCCTTCTTAGCTCAGCCCCACACACTCCTTTCACACTTGGTCCCAGGGCAGCAGGGATCATTTGAAGCCAACTGACAAGGGAAAAAACCAACACCAACACACAACATCCACCCCCTATCCCAAATACAACCAGGAGAAAAGCCTAAAAATAAAAACCCCCAAATCCTAAGAAACTGGCTAGAAAAGCAGTTCTTCAGGAAGAGATACCAAAATCAAGACTGTCTGAGCCAGGTGAGGAGAGTCAGCAGGTAACTCATCTGAACATTTTTCACACCTCATACAGCAAGCAACCTCTGCTGCCATCCTGGGGCAAAGTCAAGTAAGAACTTGAACTGAGAAAATACAAACAAATTTTTTCCTCTGGATATGAAGTTACTTTTAAGCATTTCATATGTAGCTACACACAAATTGATAGGCAAAGCTGAAGACCTGTGCATGCTGCATACATACCGTTACTCAGAACCTGCTGAACATGGGGGGTGGCTAAGCAACAAACTCAGCTCTGCCACGAGCTGCTAGCTCATGGATACTGGTGGCACAAACCACAGTTACTTCACTTCCTTATATTCATCTGAATTTAGACTCGCTGAATGGCAAAAGAATACAACTGTGCATACTAAACAATATTTTCCCAGGCAAAAAGTAACCCAACACAGAAAGCCAAACAGAACCCCACAATTTGGAAATGAGCCTGTCAGCAGGTGACTGACATTATATTCAGGCTGAAGCTGCATGTGTTTTTGAAAACTGTTGCATCTATTTGATATAAATTAAAAATGCGCTCACTGGAGTCAGAGGATCTGGACCTGAGCAGTCCATCTGTAATCTCCCTGTCTCTAAAATATGTGCTATGAATTAATAACGGAGTCAGGATTTGTTTAAAAATTAGGCATTGCTATAAAGGGCACCTATATTTCCTGTGTGAAATACGTGCTTAGGGAAGAGGGTAAACTGTTTTTATTGGGGCACAAGATTTATCTCCACCTTCTTCCACTTCCCTCTCTGATGTCAGCCCGCCACAACTAAACAAAAGTTTTAAATTTGGTATAGCTGACTACACCTCTTTCTGTGTGTTACTTTTAACAGACATAACACTTTGGCAATCCTTCTTAAAGCAGCACTTCTCTTCCCCCCCTCCAAAAAAACTGCTGTAACTGCACCCACTCCACTCTGTTACTGTCCCTAAAAACTCCCAGCCCAAACAGCGGCTGACAGATCCAAGATGACCTTATGATAGCCAGCCATCACAGTATCAGCTTCAGGTTTGTATTACGTTCATAAGATACAAGATACACAACATATATAACTTATCTATCATGAGGATTACAAAAGGAGCAAATAACACATTCCTTACTTCTCAGGTCTTGAAAAATACTTTTGCTGCTCACCTATCAAGGCAAGCGCATTGCTAACCACACAAAAGCACAACAGCAGTGGAGACAGGTGTGGAGTAGCCTAGGAAGTTACTATACTACTCCATCATTTCACAGGCATGTTGGCAGCAGGAACACCTTTAAGAATTACACTGCTTATCATGAAACATTAAGACTACTAGCCCCCACTCATGGTTTGGTCCATCTGCTCTAGTTACAGGTAACTCATTCACCCGGAAATGTATTTCTGCTGTTAGCAGTTAATGTAAATGTACCATTTCACAATTGTATAACTACCTACAAACTTGCTGCAGCTTTCTAGAAGCTGTCTTTAGAATCCCAAAGTTTCAGGTAGTGCTGTTTTAAACTATTTAATATAAACTTATTTTGACTATATAAAACAATTTACACTGACTGGTAATGCTTTCGAGAGAAACAAGCAAGTTTAAGTTAAGCTCTGGTAATTGCAGTTAAGTTATTAAAGAAGTAACTGCCGTGTGTCAGAACATCTGCTTTGGTGTTTGCCACTCCAAACTCCAAGATGTGAAAATACCACCATGAGCTGCAAATCTTGCTTTACCGTAAACAACATCGTCCGGTTTTCTGCAATGTCTGTTGGCTGCACAACACTGTGTCCATAGATAAGTTGACTTTTTAGGTTCAGTGAAATTGCATCTTCTTCAAAAGACCTGACAAAGCTGTTACTTCTATGGCTTCCCTCTTGCAAATCCTTCTTAAAAGCAAAGGAACGAAGACCAGGCTGAGAAAAGGATTTCCTAATCGGCCTTTTCTCCTCCTCTTCACTGACCAAGGGCTGGAAGACAGACCGAAATTTGTTGCTGAAAGAGAAGCCTCCGAAGTTATTGGCAGTTTCATGTTGTTGTGATGATGAGTTGAAATCTGATTTTTTTGTACAACTTGCATGGTTAAATTTCTCAATGCATTCATCTATAAGTGCTGGAGGTGCATTTTTATGTGCTACTGTCACCCGTCCACAGAACAGCACCTCAAACTTTTTGGCAAAAGGGTCTTCAACATCTGAGAGATTATTCTGAAACTCTTCTTGACGAGCAATTTTTCCAGCTTGTCGAATAGAGCTTATAATCTCAGGCACCTACAGGAGGGGGAAAAAAATTATGCAACATTAGTATCTTTGATGCTTTATGACAAACAGTTTGCAATACATGAGGTGCTCCCTGCTGTTATTTTTCTGGAATGGCTAAGTTGGTTTTGTTTTCCAAAAGACCAGTTGGAGTGATCTTGTATTTGTCCAACAGACATATTTTAAAAGTTAAACACTGACTAGATGAATTGCTCATTTGTCTCCCTGTCAGGAGGTCACCATGAGCTTCATCTCTTGTAATGCTCTGTGTTTTCAGTAAAACTTTTGCACCTGAAGGAACCAGTATAACATGACAAATTCAAACTCACAATGAAAGATAAAAATACTTCAGAAAGCATAAGAGGAGCCACAGACTAACTGGGGAAGTTATTTATCTCTGTTATTTTTCACTCCCTTCTCTTACTCAAGCATTCATGTCATGTAGATTAAGGACCCTCTTGCAAATTTGCTTTCACCTTCATAATAGCATTACTTTATGGCAGTTTGGGGTTCTCTTAACTGTAAATAACTGTGTTTTTTAAAGAAACATATTCATTATTGTAGATAGTCATTTTTACTCTATCATCCTAGACGACACTCAAATAATATTACTTTCACATACAGTATCACTTGCAGGGCATCTGTATAAGAGAACAGTCTGCTGCAGCCCACCGATGTTGTAATTATAAACAAAACCCAAACTGCCATCTGACGCATTTTAAGTAACAGTGAATGGTCACAGTTTCTGATATGGTTGGAAGGTAGGAAGATGCATATGCTATCTGCTAAGCTGCTGCGAGGTGGATGCCTGGTTACATCCCACTGCTTTGACTGTCCTGGGAGATTAAGGTTCTTCTGCAGCCTGTGCTGCTGCCGTTAACAACAAATGCAGGGTCACCATCTATGATTACAACAGATAATTCTGCCAACTTTTTAATTTCCCCAAATTACTTTGAGAAAAATCCCTGCTAAGTGTGCCAGTTTCCTGGCAAAAAAAATTTCTTCTGGTAAGCACCAATTGGAGCTTGCTTACTTACAAATACTTGGTTGCAGATAGCACAGAAAGAAGTCCGGGAGCAGCAGACTACAACAGCAGCCCAGAAGAACCATCTCCCCTACGAGAAAAGGCATTCCTAAACCTAAAAAATGCTTCAGAGACATGACCTCTGTCTTTTTCAGACATGTGTATGGTTATGTAATGCTTAAACATAATGCAGTAATGTACATAAACCAGTGCAGGAAACAGCAAAGGACTTAGAGGAGAAAAAAAATGTTGAACAGTGAAAAATGAACGGTTATATTCTGAGTGCTCATAAAGACCTCAGTAGAATTCTTTTTATAGACTAGGAAACACAGATATATAGATATGGATATATGGGTAGATAGATAGATATACATACACACGCATATAGCTAGTGGATTTAAGACAATAAGTAACGGATTACAAAATAAGTAAGACAACTCAGGAAGCATTACTTCAACCCTCGAGCGCAAGGCATGAGTCACCAGCTGATCACTCAAGAAAGACAATGGGGAAGAGGTAAGAAAAGCAGGGTCATGACTTCAGAAGTCTGTTCTCAGCTATGTCATGAACCAGTGGGAAAGCCTCAGGCTAAGGCAGCTTCACGTCTAACTTTTTAATCATATACAAGAATGTAAGGGTATAACAAAACTTTAATACCTTAAATGATATGCATTTGCTCCACAGCTCATTCAACACATGAGCTCAAGGTTCACCTCTGTTTTATTTACCTTTTATTTACCTTCTCCTTCAAAGAACCAATTTTTAGTCGCATAATATATCAGAATGACAGTGAAACATAAAACTTTATTCTAGCCATATTTCAAGCTGCAACTGCTTTAACATTTTCTAATAAACATGTTTTGCTCTTGTGGGAGTGTCTGGACTCACCAGCCATAGACAATTTTACTTCTGAGCTGCCCAGAATACACACAGAAATGTGCGATCCTACTTCTGCTTTTGCTGAGGCTACAGAGGTGACAGCAAAGGAACAAGGTATTTTCTGGAAAATGCTCACTTTGTTAAAGCCAGGAACATCAGCTCTCACCCAGATGAAGAGCACTACTGTCTCAACCAGGGTGAAGCTCCCCCAGCACCACCTATGCTGAAGACTATAAGGAGAGTTTCCAGCAGTGCAGGTGCTCCAAGGGTTATAGCTGAGCTAAAGCTCAGACAAGGCATTAGGGATCCATCACAGATGTGCAGTTACTGAGTTTGATTTCTTCAATGTTTACTATCATCAAACACTTGGACATTGACACAATTGCTATTCAGCAGTGGCTGGACTTCATAAACAGACAGTAGCTAGAGGAAGACACTACATCACACCGAATGACATTGCAGTAGTTAATAAATGTCATGTTTGAGGAGACCTAGCAGGCCTGTCGATGAAAACCAAGGGGAGTATTTAACTATTTATTTTCACACATGCTAAGGCTTGAATTATGTCCTTTGTAAGTAACAGCTGGCTTCTGTGCCACACTTACTGAAAAACACTGACTCCTCTGTTCCTGCTTATTAACCTAAAAAAGTTAACAGCCTGTTAACACAATTTTATTACTTCTGATTAGGCAACTGATAAGAGTATTGCTCTAGCAGAAGCAGCAACACCACCTTGCTTTCTTGTGACCTTTGTGTATGTTAAATATTAACCTCTTTTCATTAGTAAAGACAAGATGCCATGATGAATCAGAAAAACCAAAATACATATTTCCCTGGAACTGTTCTTGGCCTGATCAAGATCTGTGCTCTTTTCATCTATCTGTACCATTCCAGGCCTTTTATGCAAGCATCTAGAAATGAAGAATCCACATGCTCCTGTGTGTCCTCTGACCTTAGCTCCCTCAGCAAACACACCTGGATGCTGAGTACCTGAAGATCAAGTAAACTTATTTAACACAAATAAAAGAGAAAGGAAAAAAACCCCCAACTGTAACTGTGAAATGTAAATAAATATATATATAATAGTTTTTTCAAATTATTAAAAAACCCCACAATGTAGGCTCTATCCTGGCAAACATTTATTAACGACAGCTGGAACTTTTCCAGATTAAGCAGCATGCCACTGGGCAAACAGTAACCACATCTCTTGCAAACCTCCAGGAATTAATTAAGATGTAAACTGAATCAGGTTTTATGGCTCTTTAATTTGTATCAAAAAGCAACAAGGATCAAGTTGCTCCTGAATTACAGTAATGTTTCTTGGAGTTTTTTAAAGGTTTGTGCTGGTTTAACCCTGGAAAGATGTGCTGGTTTAACCCCGGCCGGCAACCAAGCACCACGCAGCCACCCACTCACTCCCCTCACCCAGAAAGATGGGGAGGAGGATCAGAAAAGAATGTAAAAGTCAAGGGTCGAGATAAGAACAATTTAATAGGTAAAGCAAAAAGCTGCACGTGCAAGCAAAGCAAAGCAAGGAATTCGTTCACTACTTCCCATGGGTAGGCAGGTGTTCGGCCATCCCCAGGAGAGCAGGGCTCCAGCACACGTAACGGTTACTCGGGAAGACAAACGCCACAATGCCAAATGTCCCCACCCTCCTTCTTCTTCCCCCAGTTTATATA
>JAVJGI010000001.1:27461973-27479804 GCA_035590275.1 Ibycter americanus
ATCACAGCCAAAACACAGCACAGCACCAACTACTAAGAAGAAAATTAACTCCATCCCAGCTGAAACCACGACAAGGTTGTGGAGTTCTATCTGAACATAAGAAAAAGTCTTTTTTATTGTAAGGGTGGCCACGTACTGGCACGGGTTGCCCAGAGAGGTTGCAATCTCCATCCTTGTATGCAAACTCCGACTGGACACGGCCCTGAGTAACCTGCTCTAGGTGACCCTGCTTTACGCGGGGGCTGGACTAGATGACCTCCAGAGGTCCCATCATATCTCTGCTTGGTGACTTAGATACCAACATCACCTATACAGACCTATAGGTGATTGTGTCTACTAATCTGAATTTGCTAAGACAGTGAGGGAGGACTGTTGCACACATGTATGATTTCTTCCTACTGCACAAATTATCTTTTCTAGCATACTTCTATTCTTAAGTGTTTTCTGACTTCTCAGTATAAAATATGTAATTACTGGATAAAGATTATTTCTGTAATCAGAAAAAACAACTGCTGATGACCTAAAATTATTTCCCTAAAACCACAAAACTAAGTATAGAAGAACAGCATAAGCAATGATGAAACTTTAGCAGACACAGAACACGACCTTCTCATCACTTACTCAGGGCCAAACAGAACTGGTAAACAGAAGACACAACTGAAAAGTGTTAGAAAGTTTTTGCATTTACAGTGTCTGAATTAGATACTCCAAATCTGAAATAGATTTAGAAAAAGATGTATCTATAACTATTAAAGCTAACACTGGACTGTTGTGATTTTTCTGTAAGTATATACCATGTTATTTCTGCTATGATAAGAATGTTTATTTTGCAGAGACAAAGCAGGGAATTGAAATGCTAAGTATTCTTGTGCCTTGACTCTTGGGTACTCAAGCAAAACACAAACCAACATCTAGAACCTCCTAATGCACATTAGTGTGTTACTAGACAAACAGCTACAGCTTCTACGCTGTGCACCAAATCATGAGAGAAGGCAATAATTTTTAAGCACTCACAGGTTTGCTGCATCTGAAAAAAAAACAATTCTTTCTCTTCACAGAAAGAGAAACTGTAGTTGCATTTATTCCCCACGCAACCAGAAGTCACCCGGTAAATTTACATACAAGCATGCAGTAAGATGTCTTTAGCCTGACAGTGGATTTGAGAAAGAGTGAGAAACTATTGTAATGAAAAAAGCCCAGTAACAGCTGAATGCAACAGCTGCCTTTTGGTAAACAAGACCAGACTAAAAAAAAGATTCCCTGTTTCTTTTATACACAGTAGGTATGAAAGCAAAGTGTGCCACAGAAAAAGAACTGTTAACACATCAACTGGCCAGGACCACAGGGAAAAAAAATTAAAAAGTGGAATGATTTATGATTTTAGATACTATGCATTGTTACACCTTCAGTATAAACCTACCAGTTTATACCTACCAGTCCCTTCATAAGGCTTTAGGTCAGTGAAGGGCTCAAGCACAGGCTTAACTATTTCAAGGGAGTAGGTGGTTTTGTTTAATATAAGACAGACCTGTGTTGTCAGGAACTGGTCTAGTACAATAGACTCCAGAAATTCTTGGAGACTGAAAACCATCAGGGTCAGGTCTTGAGAGACCTCAGAAGGTCTCATACCACCCCAGCTAGAATAGAGCCTTAAAAATCTTTCACAAAGCTCTTGAAACAAGTTGATATTTTGATTAAATGAGTTTTGCCTGCCTACGCAACTATGAGAGGACATCTGAATTATTTTTAAGTGTTTTTACTTGCCTTTTTTTCTCACCATAGCAGCCCCAATAAAATACATCAAGAAGTCTAACATACTGTTTGCTGTTAATACACTTCCTTTATTTTACTAGAGAGTGCTGCTACAGGAAAAATAGGGTCCACAGCTATATATCTTGGGAGAAGCCATCTAGTTGTATCAGGACAGATAGCAATATTTTTGTCACCCATAAGGTATTATAATCATGGACTTTGTAAAAGTAGTAGAACAGAAGAAAGGAAAACCATTTTTTATACATACAGAACATATATAAAAAGATGATACAGCAAAGTATTTATTTGCATTTTTAAAAGACTGCATAAAATCTTTGATTTTGGTAGTTTGATATGTACTAAAAAGCAGTTGGTCTGCTTTCAGCATACTTCTAGCAAAACAGCTGTGCAGTAATAAAACAGATCAACGCTTCCTGTCCTTATCACCTCAAATCCATGGTAGTTGTCAACTGACTTTTTTTGAACAGTTTTCTCCACTCAATGGATTTAAAGTTTGGCATTTTAATATCTAGATTTCACTAGGGAATTTTTTTTTTAAAATCGAGATACTGCACAATTTCTCTTTTTAGAATCACAGAATAATTTAATTTGGATGCGACCTCTGACAGAGCAGTCCCCCACATAAAGCAAGGCAAACTCTCAAGTTAGATCCAACTTCAAACTTAGATGAGATGCTGGAAGTCACACCCACCTGAGTTTCAAGTAACCCCAATGATGGGGAGCCCACAACCTCCTCCTCCCCATGGGAAACCTACAGCTGACAGAAAAAGAAGGGCAAGACACAATCAGCTGAGATTTCTGTTGTGAGAAGTCTTGCCCACTAGTTTAACCAAAGAACGAACTAAAAACTTCTAGCACAAAACCAGGTTTTGGTATCTCACTGAAGTAAAAAAAGTTGTTTTAAAAGTGACAAAATCTCTTTATTCCTTGGCATTAGTAGAAATTCAAGGTAGAAAAAAGTAACAAACTTTTTAAGTTAATTTCCATTTCAGTTCGACTTTTTATATTCAGGTCTTATCTCAAGTGTCTTCACAGGGTTCTTCCTTCTAATATCTTGTTTGGAGACTGCTCTACAGCTTCCTACACTTTGCTAACTTTTTCTAGTCATTAACTTCAATTCTCATTTACCATATTTTCACCCCTTGACTCCCAATCAACAGTTCTATGGAGTACTTTAATTATTAGCTTTCTTCCTTTGTTATTTGTTGACTTTTATTCCGCCCACAAAGCCACTTTGAAACCAAGATTTAATTCACAGAAGTAGAAAGGTTATAGTTCCTCCAGTCCTTGGATGATGACCATCTTTTGCAAGCTCCTGTCAGTTTTTCCATATATGAAAAAGCACCACGGGTAAAGCCAAAGTGAGATCCTTACCAACAGCTCCCTAAATACTTAAGATCATTGGGTGCATGGACAGACAGTTCACCTTTGCTCCATTACTTCACATCTCAATGCATACGATCTAAAACTTTACTGCTGTATCCTCACTGCTCATAAAACAACTATGAACTGCGCCACTCTCAGCAGCTTCACCATCAGTGCATGTCAGTCTAGCTCATTTTTCTCTACAGTACCTAAAATGCACTAGGTATTTCATCTAACCAGGGGACTTATGGTTGTCTTTTGAGAAAGGAGAACAAGTCAGAGCACAACCAGAGGGCTGGAGGTGTAGCCAGGCTAGCAGCCAGCAGGGCTAACCACACTGCAGGTGTGCTGCTCAGGGAGAACTGTGAAACCAGACCTGCAAAGGCAAGACAGAGATATTTTTTCAGCCTTGATAAGGGAAAGCTCAATGGCTGAATAGCATCACCATGGGCCTATGAAAGGAAAAGCAATTGTACACGTGTCTACTTGCAGGCACAGTTTACTTAATTAGGTTTGAATAGGCATTATACAGAATAGTATAAGTGAGGGTGATGGGGCTAAGACAAACTGTCCCGGGATGTACATCAGAAGCTGATGAACAAGACTGCACTAAAATTCAAAGGATATTCTGTGTGGGGCAGAAGAGAGTCACATGTTTATATCCAGTTCTTTTTGACTTGGAGCGTGGTGGATGAGTAACACTAGTGTCCTCCGAGATAACTCTGACACAGTAAACATTGAGAGTGGAGCTCCATGTAACCAACACATACTCTTACAGTTTAAACATTGTCATAAAAAGCCATAAAGGTGACTAGACTTCCCACACCCATTAAGCGCTGCCTCTACAAGATTACTAAGTAGTGCAGACTGATGCCACGAATACTGCATGCCACTTTCACAGTATCACATTCCTTTTAATATTACAGACAAATCTCAGCTCGAGAACCTTCCTCATGACTCCTCAGCTGGATGGAAAAGGTTACACTTTTTGCAAAGTCATGTGAGTTGGAGAGCACGCCATGCAATTTAAAGAGGCACAAAAAGGTTTTATTTCCTTTCTGAAAAAACAATTATTTGCAGAATCTGTTTATAGATTATCGTAAACAAGTTCAGAAATAGAACATAATTGTACTCGGTGTTCTAGTGAAGTTGGACCGCTCTATTTTGTGGTGGTGCTTCCTCCCCGAGAGAGATGCATCATGTTGCTGATACACTTTAAGGTTTTCTTTCACATGCTCTCAAGATGTATCTTACTTGAAGCCCAAAATACAAAAAATCTGGCTACCTTCCATAAATAATCCACCACATCCCAGACTGCAGCTTACTTTTGGACCCCTCTCCATGAAAATGCATGATCAAAAACCTGGAAGGCCTCCATGGACTTTTAGCGGACCTCCGAACACAACAGCACCTGACTGGCTCTGAAGGGAATATTCCTGCAAAATCTACTTTTGGGAAACCTGTAACTATACTCTGCCCTTTACTTGGAGGGTTTATCACATGGTGTTCACTAATTCATTCTTCCCCAGCCCTCTTCTGTCCTTACAATACAAGCTATTTCTTTTCATCTTGTACTGCTTCATCAGCTCCTTCATTCAGCAACATAAACTTTTAAGCAACGAATGTGAAATAATGCAAGTCAACAGATATTTCAAATAGTGCATTAACATCTTCATAGCATTATCTTCTCCATCTTTTGTTTCAAAGTTTTCTTTTCACACAATTTCACAAATCAGAACAGCACTTGAAGACATAACAGTAGTTGCTGGCCATACCTGCAGGATTCCTGGCTCACATTTCACAAGGTCACTATTGAACCAGGAGGCAATACCTCTGTAAAGTAATTGCTAGAAACACCTATGCTCATTCCTTATCAACAGAGATTAAATCCTTTTTTTGCGGGGTGGAATTGCAAGCAGCTCCCTTCACAGGGTTGAGGCTGGCCTGTGGCTGAGTTAGAGACTATGGGGTAGGAAACAGAAGGAAGACTGTTTTTGCATAGTTATAAATGGAAAAAAAGACAGCAATGGTGTTTGAAAGATTTCATTACAAGGGTGTTTTTTATTGTTTTTGAGGGGGCATTTGTTTGTGGTTTTGGTTTTCTCTAAACTGAAAAGCAATAACAGGATTTAAAACAGGAAACGAGTTACTAAGAACATTTTGGGGAAGAGTTATTTATCAGATTGAATTCCATTTCTACAATAGGAGACAGGCTCTCGCCCGGTCTCCTTTGCTTTCAGGCTTCTGTCACAGTTATCAAAATTGGTACAGCTGGCAAAATAGGGGCTAGCAAAACAGACAGAAGTGAATATAATGTATTTTCCAATTACATAAAGCCTGAAATTGTTGTGTCCTTTTTAGCAATTTCCTACTCCAAACAAGAAGGGAGAAGAACTCCATTTGTAATGTGTGTCCTTGTTACAACTTAAGTTATTTCCGATATAACCTTCTTAGACAGCTGTTACAAATGTGTGTCAAAATCCCCCTCTCCTCAAAATTTATTTTGACGTTTTCATGGTGGGGGGTGGGTAGGGTGGAAATCATCCTATGAATGCTTTTGATTGACATGATGAATAAGTTAGCTCTACTTGCAATAGAGTAAAACACCATCTCTTACTGTGGCAATATAGTAAGACTTCTGAGGAAAGAGCACCCCGCAGTCCTTCTCCCTAGAACTGTGGGGGAATGAGGTGGGTGGGGGTGCAGGGGGACAGACGATGTTTTTCATGGGAAGAATTTTACTCAAAACGTTAAACTTACAAAGGCCCCAAAGGAATTGGAGTACAGAAGCTGATCAGCTTTTTCCAGCATTCTGCCTGACTGGTATAAAGTGCCAATGAACTGATTTGCTCATGGATGAGCTTGTATTTGGTGCTTTGTCATGTAATACTAGACTTTGGCTGCCTCAGGTCAACTCACCTTGACTTCCACTTAAGAAAAGCCATTACTTAGTTCACCAGTTTCAGTCTTTTTTGGATGTAAAACAAATGCTTTCTCATGTCTAGGGGCTTTTTGAGTTAAGGTGGTTTTTTTCTAAGATAAGCCTTCTAGTGATGGCTTCTCATCAGAAGGTCTAATAAGATTATTCAAACTGGTCAATTAACTAGATACTTCTATGAAATCCACTCCTGTAGCTGATACTAGTTTGTATTAATTTGGTTTTTTTTCTAAAATACATTGTAAACCACCCAAAATAACAATGTATTTATTTCTGAAAATTAATTCCCTTTGAACATTAGGTGTTTGCCAGCCTTTGATTCCTACATGAATGGTCATCTTAGGAATATCTACACATTTTATGGTACTGACATAGGTTAATTTAAAGTTTAATGCTACTGACAACCATCAGGCATTCCTAATGTACAGTGCATTCAATATAATGGAAGAGGAGGAAGAGCAATACACCTAAAGAGCCCTCAACTTCTAGCAAGACCCTTATTACATAAGGAACATATATAGAAATTGTTAACATCCTACAGAGTTAGACTGTATTTTGAAACAAATGACTCACAGAAAGCTTACTGACCTCCTACGATTCACTACAGACTATTTACACTAAAACATTTATTATGTAATTTGAATTAAAACTATTCAGCTTTTTGTGAAGAAAAGGTTATGTTTTAACTCTCTTGGAAACTGTTACTAAACTGTTATCAAGGACACTGCAAAACACGTTGCTTTCCTTGGGATAATTTGCATTTGCTGGAAGCTATCAGTGTGATGTTGTTGAACAGAAAAGGGAAGAAGAACCTGTTTACTCAAGACCCTCTCCATTAAGGTACAGCCAGATCACACTAGGGGAGTTGCCAATTTTTCCTTCAAAGAGTCAAGAATCATTGTTCTGAAAAGTCAGTCCTTCCAATCCTGTTGATGATAGACGAGTTAGATCCTGCTTCCCTCCTGTTAAAAAATAAAGCTGTCTTAAAATTTTACAGTAGGTAAAAAGTTCAACTTTTCTGTATTCTGTTTTTCTTCTCACATCCAGATTTGACAAAACTATTACAAGAAAAAAGAAATAGCTTGGAAAAAGATGCTTTTGTAGAGTGGTTGTTCCATAAATCTTTACATCAGGTGCCTCTGAAAGTCACTGTAAGGGACTCAGTACGTCTGCAGTAAGTACACAAGCATGTTAGAAAAGTGAAGAGAGAAAGGTAAACAGATGGGACACTAGATAACTGAAAAAATTATTTAACTGTGTATTCAGAGGAAGACAATCAGTGTGGAAAACATGCCGTTCGCTTACAGACTGCCTGCAAGACAGTGTTTCACTGCAAATGGCATAATGTATGGTAAGAACGCATCAGCTGCGGAACACGGTTATAGACTATCCTATGTCTGGCAGTCCTGCAATACCATCCTATGCAGCACTACTTCACTTGTTTGCACTTTTGATCATCTTAATCAGATCCCATTTCTTCATTTAAAGGTTGGCATCTTCACTGGCTGTTCTCTTGTCACTTTAACTGTTTCAGGGCAGCCCAGCATGCTCCTTGTGTGGACAGTCAATAGTGAATTTGCATGTCCCAACACAAAATCCAAGATGTCACTGTCCTTTTTAGATAAAGCTGCACATTCAGTCCTAAATGGAGAAGAGTTGTCAAAACACAGATAAAAGCTTCCATCAAGACAAACAGAGCTATGGGATCACTCCTGATAGCCAACCCTGAGCCAAGCCAAGGTGCCACCCTAGAAATACCTAAGAACAAAAAGCCAGAAGAAAACTTTTAGCAGTGCCTCCAGAATATGCAAATGCCATGATGGCCCTCCCTTCTGACCAAAATTCTCATGTTTATGCCCTATACCAAATTCACTAAAGACCTACTGTGGCAGATCTTCAGATCTGCAGCCTGTGCCAACAGCTCTATTTTGGTTCTCTCAGTTCAGCACTATTACCTGGCCTATGCAGGTGGTGCTAATTGATCTCAGAAGCAATACTCATCTAGGAAAACCCTAGTAACTAAACAGTAACAGCTGAAATTTGTCCTTCTGTTCTTTCTCCATTAGCCATACTACACTATTACCAACATTCCTCTAAAGCTGCAGTCAAACCATTTACCTGCATAATCTGGTTTATTTAAATAAATGCCATAACAGCAACCAGTATCCAAGTCCTACATGATGCCTGAAAGGAGTTTGAAAATACTAATGATGCAATTGATGAACAACAGAAGGAGAAATTCATGGAACTTCATTAATTTGCTTCCCTATGCAAGAAAGCAATGCAGGATAAAAAAAAATAAATTAAAATCACAGCATGGAAAAGACACAGTACCAGACTAATTGAAAATGGAAGATATTTTCAAGATTCTCAAGATATTTGCTAAAATAGTAATAATGTTCTTCCATCACTACAGTCAGAGCAAGCTAGCTGTACTGATGGGAAACAAAAAAATTGGAAGTCACCAAACAGACCTAGCCTCATTGCCTTTCCAAACAAAGTGTCTGCATGATAGTACACTATGTGGAGAACTGTAACCAATAAAAAAAAATACCAGTAAGAGCGTATAAAAAGCCTTTCAATAATACACATTAGCCCATGATCATGAGCATTTCCTGACCTCCTACCATTTATTTGCATTACTACCTAATAGATACAAAATTTGATCCACATTGTACTTTATTCAGCTGCAACTTATAGCAATACACACACAAAAATTCAGAACCTGTTCTCTTTTCAGAGTGATGAAATTGCTATTTTAAGCCTATCCAGTCTCTTCCAACAGTAAATTTTCCATTATTCCTTTTTGTTCTTCCACTGTCCCCAAGTTAAGGCTAGGTTTCTTTAGAAAATGGTAAAATAGATGGACAACTACCAAACACTGAATTGCAGCGAAGCTGGACAGTTCACGCTGTCACACCCCTTTCAGAGTGGTTGAATTCTGACCTTCACAATATTTCCAAAATATTCTATATTTAAACACTTAGTCACTGAGGAAACCCGAAAGGGAGTGGCGAGTATTCAACATTTCTAAAACACAGATGTCACAGACTTAGAGGATCTCCATGAGAAGCTGGAGGGGGATACAAGGATGATGCACTACGGGACATACTAACAGACTAGCTGAAGGAAAGTAGTAATAAGAGAAGGAAAAAAGATTTCAAGAAAAGACTCCTTTTAATGCCAACTTCTTTCCCCCCAAAATTATGTCAGCACTAGGAGCTGCTGGTATTTTAGCCACACCTAATATACAAGTGGTCTGGACCTTTTTGTGTTGTTTTTTAAACATACGTGAAAGCATTATTAAATCTTTGGAAATACAAGAGAAAAAATGCTGTATGAATTATAACAAGCTATAAAAAATAATTTTATATATGATTCTGCACTTTATAAAAAAAAACCACAGCATCAGCTCCATGAACTGTGTTCACATATGAAAGATCATTTTTCTTAAGTCTACAAAAGTCAGCCTCTGATGACTGTATGTCAAATGGAAATGGCAATCGCTTCCACAGAATGCTGAAACCTACAGGTTATATTCCTGCAGGACTCACCCAAAATCTGAAATTCCAGCACATATCTTTGGTTCGAGTTCTGGTAACTATCACCAGAGTTTTAAAGACAGGCCTCTTGTAAATAGCCATCTGAAATTCCAAAGCACTTCTACAAATCTCCTTTTCCATAGCTTGCATTTGAGTTGATTGGAAGCTATAAAAAGGTCCAAAGAAACAAAACCAGCATGAAACATTTAGTGTTAACCGTCCAAATTTCCATGACAACGGCTTCAGTGAGCTCACCCCATTGGTACTATAGCAGCAGACCAATGGTCCAGTAAACACAGAGAGAAAACTGTTAAGATCTAATAAAAGTAAGATATTTGGTTACAGATCTCCTTGAAATAAACACACAAAACCCCAAAAATGTTTGACTGAAAAAGAAAGGGGTTGTTTAGCTTAGCTCAGCTTTGCCATTTTCAGTAGCTGGGGGTGTGTCTGTGTAACTACGTGCAAGTAGTCTCTTCTCCCCAAACCTGCAATTTCACAGGATATCTGCATCTGAAAATCCTGTTTGGTTACTGCATATCAAATGTTCCCTCTGGAAAAAACATCAGTTTTTGATTACAGTGATGATGCTGTAAAGGCACAAAGAGAAGCATTCTCATGTCCAAAGCCAGCAACTTCTGAGTTGGGAAGAAGCTGCCAGGTATTTCAGCCAAGATGAATTTTTGTTTTGTTTTTCAAATGTGACCATCAACACATGTGCTTACACGCACACTGCCCTGAGAATGGAAGGCAATACATGTTTTTGCTCTCTCTTCACAGTGCTTCAGCTGGTGACAGTCAGAAGTCTAGGTCACAGAAACTCTGGACCACCTCTTCAGGCCTGAAATTCTTGGAAAGCAGTAGCCAAAAGGTCAACATCCCAATAAAACAAAAATTCTCTGATGGGCCCCCATCCCTTGCATCAGGGGCATCTACTGGAAAGCTGTATGCTGTTTGTCCAGTTTCTCTAACTGGATTCTCAAGTATTATATAGGTGTGACTACTTCACTATTTTAATTTGGACCAGGAGCATGTCTGAGAGCGGATTCTCCCAATCCACTTCTTGTGCAATGGACCGCATTGTGGAGCTGTCTCAAAGTGCCTGAACTGACAACCATCTAAATAAAACTAAACCTTCATTTTGTGGTGCATTTCACTACAAACAGGCATTCCGTCCACAGCACCAAATTAGGGCTAGTTCAAAGTAAAACCCACTTCCCTGAATGAGGTACACAACCTGACCTCAGCACCAGCCATTTCCCTTGAACTACCTGTTGCTGTATGCTACTTACTAATGTAGATGCAACCTACACGCGATTTCATCCAGACTAATAACTGCAACTTTCACATACCTGGCCAGCTGATCTGGGAATATTGGCCTGGCTTTTTGGGAGCTTGCAGAGACAAGAGAAAAAAGGTAGCAGAAACCCAGCTGTTAATGCCCTAGTCCACCTGACAGGCTAAAGGTGTCTGAACCCTCCCTCTTGCTTTTCAGTAAGCAAACTGTGTTTTTCAGAAAGATTTTACGTTAAATCTCTCCTATTAGAATTTTATATCTATGCATTAATTCATCTCAGGATTTGCTATTGTAATTTGGTTTAAAAGTAAGAATAACTGAAAACAATTCAGATAGAACTCAGTACAAATAACTCAGTGATAAAACCAATACACTGTGGTTAACATCATTCTTTGCCTCAGCTTCTGCTCTCCAAGTTACAGCTGCTTTTCCCAGCTCTACTGCCTCACATCCCCATAAAAATTAGTAAGCAATCTCCTATTTGGGCACGTCTCTTGACATATTTTGTATATCTTTACTGATATGTAAAGGACTAAGAAAACTGAGGCTGAGATATTTTTTTTTCTCAGTCATTGCCATCCATGAGTATTTCAGCTTGAAGAGCTGAGCTGTAAAGGCTTCTAATTTTAAAAAAATAAATATATATATGCATATAGCCAAACTGTAATTCCATTAACAGTGCTTCTATTGAAGATTTACTTGCCAAGTCACTAGTCAACCTCTGTACACCATACACAACCTCAGCTCCTTCAACTTTAAGAGGTCTTTTAAATCATTTTGTTTTAAAATCTTAGGTATTTTTTAGCTGGCACAGCAAAAATGTTCCAACATCCCCTTAAAGCAGAGGTTTCTCAAAAATGTTGCAGCTTCTATATTCAGGATGATGGGAAATTACAAACCCGAATTGTCTTGCAGCTCTGTGAGCTGACCTCTGAGGAAAGAGGTGCTTTGCCCAACTTTTCCCTTAAAGATATTTCTACTTCAGGCACCAAGAGCCAAACCGCTGCTTTTGTGTCCTCAGAAACAACTCTAGTGCACATAAAAGACTGTTTCATTATAGCAGTCTTCCAAAAAAGTAGGCTATGATGTGAAACAGTATTTTAAATCATCAAATGTAAAGCAAATAAAGTCAAACTGCAGTGCCCCACATATATATATATACGGCAAAAACCCAAGCAAACCCTTAGTTGTACCACCATCCATCTCTGATGGGACCTGGAGTTTTCTCTGATCCTTAAGGATTTACTAATATTTTTGATATTTGTTTGACCCAAAATATGTTAACCACACGAAGACATCTAATAGCACCAACTTCCAGAGAACTTTTCAGCAAAGGAAAGCAGTTTTTGACTGGAGCCTGAAAGTTCTGTTTTGAATTGCAGAGTACCTGTACAAAACAGCAAGCTCAGCTACCTCACTGGGCTTGGCTGAAGTAGATACTCCTGAAAGTAGATACTCATAAGAAATTAATTCAGAAAGGCATAAATGATTCAAGAGAAAAACCTTGGTAAGCTGCAATCTACATGGCCAGAAATTTTACTATGGAAAGCCCTATTCCTTATTAGGGCACCCATAATGTACCTTACAAATGCAGAGGACAGTGCCCTACTACATCTGCACAGCCACATAAAAGCCGTGTAAGCCAGACTGTATTCTGGTCCTCTCCCATCGCATCGGAGACGTCTAAGCAGAGCGGGTGCAATTCAGGCCTGGCATGCAGAAAAAGAAATGGAAGGACGAAGAATAAAAGTGAACAGCTCCAAAGGGAACATAACTGCTGAGTAACAGAGGGGGTTCACCACACGACTGACTTCATTTCAAATGCTGAGCGCGTATTCCTGGGTCATTGCCCAGACCCCCGTGGGGGAAAGTGGGGAGTGACTGGCATACAGAAAACAGCGCACTTCAACTGCTTGGCCTTTCGCAACAATCTGCATTTATCTGAAAGCTGTCAACTGGTAACAACACTTTCCCTCCAGCATAAACTGACCAGGAGAAACACACTGAGGAGCAACATAGTGTTCTCTGACAGGGGCACTGGGTGAACTCATGCCCCAAAACCCAGCTCCAGCAAAAATCTAAACTTTCTCTTTGCTGCGTTGCTGGCATCCAACCTGGGAGACAAGCGAGGGTCTGTCCCTCCAGCCCTGCCCACTGCATCAATGGCTTCAAGGAGATTCTTCCCCAAGCAAAACTGTGGCATTTGAGCTCTCCCTCCCCAGTGATTCCCAATTCTTCCCTGACACTAGTTCTCTATCACCTCTCTGATTCTTGATACAGTATCCAAGTATTCAAATTCATTTACGAAAAGGGTTATCGGGGTAAATGCACTAGCACAAACATGGGTTGTACCCCATAGGATACCATCACCCTTTATTCACCTTCCTAAATAATTTACCATCTTAGTAGTAAGATCGGCTCAAAAGTAAGACAGGCTTAATAAACTTCTAAGTTTATTGGGCTTTAGACAGTGTTAAAATGCCTGGTTATGAGGGCTCCTTAAGAGATCAAACCTCAATTTGTTTGGCTAAAATGCAAGTCATTAACTGAGGGATTAAAGATAATCAAGGGTGCTCAACTCTGCTGGAAACTGGGGAATAAAGAAAAGAGGCACATCAGTACAGCTGGAACAAAACATCCTCATGAATGAGTATGATATACCCTGAAACAGACCAGCAAAAAAGCGAAGATCACCCTTTCAGAACACTGTTAAAAAGGAAAAAAAGGAGGGGGAGATTTCTTGGGCTTCCTGATTTTCGATCCCTCATTCCTTTTCATTTTCTTCCAGAAAGCATATTAATTTCACTTGTAGCTTCTGACCTAAACTCAGACATAGATTGTTACTCCCATGCATTCTCCTACAGAGGTCTACTAGGCACTCTATTATTTAGAAAATAGAAATAACAGCAAAATATAGCAAGATCAATTATAACGCAGTATATTAAGCTATATTAGGATTCCTAGAAAAAAAAGTGGCATTTCCAATATTATTACAATCACTACTTCAGTAACGTTTCACGGCACAAGTCAAGTAACCAAGCCTTGCTGCACTGAATAACGTATGGAGAAACTTTCTTTTTTGATGCCTTGAGAGCTTCCCAAACTGAAAAAAGCTCACAGGCAATTCTGACTCAGCAGTCATAGAGCCATAGAATGGGTTGAGTTGGAAGGGACCTTAAGGATCATCTAGTTCCAACTCTCCTGCCATGGGCAGGGATACCTTCCACTAGACCAGGGTGCTCAAATCCCCATCCAGCCCGACCTTGAACATTTCCAGGGATGGGGCATCTGGGCAAGCTGTTGAAGAATTTCTTCCTAATATCTAATCTAAATGTACCATACTAAAGCCATTACCCCTTGTCCTATCACTACAGTCCTCGGGGCGGGGGGCAACAACACCCACCTACTTCTTGCTTTGCTATTGGGAATTTCAGAGCGTCTATTGTGAATATACCCTAAAATGTGATCTTCAGAGCAGAAGAAATCCAAACAATCAGTTTCTCAGTCCAAGGTCCAAAATTAGTCAAGCCAGCTGGCGACAGCTACATTGTAAATCCACCCTTTTCTGTCACTGCTGGTGGCCCATTCTTGGAGTTTCCTCGGACTGCAGTGAGAAACTTTGCTGCTTTCAGTTCCCCTCAAGAGGGAAGTGGGAGCATCCCCTTCCTACCTGCTGTCCTGCAGGTTGGAGACAGCTGATCAGGGTTGATTGATCCATACCAGCAAAATCGTTATAGAAGAAACCTTGATTTAAACAGTGTAACCTTGCTTTGCATTTTACCTTAGTTGTTTTCTTTACTGGCTCCTTGTTGGTTTTAATCCTTTAGACAAAATAAGCTGAAGCTAAACATAGCTTTTATATTATATACTGAACTCGTTTTTTGTAACTAGAAAGACACACTATGTATAAATCGCTTAACTAGCTGAGAATCTGAGGACACATTTACTCAAATTCTCTATTTATACAATTTATTACACCAAGAACTGTTTCTCACTTTCTATTTCTTTAGCAATCAGTTCTTCAATACTAGTTCCTGTCAAGCTGCTTCTGAATAGAAACTTACATTATAAAATGAAGTCAACTGTAGACAACTAACACTAAACTTGTATTTGTTTTTTTCTTAAATTAAACTAAAGCTGTATTGAAATTTGATGGAAACAGAAATAAAACTACTAACAACTATCACTGTACTATTGTTTCCTCCTAATGAATTAATGGTGTGCAAGTACACCATAAATCAGTAAGAATCTGCAATTCTGTTTTTTTTTATTTGCAGACTGAAACCTTTGATGTTTTTCGACCTCAAAATGATTTTATCTTTAGTAACAGTTATTGCAGTGAACTAAACTGAATACAGATTAAAGTATCTCCATATATCTACAAAAGTGACTGCATTGTCTACCCGCAACAGTGCAAAGTTAGTTTACACTTTCAACAAACTATGTTTTAAGGTGCTTAGTCAAAGGTTTCCCTGAAGTCAGTTGTCTGACTGCATAAAACTGTGCAGGAAAAACAGGTATAACTGTTCTTTTTTATTTAAATAATTTTAGGACACTAAACCAAGTCAGTACTTAAGAATTCATTATTCAACAAGTCATAACTCAAGTAGTTTACCCAGCATCCATATGGCCAATGTGGGCAACACCAGCCCACGTAGGACTCAAGCCGGGCTTTATCCTCCAGCCCAGAATGGGCCCCACAGCCTGGCCTGGCAGCACTGCAAAACTCATCCCCAAGGAGCCTGTGTGTAGGTAGAAGACAAGCTGGGTAAAACAGCACGTAAAAACCTGTAATGAAGACATATTAAAAGGTAATGTTTATACAAACATTAGGGACCAATTTTATAGCATATGGGAGTAAATTACTTCACTTGTATCTGCAGGCCTGGGGACCTGCATGGTGACACTAAGCACTCACATTACTGGATGGGGAAGGAGGGTTTACACATTTTTAAGTAATAGATGCAGAGGGATAGCTTTGTTTTGAGGGGAGTAGTCTCCTCCCCACCATATCCTGCAGTCATTCTCCATTCTGGAATGGGCCACCATCTTATAAAACCTGGAAAGTCTCGCATTTGTGTTGAAAGCCCACAGCAGTAGTTCCTACGTTTTTACTGATCAAATTTTGGCAGGCAGGAAAGCTTTCTCCGTTAACAAGCCTCATTTTATATTTCAAAATACGCTGCTTTGCTTTCCTCCCAAATTAGCGCTGATCATTAATGGCCATTAAAAGAATAAAACTAAACACTTGCAAGGAACCAGCATTGCAATAATTAGTTCTGAAAGCCCAGAAAGCACTCCTGAAAGCAGTTATAAGTGTGTTTCTGCAAGAGCTTCTGCTGCTCTCTCTAAAAACGCAGCCAACCTTGTGTGCTACGAGTTCTGCCTTGTACCTCCTCCAAGACTAACTCCTCTTTGACTAGCTGCTTTGTCCAGCTGACAAGTGAACAACGAGGGGGAGAAACAGGCGACCCCTTGGTGGCATCCCTAAAGTATTTACTCAATAGCATCACTCATTTTTTGACAGCAGCCACCTGTATAGGAGACTGGTCTGTTTGTAAGAGCTGGCATGGAAATCAGCTGGTATCATTCCCTTGGATAACATAGCAAATCAGGCCTTACGTCACCCACAAGACAGAGCCACAGTGATGACAGAAGAGGGAACTACCTTAACAAGTGCTCTACCTGGTAGGTCTTTAAACAGAGAAAATAAGCCAAGTGGAAAGAGGAAAGGATACATTTCTATTTCTCAGGGCATGGCTAAAATTAAGCAGGCTCCCTTTGAAACAGGATAGAGCAAATCCTATCTGAGAATCTGAATGAAGGCAACACAGTCACACATCAAACACTTCCCTTTTACTATCTTCCCACAGTAGGTATTTCACCCCTTACAGATTCAGGGAGAGAGATGTGTAACAGTGATTAAGCAACTGACCATTTACACCTGGCAAAACATAAGGGAGAACCAGGCTTTATGTGGTCTACCTAGCAGGCTAGGCTGCCTGTTAAACTTCAAGATAAAGTTTTTTTCCCAGCTAATTCCTCCAGTTCTTGCCTGTCAAACAGCTGTTTCACCTACTTGTCTGTCATTTTCTACACTTTCTGCTTTGCCTCACAACAGAGTATCATGTACAGCTCATTTTAAATTCACAATGACTGTTACTTTGGGGAAAAAAAGTATTTTTTGAAACATCAGCTCAAAACTATATTCTAGATTTCTTTAACCATCTCTACTGCTTCGCATCCATATGTAGTTTCACAGTTACAGTGGAAAATCCTACTGAAGTCCAGACAGAGATGTAGCAGCCAGCACATGACACATGCATTGTCGTACTTAGACAAGTAAGTCTCCCATTAAAAGCTAAGTTACTGTTCTTCATAAATTCAGAGTATGACAAAAACCAGGAAAAAAGTCCAAAACAAACAGTGGGAGTGCTGCTACACATTCCCCAGAGCACACAAGAAGCGTTAGACTTCAGCAGGCAGTAAGACCACACCTTCTGTGCAGTTTTAATTACAGCTCTCCCCTTCTACCGATCCGGAGCAAGGCAGAACAGCCGGCCAGAACTGCAGCTTCGTTTTTAACCCTCAAGCCAAGCCGGGAGTTTATCAGTTTGCCTTTACTGTTCACTTCGAGCGCGTCTCCTTCTCCCCAGCTGAACAATACAGCGGCGCCCCGCTGCCTTCCCAGCGACGGCTGACTTGCCTTAAAATTAAACGCGAACGCCTGCGAACTCTTAGGCTGGACTTTCCTCCCCGAGCGCGGAGGACGGCGGGCGCGGCGCCGCCTACCTTAGCCACCCAGCTGAACAATGGTGACATCCGACGAGCTCCGGCTCCGGCGCGGCGGCCGGCGGCGATCTCCGGCTCCGGCCGCTCCTCTCCGCCTCTCCCCGCTGCCGCCCGGCTGCCGCCC
>JAVJGI010000001.1:27490045-27510767 GCA_035590275.1 Ibycter americanus
AAGTACAATGGGAATAATGGTACTGAAATTCGTAACAAAAGCCCACCAGGGTATTTTAATTGATTTCAACCAGTCTTAGATTCAGCCTTCAGTATCTCTAAGATAAGGTGAGGAATTCCTTTGCTGGTGGAAAGCAAGAGCCGGAGAGGTGAAAATTGTCACAGCTATAGCAGTACCTTACATTTGCTCTGGACAGCCACTAAGTGGCACTTAAACACCTCATCTTACACCATGGTGAATCTGCAAACTGTTGGGAAAGGAGGCCGGCAGGGGGGGAAGGAGTTACGCGCTCTGGGGACTAATCCCTTTTGAGAACAATGAAGTTCATTTCCTGCAATTAGAGAAACTTCCTAAGGGCCTGACTATGAAAACGTTACTGCCAGAAACGCCTTACAGTGCTCTGCGAAAGCAGAAACACAGTACAGAGCTCCGCAGATGCAACTGTTTCCTCTCATAAATCCCAGTTCTGCTTCGGGAATCAGAGTGCCTCGTTCCAGTAGACCATTACCCACTATATTGCCATTTTGAAATATGTACTTAAACCAGGAAAATGAAAGCGCCTCATCACTGCCGGACTGCAGGTCAAACTAAAGTGGCCCTAACGTCTTAACATGACTGCTAGAAATGCCTCTGAGTCCAGTTTCAGTTAGAGATCTCTGCAGGGACCAACGCTATTTGTACTTGCAGATGCACATTAGAACGGGATTTTAGTAGTCAGCAGAAAATCAAAAAGTAATGAATGGGGCTCTGCTCTTCTTAAGGCTTTGGTACATTATTGCTTCCTAGACATATGTCATTCTTTCATTTGCATTTTTAATCAAAGAAAGAAACCCGATTTTCCTAATACTGGTGTTGAATCAACTATGTTAATTATCCCGAATATGTTAATGAATTGCAGTTATCAGGGTTTTTTTATCTGCTTTTAAAACTGCTTCTGTTTCATTAAAAATCTTTCTCAATGAATTAATTACAGAAATTGGAAACCATTTTTCCTATATATGAACAACATAACTGTAATTGGAAAAAATCTAGAGATAAAAACAAGCAGAATAATATACTAGGTATTTTAGGTGCTAACCAAGCAAGCATCTGCAAGCACATTCAATGTCATTATTGCAGGTATGTCTGTTGTCTTCAGTGGAACTAGCCTGAACTTAAAGTGCATACAGGCTTTCAGCATCAAAGACTCAGAAGTAAGATTTACATACAATTTGCTTTTTAGACTCTCAAAGAAACAGCTCCATTTCAGTTAGCCATAGGCTTAGATATAAAATACACCACCAGATATTAGCTGCAAGCTCTATTTTTCACCTTCGTGCTGAATGCGGCCTCCAGAAATCTCAAGAGTTAAGAATTTTACCCTTCATTCTCTCTTTCTGTGAAAGTTCTTTCCATTATGATTAAAGTACAGCATTTAAGCAACAAAGCAACTCAATAAACCACAGTACATCATGATCACTAAGAATACAATTTTCAAGCACATTTGTATGTGTGAAACTAGTTTTGTGCAGTTCTTTTAAAGGCTGAAACAAGAATTTTGCAAATGAAAAGCATTCAATCAGTTATGTAGGATCAAACTTAAGCTAATGCAAGAAGAATCACCAGCAGCGAAGCTGTTTTTATGACCAGCAATAGATCTCAATTACCGTCACTCTGGGAAAAGTGGGGGGAGGGTGGGAAAGAAAGGAGAAGTCCACATCAACCAGCAGTTTCATACAAAGGACAAACCAAGTATAAACTGGCATTATCCACTCAACCCTTGTATCAGATCCTCGATGATCAACCTTTGGGGCAGACACACATATCCATTTAAGCCTGTATTTGTCCAGTCACACAAATCATTCTTTAGGAAAATATTTCCCACAGCCCTTCCCATAACTTGATGTCCACAGAGAGGGTAAAAATACAGAAATATAGAACAACTGTGTCTGCACCGGGCAAGGGAAAGCACTGATTTTATGACAGTGATTTGTTACCGTTATTCACTTTGACATATGACAGGATGGGAGATTGTGCTGCTAAAGTAAATACAGCAGTTATATATGTGTCCTCTGCTTTGGTTTTCTGCTCCACTACAGCTAAAGAGCTCACATCTGATGACCTTGAGGGCACAGCATAAACGTCAGCCCCATGCAGGCAAAACTAAATCAAAAGACGATTGCATGGAAAAATAAGGAGCTATTTCAGGAAGGTGATTTACTCAGTATCGTAATTTATGAATTGGCATTTTCATGTTTCAATGTGGATGGCTTGAACTTGTCCATTAGGGCCATTTTAAAATCTTAAAAAAAGAAAATGCAGTCGCCTGAACATGAATGTCCATGTTTAAGTAGCTCTAAGCTTTTCAGAGAAACTCGTGAAGCAGAAAAAATAGAAAGGTTTTGATTTACCAATCTTGAGGAAAGATCACTGATGTAGGACCCAGTCCTACAATCTGATTTGTGCCAGAACCACTCTTGAGCCTGTCTGGAGAGCTTGTGCTAACCTGCATGACAGATACGGCCTTTGTTTATTCCATATTTGAGAAAAGCTATCTTCCCACATGTTTAAAAACAGATTGTACACACTCTGATTGTTCTTTTTCACTAACTACATTACACTGTCCTCAATACGTTACTGTACTACGTGCCACAAAAACTTAACACTGTATTAAGTAACACTGGGTTTTTATAAAAACTGTTCTTTTTCAAAGCAGGGTTTTTTTCCTTCTAAAAGAAACTTTCTGGCTTTAAATCGCATACAGCTATCATTGCACCATGCACCCATAAAATTAATTTAAAAACATCACAACTGCGCATACTTTATTTTCCTTAACGTCCTTCATTAAATGAAAAATAAACACCATCTACTGAATCTAGATTAGGCTATCTAGCTCCTGTTTGGTGGTCGATAAGGCAGCATTCTTCCAAACATCCTCTAGTCTTAAATTAACTTCAGCAAGCCATAGCAGCGGGTGACTACAGGAAATACACTGGAGTTCTGTTATCATTAATTATTCCTCTTTATAGTACCATATATTCAGCTTAATATTCAACGTTGCTATAGAGCAAACAGGATTTCTGAACTCTTGATTTGTATATGCAACCTGGGTTTCTAGACTCACTCTGTTTCTCACTCAGAACTTTTACACAGGCACAACTCTTTTTTTTCCTTTTTTTTTATTTTATTTTATTTTATTTGCCCAGAATTTTCTGCTGGCTGTGAGTTGGTTTGAAGCGTAGGTCTGGCTAGGCTGCAAGGCAATGAGGAGACCCATTCACTTCCTTTGTGTGGATTGCATCCAACACCTTTGCAGAAGGCACTTTACTACACTACAGTAAGGTGAGCTGAACAACTTTGCTGTTACCTATTTTGTTATAGTTACCGCTTATGAAGCTGGGGAGTTTAATATGTTCAGCACTGGGGTAATGCATGGATAAACACAGCTTCTCAACTGAAGACCTACATTGTACTTTGAGAATTAGTTGAATCCATACAGTTTTCAAATTTTCCTATTCATCTTCCACACTGATTTCCAAGCTTTTCAATCAAATTTGAATACTACAGCTTCACCAAACTTTTGCAAAGTTTAGGAAGTTGGTCACAGAGGGTTGACTTATTTCTTGGTGAGGGTATTGCTTAGCAAAGCAGAAAGAAATTAAGCCAGCTGAGAAAATGAAATAAATAAAGCACAGGATGAGTACCAGAAAATTAGTGACAGAGTGAGGGTGAAGCCACAAAAATGAAGAAATTGTCACGACAGTATTTCACAACACAGTCAACCCCTCAAAGGGAGGTCCACTAGTAATTTTAAGATAGTGAGGTATAAATCATGGAAATGTACTAAATGCTTTCCATTCCCACCACCATAACAGAGCAGACACAAGATTGTAAGAAGATTATTTACCAGCACACAGATTATTCCCATGCTGTTGATGTCTTCTTACAGCAAGGCTATTCCACCTTTGGACTCACTGGGAAGGTACACAGTGATTTCTTCTCACACAGTGCTAGCAGGACAGACTTCAAAGTCTCTGATGCTTTGCCTAGGTGGTTCTGTGTACAGAGGCCAAGCCAGCCAGCAAGTCCCCCTGTGCAACTCCATCCTCATACCCCTACTTTTAGGATCTACGCCACTATACAAAGAAAGAACATCAGGTTTCCTGCTGCACAGCCCAATCCCTTTGGAGTACCTCTGGTGCTGCACTCTACTTCCACCATCTGCTTTTGAAAGTAACAGGAAAAAATTGTCTCAAATTATTTTATGTTCTCACTTTAGTTTCCAAATTTATGTCAACTTGGAATTTGACAAAACACCTAAGGTGATCTAGTGAGGTGCACTAGTTGGTCTGGAGCAGAATGCAATTCAAGTTACCTTAGCCCTTAAAGCAGCTCAACATGGAGCTGGACAAACATCAATGCCAGCACAAGGGAAAACACTGACAACGTACATCAAGGGATAAATCAGAAGATAAAAGAATAACAGAACTGCCTCTTTTGACAGAGGACAGCTGTTAGATCTCCTCACTGTATCATCAGATATTACACTTGAACTAAAACCCCATGGCAGTTTAAGACTGACTGAATTGGAGATCTGAGGTCCAGCCTTCTCTGTGCTCTATATAGTGCAGCCTTGCTTCCCCCTGACTCACAAAAGTACTCACAAAACCGTTCTATGATCAGGTTAGGATGCTAACTTAATTGAAATTGTATCACTTTTCCTTTTGGAATATTTAAATTGCTCTGAACTGCATCACTGAGTGATACACCACAGCGTAATTCAAGAGCAGGGGAAAAGGCGGGTATGTGTCAGCCAGCAACCAAGGGAGTGCAAAGCCACCAAAATCTGGACTGAGACGAGGTTAAGATGTTCAGAACAAGTTTCTCTTTGGAGATATGCAAGGAATCTCTTCTTTCCATGAGGAGGAAGCTTCTGAGGGAAACTCTACTGTAACTCTCGCGGATGCTGGGCCATTATAGCTCAAATTACCCGTACTGGACTTCATAGGCCACAAGCATCAGACCTTGTAAGACAAAAGGAATTGTTAATAGTCAGAAGAGAAGCCATCACAAATCTGCTAATTAGGTTTTAGCCTCAGTTCCACCGTTTTGTATTTCTGCTACAATCCCCAACAGAAAAAGTGAAATAACAATAAATAACCTTGGCAAGAATTCTGGCTCTAAAATAAAGTGCACATGACAGCACAAGTAAAGCACAGCTACTTTCAATTTAAGTCAAAAAATAGGCTAACAATGTCATCTGATACTGTGACTTCAACAGTATAGTATTCTGTAAGAGTTCTTATTAGTCATTCAGTAGCAGAAATTTCTGTATGATTTAGGAGAATGAAGAGATCACAAGAAAATATAATTTTTTATGTTGCTGCTGCTTTAAGAGTGGGAATAGGCATCTCTTTACAAACCATGTGATTAATTTCATCTTCCTTGGTAAGACATTATCTCTAACTTAAGTCAGGAAACAGAACTGCTATTGCACAATGACTTCCTCTGTGTGGCAATCACACATGAGGTTGAGGGAAATAACACAGTATTTCTTATAAAATGAGGGTGAGCACAGGACCACTTAGCTGAGCCAGGATGTCACAAAGTCACCCTAGGGTCTGACAAGAGCCCCATAAAGGCCTGGGGTAGTGCTGCTAGGGACAGGGACATTGGCTACTAAAGCTCCCTGAAGAGTTCACATACATGAATCCTTTGAACAGGTCCCAGGACAGAGTTGGTGTAGTCACAGTTATGCTCTAGGCTCAGGATAAGCATAAAGCCTGATTAATTGTGAGTCCAAAGCACAGCTGGCTGTTTGCATTACACAGGACACTATTCAGATTTACACAGCTAAACTTTGACCTACTTTATATACTGGACTATGTAAGTGCACAAATACGTATTTGATTTTGCATTTGTTCTGTTGGATTTTTTTCCTTCTGTTTTTTTCATTAATTTCTCCAGCTAACATTTGGGAGACAGGAGAGACTTTCTAAGCCAAAAAGCAGTGCTAGCAATTTGCAATTACATAGATTCCATCAAAAAAATCCAACCGTGCATAAGAATAAGAGGCAGGAAACAGCCAAATTAAGCTTTCAGTTGCACTGAAATAAGGCCAGTTACCTCATTTTGTTTCAGTGTTTACGCCTTTTGCAAAAGAACTACGTTTCAATCTCCCTAGCCTCATCAAGCAGCAAAATACAGTGGGAAAAGATCACCTCTATCTTTAAAATTATCTTGCCTGAATTCTTTTAAGAAAGGGATATGGTGCTATTAAAAATGAGATAGTGAGGCTGTATCTTAAAGTCTAATGCAAAAACAAGTTGTGTAAGAATCCTCAGTCATGAAGCTAAGGCTCGTAACAACTGTTTTGGAGTTCACTGGGCCTCTGCCATTCCTTTTATAGATGAATAATGTCAAGTTCCCTCACAACATCAGCTCTGTGCAGTCTCACGGAGAGCTTGATTATCTGAAAGCAGCTTCTCCAGCACATAATCAGGTCACAAGCAACAGAGGGTACTGCATTCCAGGTAATACAGCATGATCCACTTAAGTGCATAAGCTATTGTAACTCATAAAAGTAGGTGAAGGTTGTTTAAAAACATAGTAACTGTTCAAGCAATTGGTGGACCAAAAATTTCAAGACCTCTGACAAAAGGAAAGATCACTGTTGTAACCAAGCAACTCAGTAACAGGGCAAGTGCTAAACTTTAAAAAGTCCCTCAGCCTAAGGAGATGGGACTTACCTGTGTCTGCTATGGGGCAGATATGGCATAAGTAAAGTCAATGAGCAGGCTCAGGTCTCAAGCAGGTGACCTAGTCTGCTGCAATCATACAGGCACTGCAACTCTCATGGCAACATTCCTGCAGCTGTCAGAAGCCCAGTTCCTGGGCCAAAAGCTGTTCCTGATTTATGACACTACAGAATGAAGATCCAGAAGAAGCAACCAGAGTTGTGCAGCTCTGATCCTGCTTAAATCATGAGCAATACTTCTCCATAAAATAGAACAGTTCTATCCAGTGTTTTGCCATTAGAGCATTAACAGCTCTGATAAACACAAGCATATATTACAGGTTGTTATGACAACTTGTGTCCAGACTCTTGGGAAGAATGAAGCAGGAAAAAAACCACCAACAACACCACCCCAACTAAACTTAACCCTTTCAAAATCTGAACTGAAATATTTACATTTCTTTATACTCTAGTTCTGCATCAATCATTGATGTCACAGAAATATTTCTCCTTACAAGACATCAGGCTCAAGTTTCTAGGCTGTCCCTCAAATCCCCTAAACCATCAGTTCCTATCACAGAAAGAAAAAAGGAGAAACTTTCAAACATTCTGAGCACCTGCTTCACTAAAAAAAGGTGACAGTGCTGCTGACTTCTACTCTCCATATAAGAATTTATTTCACCCTGTGACCAGGAAGAACAGGTGGATGAGGCACTCTACAAGAAATAGCCTCACATTTGCAGACTCGGGTCCTGATGGGGGACTTCAACTACTGAGGTATCTGCTGGAGGAAGAACACAGCAGGGCATAATCAATCTAGCAAGTTCCTGCAGAGCATTGATGACAACTTGCTGACCCAAGTGACAGCGGAGGTGATGAGGAGAGGTGCTCTGCTGGACCTGATGTTTACCAACATGGAAGGGCTTGTTGGAGATGAACCACTGGAGAGGGTCCAGCAGAGGGCTACAAAGATGATGAAGGGACTGGAACATCTCCCTTGTGAGGAAAGGCTGAGAGAGCTGGGCCTGTTTAGCCTGGAGAAGAAAAGATCGAGGAGGGGACCTTATCAATGCATACAAATACCTTAAGGGCAAGTGCCAAGAGGATGGGGCCAGGCTCTTTTCAACTGTGCCCAGTGACAGGACAAGGGACAATAGGCACAAACTGCAACATAAGAAGTTCCATCTGAATATGAGGAAAAACTTCTTTACTTTGAGGGTGACAGAGCACCGGAACAGGCTGCCCAGAGATGTTGTGGAGTCTCCTTCTCTGGAGACATTCAAAACCCACCTGGATGCGACTCTGTGCAACCTGATCTAGCTGAACGTGCTTTAGCAGGGGCATTGGACTCGATGGTCTTCAGAGGTCCCTTCCAATTCTGACTGTTCTGTGATATGCAGGTCAAAGGCAGTCTTGGCGGCAGTGACCACGAGATGGTGGAGTTCAGAATACTGAAAAGCAGGGCAAAATGCAAGATCACAACCCTGGGCTTCAGAAAAGCAGATTTTGGCCTCTTCACGGGTCTACTTGAAAAAGTACCATGGAATAAAGGCCCTGGAGGGAAGAGCATCCAAGAAAGCTCGTTGTTATTCAAAGACCACCTCCTTCACGCTCAAGAGCAGTCCACCCAAATGACCAAAAAAATATGCCTGGATGGATAAATGAGGAGCTCCTAGCAAAACTCAAGCATAAAAAGGAAGAATACAGAGGGTGGAAGCAAGGACAGGTAACTTGAGAGGAACATATACACATTGAGCATTGCAGAGACATGGTTAGGAAAGCAAAAGACCACCTGAAGTTGAATCTGGCAAGCGACATCAAAGGCAACAGTAAGGGCTTCTAAACTACATAGACGACAAAAGGAAGATTAGGGAAAATACGGGCCTACTGCTGAATGGAATATAGGACGTGAAAAAGGCTAAGGTACTGAATACCCTCTTTTGACTCAGACTTCTGTGAAACCAGTAACTTTAGAACTGTTATTCTTTATTTACAATAAATATAAAAGTATAAGAAAGGACAGGATGACTTTAACTTGCCTTATTTCTAAACTAGCCCAGGGCATTATCAGATAAACTAGTGACCAGTATTCCATTTGCCAGCCAAAACATCCATCAAATAAGATTAAACATATTTAAGTAAAACAAATCATTTGGTACACCAAAGAAAGATCAATATAATGGCATGTGGAATTAGTGTTCCAAACTGAAAATAAGAACAGAAATTACTCTTCCTCTGTAACGTTCTGGCTACTTTGTATCTGCTGGAGAGGGATATCCCATGACAGTACACCATTAGCTTCTCATTATCTCTCTCTTTTGTTTCTCAGTGAACGACATGCTAAGGCAAGGTGTCCTACAGAAGGAAAGGGGTGCTGTGCTTGTGGAGAGCAAGCTCATGAAGGAAACAGCACACCTCACCTACAGTTCCAAATCCAAACACTTTCAAACTACCACATCTCAAGTGTAGGACAAAAATGACAATAATTTTTAATGCATATAGTTTTCAACAATGATGTCAACAGCATCACATTTCTGCAGAACATAAGCAAGCATCAGACCAGATGCTGCTGGGAAGATACGTAGGCTGGTAGCATGTATGTTTTCATTTAAGCCATCACATTTCTACACTACCCAAGCACTCTGGCCAAGCTGTTCAACAAGGCTGCAGTCTTATGATGACGGTCCTAACCTGCAAGCACAGATTAACTGGACAGTTAGTTTCTCCTCAGCTTCTACCATCATTACTCAACACAGTATGCATAAACCCCATCTATGACCTATCAGTAGTCTTCATAAGCCCCCTGCAGGCAATATAATTAAATCTAGCTCCATTCCTGAGCACCTACAAAGGATATGCATTAATGCTTCAGCCTCACGCTCAGGCAGAAATTAACTAACCATAAGGCCCCATCAGAACCTTCACAGAATGAGGGTGAAGGGATAAGTCCACTATCTGTAATTAGTGAAAACTTACTGAGGTTAAACATGAAGAAGGGTGGAAGGCTACAGATCCCATAGCCGACAGATCTGCTTAGAAAGTGAAATCTAATCCATAAGAGAAGCGCTCCCTAGGCTGTGTAAACCCATGCTTTTAGTACTAAGTGGAGTCGAATGATCTCTATATGCATGTGCTTGTTTTCAAGTAACATGCTAAGGAGCAGTTTGCCATGAAAGCTTCTCTCATCCTTCTCTACTTACTGCTATACCAGCAGGGGAAGTGAGCCATGTACTGCCATGATGATTCAATGGAAATAAATACACAAGATCCTACAGAGTAAAGACAAAGACCATGACAGGGCACTGCTTTTTCTTTCGCTTCTAAAGAGAAGCAGAACAAAGAATTCCTTGCAAAGAATCCTGACATTATTTAGTATTAATTACCTGTCTACTGATTTCTTCTCTAAAGTGGATATTTTGGTAATGGAGCAACAATTAATTTAAAAGCCAGGTGTTCATATCCAGGAAAAACATTCATGTGTTCCCACACCCCCATCAATTCTAGATTTTAGTATTAAAAAATGCTTTTGTATTAAACAGTAAGATAATCCCTCACTAATCAAGTGTATGTCGTTGCTTAATTTGTAAATATAAAGGAGTACAACTACAGTTAATGGACTGCAGTTATCTGCAAAGCTGATGCTAAAAGCCCGACCTGACCATTTCTGGCTTTCTGCACTTTCTACCACTTCCACTGCTATTCATCTGTCTGCATGAAGTTCAAGTTTCTTGTTCTCCTCTTCAAAGGCCTTCACTGACTGTTTAGTCTTCTGCTCACCTGCTTTCATCTTAACATACTAATCTTCCTACTCTACTTCCCCCACAGACATCCTTCTGCTCTCTTTTTTTTTGTATTTATCCTAAAGTGGCGACTTATTTGCACAGCTACAAAGTACCTTCTACTTCAAATCCTCAGTCAGATCTGACCTAATCTGAGAACTCTTTGTCAAATACAGGTCTACTACAGATTTATCCATGCAGATACAAAGAACTGTGGCTTTTGCAATTGACAATATTACTGTAATTAGTAACCAGTAGGGTTGTTTTTTTTAAACAAAAACAGATGAAGTGCAATTATCACAGAAGTCTGGATGTCCAAGATTGCTGGGTAAAGAGTTGTTATGAACACATAGACTCTGTGACTAAACCTAGCTGGACTGCTGTGTCTCTCTTATAGAGCTGAAGCAAATAGAAGAAAAAGAGCCTTCAGGAGCAAGAGCACCAGCCCAGGAGTCTGAGTCACACAGGCTGCAAAGGTCCAATTTCTAAAATTTGTTTCTGCTGAAGCTGAACATACAATGAAGCAACATAGTGCTAAAATTCTTCATCCCAACTCACTTGCTTTTAATAGACAGCTCCCTCAATTTGTAACAAAAGTATACAGTACACTCCTATGCTTTCAAGTTGGGTATCTGCAAAACAGGTAGCATTAGTTCACTCCTCTTGATAAATACACAAACACCAATTAGCTAAAAGATGTTATGTGACAATATTCAGAGCAGAGTAACAGCACCCTATAAAGCATAAGGGACTTACTTAAAAGGTAGATTAATCAGAAATTTCACTGAATTTAAGTATAATGAGCAGGACTTCACTTCAGAAGATAAGAACACTTGGCATTTACATCACCCTTTTGTTGAAACATAGTTCCACAAATGGAATGTCTATCTCCAAATTAGGAACCTAGCCTGCAAAAAAGTCAAGAGCAATAACCCTTGCAATCAGGGCAAATTAAGAGACCAGATAGAGGGTACTTTTTGAAATGACAGATAGCTGTGTGAATCTGGGGCTAAGTAGTTAAAATAGGTGTCCAAAAATTCAAAACATGTAGACAGCTACAAATTTAACTAAAGACCTATTTCCTTCTCTTTCATTTCAAAGATGTCTAGGAATTTGATCAAACACAAGAAAGAAGTACTTCAATCTTCTGTTGCAAAAGAAAATGTACTGGAGGTGATCAGTGCTGCGTACTCACTATAATCCCATAAAAACAACCGGCAAAAATAAATGCATAAGCAAACTGCAAAATGCATTTACTAACTTCTATTCAATGCCAAGTTCTGAAACATCTATTCATTACTCCTGCTGCCTCACATACATTTGACATTTTAACTTGACAGCATTTCTCACTTGAATGCTTATGATTTACAACATATTTGCCTTCTAATTTACCGGAACTGCCTTTTTATCTGGGGGGATTTAACTAAAGCTGTTTCCATATGTTTTGAGCTCTAAGCTCGAGACCATGGATTTGGAACTGCACAATGTTTTGCTATTGGGCAGGTTGGCATAAATCCCATGTGCTATGTATATTCACGTAATACTTCCAAGGTGCTTCACCAGGACATCTCCCATGAGTCAGGCAAGCAGCATGTAGTGAGATGCTGTTTTCCAACATTGTAACTGGAGTCTACACTTAAGAGGTGAAGGATATGTCACTGTTTTGTCCCCAGTAGATCACAACAGCTTTGTGCCAAATACTACTCACCTCACTCATTCACAAATTATTGCCTCACATTATTCTCAAACAAAAGAAGAGAGCAACTATTTTTAATGCTTCCACCTTTTCAGCAAGGACACAACATGCTCCTAGGAACTGCAGACTGAGCCATATCTCACCCACAGTGTGAGACGTGCACACCCAGCTCCTGTCTCACACCATGCAGCAGCAAGCCTGCACATCACAGTTGCAGCACTGCGCTGTTGCTTTCTTCCATTCTCCAACACCACCTGCCAGGCTCTGTGGATTACAGAACTAGGAAGAGGTCTCCACAGTGTCCTGTGGTTGGAGGTATGCTCCATACAGAGGTTCCACCCTACCCCCTCCTCCTTCTGCGAAAGGAGGTATCTCTGTTTCCCAGTCACATAGGTCTCAACTCAGGAAAACAGAAATTTGAGAGGTCTGACCGCAGGATCAGATAAAGTTCACAGTGACTTAAGGGTGAAATCCTAGCCCTAGTGACATCAACAGAAAAACTCTCACTGACTTGAGGGCCAGGATTTCAGCCCATATCCCAAATTAAAGTGTTTTGTAAGCCCATGAAACTCAGGCTCTGATCCTGTAGGAGATCTACACACCTTTCACTTCACATACTGAGCAATTCAAATTCAAGTAAAGTGATGCTTATTGGTAAGTTTTAGTGAGATCCACTCTCTAATTGTAAATACAACCTTAAGATCTTACCCTGTAGTGAAAGGTTTCAAACAGCACAAAAGCAACTCCAGCGTTGCTTGCTTCCATCTTTTTTTCTTTTTACTTACTTTTGTCTGATCATCAGCTTTAAATACATAGCAGATACTTTGCTGATTTGCTGCTCCATCCTTTATCAGACAAGCAAAGTAGCTTGGATCATGGCTGTTGTGAATCAGTTTGTGGACATGCTGTGGTTTGTATTCAAACAAACTTGAATAAATCAAAGGATCCCACTGCTGGATTTTCCCTGTGTCTGGTTCACATCGCAGACTTGCTGGTGAAACATAAAGTCGGATTTGGCTGACGATAGGTTCTTCTTTGGAAGACTTTGTACTGAGCATCCGGATCTCTGCCACAATCCAAGGCAGCATTGACATGGTGGTTAGGGAATGCACTGGCAGAGAACCAACGAGCTGCAGACTGAAACTTGCAGAGAAATCACTAGGTGTTTGATACTTTTTAACTTTGAATGTTATTGGCTCCATTTTACAGTCCTTTAGGGAACCTGGACTAATTCACCAGTATTTCAGTTCCATGGATTGATGGTTCCGTTGATTAAGGAACTGAAGAGTTCTGAAAGGAAAAGAAATAATTATGTAGGTGCTGGAACTGTATCGAAAATGAACTGTCAGTAACAAAAATACATAATGCTTACCATCAGAAGAGACATAATGATCATCTACCATGACCCATCTAGCACATTTCCCCCACATTGGACCTTATGATTTCAGGTCCAACAAACATAATAGTACTAAATACATTGCTTGGAAAAAAGTCAGTCCTGATTTAAAAGTTGCTTTACAACCCTCACTAAACCACCTAATAAGTAACTAAATTCAAAAATGCACATTCTTTCTGACCTGTGTCTGTTTCATGGGCAGGCACATGTGGATCACACTGGCCTATTCCAATCCTACTATCACAGAAAATACTCAGCTGAGCTATTCTGACCTTCGTGACAACTGAAGTCAGTGCTTGCTGAGACACCTTCACATTTGAAAACAAAAGAGATCACCTTTCTTGTTCATAGGTGGATGATTAAGAATTTGGCTACTAACATGGAGTTTCTTCCTTGGGTATAGCTTGCCAAGTGATCATGGGCTATTACAAACCAGACTCTTTCATTAAATAACACCCCAGAAGTCACCTGAAAGAGCTAGCAGCAGTCAACTGACTGATCACTAATAAACCTGTCAGATAGCCAAGATGAGCAACAATCCTTACAGCATCCCACTAAAAAACAGATGAAGATTTGCGATTCATGACTGCATTTTAAGGCCTATCAGTCAGCCAGGAATACTTAATGTTTGCCACATTGATATTGTATCATTTTCATGTCTTAAAATATCAAAAGGAACCAAGTTACTATAACCCTGTTTTACCTAGCATCTACTACCACTACTGTTATTACATATTAGTATTTATAGCAATAAAATCCAATAATTTCATTTATCTATCAATTTTGGTTTGCAAAACATAGCCTATGAAAACACACAGATTGGTATTTGTTATACTGCCATGTCTTAACTCCTCATTAATTGAACCTGGTTTCAGCTGTTACATTATTTTGTGTGAGACTGATGAGAAGCTGACAGGCCTATAATTGCCTATGTTTAAATACCATGACACTTGTTTAGCCTCAGCCTCCTGAGAGTTTCCCATGAAAAGACACACTAAAAACAACATAGGCAGTCCCAAGAACTTCTTACAAAACACTTTTAATTATATTTGAACAAGTATTTAATAAATGACATTGGTTTACTGTGGCAACAGTATTTCTTACTTTTGTTCATCTACAAACATGATCAAAAATAACAGTATTTTTCTCACGAGTTTTCATTAAACTTTGTCCTTTATTTCTCCTTGTAAAAATACTTTTAAACTGAGTTTCTAACAGTGCTTCACCTTGTTGAAAATGAAAGAAAATTTTAGGATTTAAAAAAATTTTAAAAAAATTCAAGATGGAAATTAATTGAACTAAACAAGTGTTTAAAATGCAACCAATTTGCAAATGTCCGAGTGGAAAAAAATGTTTCTGCAGTAACTGGCAAACTGTAAAAACAAACGAACTGCAGAAACCATGTTTGGGTACATTTACTTTTTTGGAACTTTTGCATCTTTTGACAAAGGAACTCTGTAGCAACATTACCAGTTCCAAGGATGCCAAATTTAGCAAAAGAATCCAATAGTGCAGGTTTTAAAGACACTATCTGACATCATAAGTAGCATTCTAGATGTGCAGAAGAATTCTTTTCAAAGCCTTTTTGTAAACCTCTGTGTGTGTGTGTCTGTGTGGGAGGTACGGGAAAAAGGGCCATGAAAATCCAGAATGTGTATGCCACATTTCAATTATACTGCAACTCTTTTTCCATTTTTTTTTTTTTTTTTGCTTTGTTTCACAAACAAGCAAGAAATCAACCATCTTTAAGATGAATACAAATGCATTGCATCATATAGAATAGCAGCTTCAGAAAGCATTTTTACACCTTATCAACACAGACTGCTAAACACAATTATCATTATAGTTTTGCATCTGTCAGTGTCACAAGGGAATCAAAATGGTCTCTTTGACAAACTATTACAAATTTTTTCTCCTTAACTGCAAAAATGAAAAATAGCTCACCAACTGCAAGGAAGATTGGATTAATTCATAACTACAATGGTGTGTAGTTCAAAACACAAGAATTGAGTTTTCAGCTTTTAGTATTCTCATCATTTAGTGGCATACTTAATAATCTCAGGATAAGAAAGCCTAGAACAACTCTATTCTCAGTTGAAAACAGGAGAACTGAGCTACTGCATGGATGATAACCTATTAGCCACATGTTTTTTGTAACCATATTTCTCAATTATGTTTCGTCAGAACTCTTTTTTAAAAAATACAATTATATAAAGTGCATGTAAAAATACAACAATATTATCCCCATTTATTTCAGCTTTTCAAGGAAAAGAAGTTTCATTTGGACTATCACCACCTACCATCCTCTTTTACTCCAGACCTACAAGGCACTGCAGCCTCAGATAGGAATAAATATCACAATATAATACATTATTTTGAATGCTAACTCTAAGGACTGAATAGTATGTAAAAAACCCAGATTGATACTCTGTCATATTTAAACAAACACTGTACTGCTGGAATGTATTTAATATAAATGCAAAGCTTCTTGGCATTCATCTCTTTTTAACAAAATAAACACCTTGCAAAGTCAACAGCATAAATATGTCAATGTCCACATTTGTTATTTCTAAAGAAAAACAGTTAATACTAAATCAAAACAGTTAACTAGAAGTTAGAATGCTAGGGTTTTTTCCTAACATTAAGAGCGGCTAAAAGTGCAGTTTCTCAGAGCACAAGTTTAGTACCATCAGAAGTCTCCTTATCTAACTCGTATCATTCTGCATGTTATTGTTCTGTACGTTATCATTCTGCACATTTCATCTCCCTTTTCCAGCCATCCTTTCTTTGTTTCCTCCTCATTTCATCCTAATCTTAGTTTACATGCAAATCCCACCAGAATTTATACCAATTGCATGCTGCCAGCATTAATGTCCTGTAAGTTTACACCACGGACTAGGTTTTACTTCATGACCACGAGGTATTTATGTACATGCTTAATTTAGACCTAAAAATAGTTCTGTTCATCTCAGCAGGCCTATTCCCAGTCATAAAATTAAGCATACATTATGGCCAAAGATTATCTGTGCTCTGAACACATTCATGTCTGCCCTGACTATACCACTCAGAACTCTGGCACCTTCACCCATCTCTGGTTGCCACCACTCAGTTCATCCCCTCTAAAAAACTTGGCTGTGCAGGTGCCATACCCGTTTACCATCCATATTAGCACAGTAGGCTTAACAAGCTTCCTCCTCCTCCCAAGCGTCTGCCTGATTAACTCACAAACAGCTTCTTCAAAGCGAATGCTTATTTCCCCTTTAATCCAAGGGGGAACAGAAAAGGTATAAAAGTAAAGCTGCCCACTGTCTTCTTCCACCTAAACTTCCCTTGACAGCTTTAAGTGCCATTCAGCTCTGTTAATCTGGGCTGCGAGAAGACTGCCAGGCTTTGCTTTGCACACAGGCTGGATGTCTCCAGTTGTTCTCCCATTGCTTGTGGGCATAACTGGGACAGCTCCTCTTTCTCCCCTCCACTGGCATCTTCTGAAGGATCTCCATTACCTTTGCACTCACAGCTGAGTTTTGCACAGAGCTTGAGTGACACTCCCCAGCTAACAGCTTTGTTGATATCTGGGAAATGTTAATATTCTCCAAACTGTACTTAATGTTGCCACTGTTTAACTTGCTTTGATTTAGCTGTATTTGCTCCATTAGCACAAGAACAGCCAGGCAAACTGTAGCACATATTAATAAATGTAACCCCACCTTCTATACTAGGAGCCACCAGACTGACTCACTAATGTGAAAGAGACACATGGCATCATACATGTGCGCTTTGCCCTCAACTGCTCTTTCACTGTGACCAATCAAACCACTTCTCACAAGTGTGGAGCACTCTTAGAAAGCATGTAACACTATGCTGATAGTCCTAATCTAGCAAAATCTGATACTGCATTTTAAAAAAACATATATACACATCAGGCTCTTGCGCTCCCAAATTAAGTTGTATTCTCATCTTTTTATGTGACCAGAAACTAAAAGGGATGCTTCAGAGAGAATTCAGGGTGATGGCCAGCCAGCATGAAGGGGACAGCTACAAAACCTAGTACTTCTGCCACTCTGGACCCCAGGTCCTCCCTGCATGAAGGTACATCTCTAAGCAGCTGTGCATCATGCAAGACAGCATTCCTCAAACCTCACCTTCTCTCAAGAGAGCAAAGACTTTATCACGAGGACAAGGTACGGGCTCTGGGTGCCATTTTGTTAGATGGGGCCAGGTCAGCTTTGAGGTTAGGAACAAGAATCTTGTTGGGTACAAAGAACAGGCTGTATTAATAACCTAGGAGCGTGGGGCACTGGAAAGCAGGTTTTGGCAGATGGGGGAAAAGCAGGCAGATTTGGGATGGACTGAAACTAATACAGAAAAAAAGGCAAAGAAGGGAGAAAGACTGTTCTAAACCAAAAGAACACAAATAAAAATAAAAGCAGAAACTACAACAGTACTGAAGAGTTATCCTTCTTTTGTTGTTTCTTCCGAACTGGACTAAATTCAATACAGACATGCGGCCAAAAGTTTCAGACTCTTGTTCAGAACACAGGCAACTACTAACCTAAGCAATCCTTCACTCTCCTCCAGCTCTTCACCTGGTTTGGTAGCAGTTGGAGTGCATGGACCTGCAGCAGAACTGACAAGTTCAGAAGATGGGTCAAGCAAGGAAGCAGTCAGAGCTTCCACACATCAGTGATTAAATGAGTTTGACCTGTGAGCTGTTGAACAGAAAGACCCCAGCTTCCTCAACCTTTGCAGTTCATATGAGGGGCAACTGTGCAGTTACTCCACATCAGGCTGCCGATATGACAGGTTTTTTTCTGTAATCGGCTTTCCTTCTCCCCTCCAAGAAGCTAAGCAAAACTTCCAACTGTACAGCAAGGTTTTGTGAAAAACAACTGGTCTTTTAAAAGCACAAATTGGTTCAGCTCTTCTGTGCGTGGCATTAGTGCTGAACCCTGCCTACAAACGGAATCAGGGGCACTGGTACCAACTGCACTTCACCACTGATTATTTTAGCAGAAATATCATACTACTTAAGGATTAGAAGGAACCCTGGACTGCAGCCAGAGTTCTGGAACACAAGCCAAAACTGAATACCACTTCTCCCTCTCTGTCTGACCCCTGACCAAGACCTACATTGCCTTCACTCATGCCAACAGATTTCTCTATCCACCTAGCAGGATATATAGAAAAACATAAATGTGAATATGTATTAGGTATGTCATGATATGTCACTACTGAGTGACCTCTTGGTCTTTTTATGTTTCCATCAATATGCATACAATGACACTCTTCGGTGTCACAACACAGCATCCATTAGATCATTCTATAGGGCAGCTAGTTGCAAGCTTTATCTTTTTTTATTATTATTATTTTTATTTTTATGTTGAGGCTTCAAACAGCACTTTTGGCCTGGCTTCTACTGTTAAATGAGATCGTTCAAATATCATACCACAGGTTGCTCTCTGTTTTCAAGAAGTTTTCATTTAACTTAAACTTGCACTTGGAATCATAATGTGCCCTTCTGTTGCAAGAATATTCTTTTTATCCCATAGCTACTTATTATCTGCTGTTTTCTTCTGAAGCTGTGACTTGCTGCAGGCAACATCATGTGCAAGTCCAGAAGTCAATTCGCCTTTGAAATTACTCTTAATTTTCATTCTTTTTTCATAGACATTCATTAAATGCTGACTTCTAAAAGATTCTTTTAAATTCTGTCAGCAGCCGCAGACATGGCCCTGAATAATGTTCCGCTATGTACTCTGAGCAAATAGTTTGGTTTTGTGATAATAATCACACCTAAATATTTACCAATACAGCCAGTATTTATATCACTCCTCAAATAGGTTAAAAAAATTAAATAGGCTATTAATAAAAAAATATTCCAGCAAAATGTTACTATATCCTTGATTACAAACATACAAGTTTATAATCAACTATCAAATGAAGTAAATAGCTCACTGTTCCTGCCCTTGACACCTGTTGCTATTTCCTTAACAGAGCCCACAGAAATTAATAAGCTGATGACTGAGGTCTTCTACATCATCCTCATACAGACCTGAAAAAAAATATTGGGCTGTTCTACCACTGCAATGCACTAAAAAAATCTGTTTAAAAGAAAGCTTACTAGGTAAATTACATTCTGAATGCCATTCCTTTTTATTCAATTGCATATCCACAGCCAAAACACTTGCATCCAACTTTCCAGTTAATCAAATTATAAAGTAAAAAAAAGCATCAAGTCATCCACGTATCACTGAATGTGTTTCACATTCCTTCCAGCCTGTCATTTTTCTCACCTGCAAGCATTCCTACTTTTCCATATTACCTATGACTTTCAGCGTTTCTATAAAACAGGCTGTGACAAATTTCCATTTCAGCACTTAACAAGCGTTAAAAGTATAATCATATTCATCAGTAGCTCACAGGTATTTGCTATTCAGGAGATGTGTATTTTTATTAACTTTGACCCACGATGTTCCATGCAATCTCTGGGCTTAACGGCAGGCACAAATCCCATCATCTGCACCGCTAAAGGTTCCTACAGCGGATCTGCCATATTATCCTCTCTCCCAAATACAAGACAGCATACAAAGGTCTCAATCTTTTCAAACTGCACTATAAATAACCACATTTGTTTCATACCTCTCATGAGCGCGGTTCCGAGAGATCGCTCCCTTGTTAATTTAATACGCGAATGTAAAGGGCCATAACAATGCTGCGCCAGTGTGGGGCATTGTAAGGTCCAACCCAACTGTGCTGCCGTGGCGAGGCCGCTGTCACCCCCCGGCAAGAGCCGCTGCGCGGCTTCAAGAAGGAGCAGGTCCTGGGAGGAGTTACACCGAGCGGTTCTGCACCGATGGCTGGGGAAGGTGCCGGCGAGAGTGAAAAAACGAACTGAACGCCGACCGGGGCGCATCAGTTCAACCGCCGGTTAAAGTCAAGCGGGTCTTTTCGTTATTATGACGAGACGCCGGCTCTCCCAGGACCCTGCCACAGCTGGCGCCCCGCCGGCCGCTCCCGTCCGTCCCGCCGCCCACAGAAACACTGTCCCCGCAGCAAGCGCGGCGACCTCCCCAGGGGCTCCCTCACCCCGACGGCGCGACCCTGCCGCGAGAGGTGGAGGGCGGCAAGGCGCCCTA
>JAVJGI010000001.1:27519532-27546907 GCA_035590275.1 Ibycter americanus
GATACATGGGTATCTATTCAAGGCTAATATTAACAAGCTTGCATTCCGATCCCTCGGAGCAGCCATGTTTTCCCACAATAGGCCCAACATCCTCCCATTTCTCATGTAGCAAGTACATTGAAATAAGGCCCCTTCCTCTATTCTGGGGACCATGTGCCTGTGTCTCCTCCTCCTCCCCACAACTTAACACTGGGCTAGAGACAGGTACAGTCAGTCAGTAGTGTATGTGCTAGGCCAGTAGTGACAGACTGATACCAGGTTGCAGCAGATGACTACCCAGAAGCCAAAAAGCCCAATGCCACCAGATAAAAAGTGCTGCTCCTTGAAGAACCAATTGCATCTGCATGCAGGATGAAACAAGTCATAGCTGAATACAGATGGCACATGCGTCACTCCCATCATGACACTGAGAAATTTCTTAAGCTTTTCTAGAGGTTCTTTCCCCATATCCAGCTGCATAACCAGTGCAATCTTGAAGTTGAATTGAAAATAACAAGGATAGAGAACTTGAGTTCTGGGAGGAAAATTAAAGCCTTAAAGTTTTGCATTTATAACAAGTATGTAGCTATGGTTGTGAATGTAAGTCAGTCATAATTTACAGGTAGCAAACCAGATTCCTATTCTCCTGCAAGCTTCATCCTTCTACTAATTCTGCCAGAACTGATGCTGCAGCTGAACATGACACCCTACATCAACAGTTATCCCACAAGCCCAAAAGGCAGCATTCCTTCAAGGGAGGATGTTCCACATAGAAAGGCTGTTGCTGGGAATGGCAGAGGGAACAAATTAAGGTAAAGTTCGGAGAATCAGGTGCCCCAGTCTTCCCTTCTGCTTCTCATCCTCTTGCTTTTTTAATCAATGTGTAAAAGACAGAGCAATAGCACATGGGAGCTATTTCCTTTCAGTTTTGTTCTCCTGCTTGAGTACAGGAGTATGCAATCTCCACATGCTATCTCAATTTAATCTTACCTCTTACCTTCTTCTTTCAACATATCCCTGCTGCCTCATCATAAATCAAGGAAAGCAGGATCTTATATGCTGAGGGGAAGGGAAAGAAGAGGAGAGGAACCTTTGCAATAGCAGGGTTAGGGAGCAGGGGGTAAGATTCCTGCTTAATTTCTCTTCTTAGCTCTTGCCACATTAAAACTTATCACAGAAACCTCAGAGCCCCAGGTGCATGCTTTTTTCTGTGATGTGGCAGCACCATTTTATACTCTGGTCTCACAAATTTGTACCACACACCTATTACTCCAGGTCTCAGGCAGCTGGGGACCCAGCCTCACAGGTACTGCGGAAGCAGAGGAAATGGAATAAGGTAACATCTACTGTTGAGAAGTACTTCAGATTAGGACTATGTCAAAAGCTAAAGTTGTCATTTTAATTCTTTAATAATAGATCCTTGTTTTCATGCACCCCTCATGGATGGTCTTGAAATCCCTCCCCACCTCAGCTCTAGATGGTAAGGCATGAGTTGGACTTTGAACTCTCAAAATACTTCCAGGGACAAAGGTAAGATTAAAAACCTCAAAATTTTAAGACTGGTAATGTTGCCTTCAGATTTCATTAACAGAAAGTTTCTTTAATCGGAACCACCACCCCACCCCAGATTAATAGACTTTTCTGCCACAAGGTCAAGTGGAAAGGGACTGGTGATCAATCTATCTCAGTGTCTTAAGTAGTTCTACTTTCCTTTTGAGCATCAGTTCAGATTTAGAACATACCAAATGCACTGGTTTAGCACACTTAACATGCATGAAAAAAAGTCTAAAATGCTATATATTTATTTTAAGCCTTTAATTAGTTCTGAAAAATTTCTTTTCAAAAGGAAAGGACAGTTGGAGTTTATACGTGCAGAAGTTTCATGCAATGTGACAAAGCTGATTGCACTGAAGTCAATATTGAGATTCCCTTCACAGTTACTACTACATTCAGTAGCCTCTAGGGTCCTATTTAAGAGTATGGACTGCATTATTCAAGGTGCCAAATAAACACGTATCAATAAAAACCTGTCTCATCTTTGGTTTAGTATAAGAGAAATGGAAACAGAAAAGTGGAGGGTGCGCGCAAGCACTTTCTGCACAAACTAATAACCTATCTTTTTAGCTTTATTCTTAAAGGACTAGGATTTGATAACCAGCATATTCTGTTTCCTCAGTACCCTTCTTATTAGATTATTTTGAAGTTAATTTTCTATGCCACACAGATGGACCTCAATATGCATAATTTAGATGCTGCCTTTGGCTCTGAAAAGCCAAGAAAAACAGACGTGACAGCCACAGAATGCAGGGACTACTACTTTCCATGCATTCTCCAATGATAACTCTGAAGTCTCCAAGGCAAAAGCAGGCATCCAGTGTTCTTTGCTTACCATCTTAGCTAACACAGTAAGCTAGTATTTACTGGGGATGGAAGGCAAGTGTGTTATTTTACGAATAATTTGCTAAATTTGACCTATGCTTGGTCTAGCAACTAGTCGTTCGCTATGGGATACCAGAAGCAATTCTGGCAAAGAGGTTTCTTTACCCAACTAGGTCTTTATCTAACTGGGGCTGTTAGAGCTACACTGATATGCAAAACAAGTACTGAAAATGCAGAAAACCCTTGCATTAAAGTCAACTGCTAACCTCCAAATAACCCTTTCAGGCTCTGCAAGTGCAGGCAACAGCATGCACTAAAATGGAAACTTCTGCTCTAAATTAGACATGCAGAATTACACACCAAGTCATGGCAGCATACAGTATGACAGGCTCTGAGACTGGGGTATGCATTGAACTGATTATGCTTAGTTTAATGAGGCCACAGAAACCTGCTGTATGTAGAAACATTATCTTAATATGTCCATGGTATTAAAAGGCAGTTTAGTACATTTAGTATCTCTAACCTGGATTATGATGCATAGTCCCACAGCAAGTAGATCTTCAGCAAATTCACCGTTAGTTTCTTGTTTATTTGGGCCAAAATCCCCAAGAGAGTCACTATTTCTGAAACATTTGCCCCAAGTTTATAAAGTTTCACCTCAGGCTTTCATTATTTCTTGTTAACAGAAAAACTTGCTTTGCAAATCTAAAGCTAGGTAAAGTTGCATAGTATTATCAGATTACAGACACAGAAAAGAAATAAAAGTCCCCACAAAACAGGCTGCATTTCAGAAATCAGGATATTACTTATAATATTTAATTAAAACAAGTTTTGATTGAAATACATTTGCAGTCAACTTTTAGTTCATAAAGCTTTCAGTTCAGCTGACTGGGGTTTTTTGGTCCTTTAAAGGTAAAGGTACTTTCCTTCCAAAATAAGATACTAGATCCAAGAGTACCCAGAATAACTCTTAATAAAAGCAGAAGTCTTCTTAGTTTGAGTTCTCAGATGTTTGGTCCTAAAAATCCTTATTTCTTAAATAACGCACTTATAATGCTGTAAAAACTAATGAAGGTAGTAATATTGCTATTTTACTCAGTCTTTCGTTGAAGATTATTTTTTTCTGGTTGAAAGAAGTGTTTTTCAAGAGCATTGACCAATTCATCTAGTTCCTTCTTCAGCTTTTCAACATCACTGAGAAACAAAATCCACAGAAACACATTCTGTTACTAAATGTGATTAGAAATGTAACTTTTATACTTGTAATAGTATTTTCAGATTAATTTTCATCTGTGAGAAAGCCTTGGAAATCATATAGTCTTAAAGATAAGCAATTATTAACTTATGTAATGAAAATAAAGCTATCATTCAAGGATATAATTACTAAAGAAAAACCGGTTTAAAGTACATTAGAACACTTTATATAAGTTTAAAGCAAGTGTGTATGTAAAAAGAAGTGAATGTATTTACTTTCATTTAAGGCAGAATGTTTTTCTTGGTTCTTGTTTTTACCAAATGTGAAACCAAGTTCAAAGGAATTTCAGTGACAAGCAGGTGTCAACAAATTTTGCAGAATTGAAGCTTTATACAAACGCATTCGCTAAAATAATGACTGTAGTAATACTACTTGATCATAGAGAGCCTCTTTCCCACCAAAACGATACCAAAAAGCCACACAGCCACTATTACACAGAATTTACTGCTGTAAGCGACAATACCTGTTTCCAGGAGGCGCACAAAGTTCAGAATAGTATTTGATCTTTGGTTCCGTCCCACTTGTTCGCATTGTGGCGACTCCTCCATTAGCAAAAGTGAACGTTATCATTTGGCTACTTTTACTAGTGGGAAGTATCTAGAAATAGTGAATGATTTTTAGAAGCTTGGACAGTGACTGCATATAACAAATTCAAGACAAAACGCATGACTTGACGTCATATAACTAACGAATCAGCTAAAATTAAGCTTTGTTCTGTTTTCTTCATCATTGTGGTCCTGAGACCACAATAGGCAAATGACAGCCTTATCCTCAACCTAGAATCTGGTAGCAGCATATGACTTCTAGGTAGCTCATTTCAAGTCTAGTCAACATTTTTACTGCAAATAGAAATTGCTCTGTGATGGCATTTCTCAGGAGGAAAAGAAACACAGATTGTGGAAAAGTAAAGAAACCAAGCCACATCTCCGTAGACAGTTTAAGTTGCACTTACAAGAAAACAATGCAAGATTGCTGTAGCAAGACAGCAAGGTCCTCCTACCTCCCTTTACAGACTGTCATCTTGGAGAGGAAAACCATCACAAAACCAAACAAAAAACCCCAACCCTCCCACTCTCCCCCAACCTTCATTTCCTCCCGCCAAGGCAAAACAATAATTCCCAATCTAACTTGTTTTAAGACTCAGAATGTAACATAATGTTAGAGTGTTTCCTCCATACATTTTTTACATATGTGTATATACATGCTTACATGGTTTATATATAATTTAAAAAAATATACTTACAGCCTTTTGATCTGGTTGGCTGCTGTCATACCCAGTAGTTAGATCCCTTATTCCAGAAACTTTAAATCTACCGCAAGATTTTGGATATGTGTTTTTTCCATCAAAATTTCTGAGGTTGTCAAAAAGCTGTTGAATAACTTTAGGATCATGGCAGATGAAATATGAAGCTTTGGTAACATGAAAGCCGTATCTGTGAAGACACAATATTAATGAATTGAAGAAGCAATGTTCTTAGGAGTTGTACACCATACACATTATACAACCTTCTATAAAACAAGAATCTATACTCCTGGTCACCCAACTGCAGCATCAGTTCACCCCCTTACAATTTCAAAAAGGCCTCAACACCTTAATTATCCTATTATACATACATTAAAGAAAATTCTGTGCAGAAACCTTTTCCTTTTAATGATTAAAAATAAAAAAGTTTACTGCTAAACAAGAAGAAAAAAAGATGTCATTATTGCCTTGAAGACATCTAACCGTTAGAGGAAGAGAACAGACTACATCTGAACAGCTGCTCTGACTGGATTCCAGCTGACCTTTTCCGAGGAAAACAAATTCCAGACTGTTTTTTCCAATGCCACTTCAGAAGCTGCTCTCCCGTTGAAGTATTTCTACCAAACCAAACTGTTCTGAACATTGTCTCTTTACCTTCTCTGTCTGCTGCCAGGTAATATGATGCAGATCTGCATCAAAGACAAATGACCTGCTAACACTGACTTTTCAGAACAGCATGTTGTTGAAAAGCATACAAACCTAGACTGGTCATTTAAGTGAGCTCTTACTAAAGATCAACGCTTGATGACTATATCCTTGTTGCCAGGGAAAATCTGAAGGGTAGAATCTTTCATTCATGCTAGAAACCTGAACGGTTCCCTAATGGGGTCACATTTATACCCAAATGGACATCTTGAAGGTCAATAATTGTTAAATCGGTCTTGACAATCCAGCAAGGGAATTACCAAAACCTATCCTATAATCGAAAGAAGTGATGAGCCTGCTAGGACTGCATCCTTTTCCCAATCTGCATTTGCTTCGTTGAGAAAAGATCCTCCTTCTATATCTCCAGAATACAGAGTAGAGTTTCTTCTGGTTCAACAGCAACTCACAAGACAAATCTGACAAAGAATAAAGTAGTAAGGAGTAGAAAACTGCAACTCTATACTAGCCACAAACAAACAAATAATAATAAAAAAATAAATTAAATACACAGAAAATGACCCCACAAAACAAGACCCCCTTCTCCAGTTCTAGTTATCAAGCATCAAATCAAGGCAGATTTGTATCCTTCCCTGTATATGTAGGTTTTCCACAAAGAGTGACTATGTGCAGTGACATCTTTGACGTGCATCTACAGACTGCTTTTCTGCTAAATAAGCTCTGACTTTTAGAGTCCTCTTCAGTAGTTATGTAAACAGTGGCACTGTGATACAGGAAAGTTCCACTTAGTTAAATATTCTGAGGGCAACCTGAGGGAGGTGTTTACTGAATGAGTATTTAAAAAAAAAGTGCGAGCCAGAGAAGTATAATTCTTCGAATACACACTTCCAGCCACCAGTACTTCAGGGATTTCTCATGTCAGATGATATATTTGCAGCTCTAGGTACGCATTCCTCTTCCGTGCATTTATATTACTGTTTCTTGAACCCACCTAAACTTCTGCCACGTACAATAGCTGTTAAATCCTACAATTTATTTATGCAGTGTGTTAGTAAGTCTTTGCCACTTGATTGCTTCTTAAACAGTGGATGAAACAAGCATGGCTAGTGCTGCATGCAAATAAGTTCTGAGGATTTGTAAAACAAGCAGCACCAAGCTGGAGTCTTCCATGAGTCTCTGCAAGTTCCACCACTCCTTTGTTAGCGTCTGAGACACGAAGAGGTAGAGAGTATCAACCAGCCTGTGCTGCTCCCTCCTTTAAAACAAACAACCCAGACTCCCTGCAAAAAACACTCTCTGTCCCATGAAATCCAGTAGTCATCTCTGTTACTGATTTCTGTAGGTCTACGAACACACTAAACAAGAACAAAAGAAAAGCAGTGCCTCATATTAAAAGCTCTCAGAGGGATACCCCACTATATATAGCCAATAGTTATGTCAAAACAGTCACAGCACTTCTGCATAATCAGCTCAAATCTCATTCAGGCGCAAAAGAGAAACAACCACCAACGTACACTATCCATCAAAAAAAAAAAGACCGAATAATATCATAAAAAGCCTAATTTTAGAGCCAACTAGAATTAATTTAATCACAAGTAGCCCTGCAAGCAGGACAGAAGCAAGCTGGCTTCTATGAGTAGCATAAATATGCCAGAGCTACTTAGACCCATTCTGCAATCAACAATTTTGTGCATCTGGCACACTGAAGCAGCTGGCGACACTGTGATCTCCACAACACAGTAATACTGCTGGCCAAAACCCAGGCCAATCTTCTGTAAAAGGACTCAAGAGCAAAACTTCCCAAAAGGGAAGAACCTTTCAGACCAGCAAACAAAAACACCTCAAAAATTTCATTAACTATTAGGGAATTAGTAAGGTAACACTATTATTTTTAAAATACCTTAAAATGACACAAAATAAAGTCATAAATATATTCATAAGGCAGGAGTGCTTTCTAGAAACTTACTATTAACACAGAATTGTGTTAATACTACAATAACCCAATTTTTATTTCTTCCTAAACTATCGCTTGCTATTGAGTCCCTATTAACCCCAGTATGTGGAATGGAGAAAATCTGAAAATTGAACAATTCTAATCGAACTCACTCATCATAGACAGCTTTCAGCTGCTGAGACAAAGACAAATTCCTGGTTGCCAGAAAGCTAGCCATCTCCGCAGTTATAACAGCGGCGCTGACACCATCTTTGTCCAGAACAGCAGGACAGCACATATAACCTAAACAAAGAAAATTATATATGTTTGATATATTTTTATAAGGAAATAAGATAAAATGGTGGTGGGGAGTTAATAAAACCAACATCTTTTAAAGGAGAGATGCACACTACCATAGTACAGACATTTTAGAGTTAAACCAAAAGTGGAAAAATTTTATCTTCTAATCTGTGTTAATTTTGATAAGCAAGGCATTTAATGGAATTTCAAGCTAGAGACAGATTTGTGTCAGTGCTAGATGCTCCTGAGCACTTTTGGAGCTCTCAAAAAGAAATGCCATACTGCAGGAACAATACAAGTATAGCACTTTGTCTCAAATGTGATTACTCTTACATGGTAGCACCAATAATTATCTGTAAAATTAATCACATTTTCCCTGGTTTTCAGGTACTGACATACTCCAGAAATAGCGTTATAGCTTTACAGTTTCCTTCTCATGAATTCACAGCTTTTGTTCATGGCTTTCCAGTTTACAAGTATAATTTGGGAGATTTTTTTACTTTATTTTATTCACATTTAAACTTACCTGAAAACTGTCAGGCAAACAGACTCAACCTGAAGTCAGAAAAACGCGCGTGTGTTTTTTTAAAATACCTTGTACAGAATTTGCAGTTCAAGTCTACATAGCCATGCTACTGAAGATACACGTCTAGCTCACACCATCATACTCTGTGCTAAGCAGAGATACAGAGGATTAAAACTAGTAAAATCAATCAGCCAAATGGATGATTATTGATTACTCACTGGAAATAGACCTGTTGTGCTGAGGGCACCTTTACATTGCCAGTTTTTGCAGCAGGACTGCTTTCACTATTTTACAGGATACCAGAACGTAACATTCCATTTCATACCTATAGCCTCCTCAAATGCAAAAAGAACAGCCTTTCCCTGGTCCATGAGCTGTTTGGCACGGTTGCCCATCCACTTGAAACCTGTCAGTGTTTCCTACAGCAGTGAGGAGGGGAAAAAAAAAAAAGGCATTAAAAATAAAAGTAATGTTTTACAAAGATATGACACTGTGTAGAAAAGTGTATAAAAGAACATGGAATAACGCATAACATGTTGCTTACCTCAAAGTGAAAACCTTCCTTTAGTGCAATTGCTCTCAGGATTTTGGAAGAAACAGTACTGGATAACATGTAGACATCTTTAATGGCACAAGTATCCCTATTGTGATTTTTCCAGCAAGTGAAGATCCACCAGCCTAAAAGAGCTCCCAGCTCATTTCCAGAAAACACTTTCCATTCACCACTGGAGAAAGGAAAAAAAATAAACAGAAAGTATATGAATTCAAAGGATAATACTGGGGGGGGGAGGGAAATCTGTTGGTTCTTGCCTACATGAATACTAACAAATAAACAACTGCATCTGAAATCCAAGTAACAGTAACAAGGTATCATGTGTTCATTATGAACAAACAAGAGAATTCCTCCCCCAAAAATTCTGAAGTGGTTACCTTCCTCCTCCATCATATGTACCAGCTTTTGAGTTTATCAAAAGATGAAACAATGCTATTTCCAGCATATTTTAAGTAAAACAAAAATAGTCACCAAATTATAAAATCCGTGATTAAGACAAGCACAGAGACACAAAAATACAGTTCGCAAGTGATCAGTATTTTTAGTTGACTCAGTGACAAATACTTTTATATATAATCACAAATACATCAATGGTCATTGAGAACATTGGAAAAAATCTCAAATGGGTAAAAAAAAAAAAAAAAAAGATTAACATTGACATGTTACTAGAACAAGAAAAATTGAAGGAAAAAAGGAAAGATGGGTGTCAAAATTACCCAAAAATTCCCAGTCACAAAAGGGGACAAAGACACTGCCAAACTGACAAAAATCAAGACCTACAGAAACAGTACCTGTTGTGAAAGAGAAGCAGACTCAGTCTCCTGCATTTATTGATGCCAACAGGCACAAAGCAATGCACAGAGACAACTTAGTGTAAGAGCTCTGAGAGAGTGTGCTCTAGCAGGAGTTTCTGTCAAAGAAGAAGTACAGATACTGTAGAAGCCTGTATTAATATATTCAATTAGTGTATGAACAGCTACAAGAAAAGTCTGAGAGAAGGACGCAGGACTGAAAGTTAGGAGACAACTAAGACTGGCTACACAATTAGCAAAGAGGTAGCAGAATGAGCGCACCATGCTCTCAGTGGTGATAAATACAATAAACTAACATCCCCGCTTCAAGTCTCTGATAGCTGTAAGTTTTCAGACAAAAATTGTTTTATCCCATCATAACTAGCACAAACTGAAGCTTTTAATGCTTTTTCCTCGATGGTAAATTGCCAACTGAGGCTGGCACAGGACAAAAACATTAAAATAAAGATATTCCAGCCACCACTGTCCAAGCAGAGAGTCCAATTAGCCCATTCTTCTTCAAATGGCAGAAAAGCCTCCCTAGTTCATGCTGTGAGGCTAATGAGTTAGAAAAAGACCCAAACCCCCAAAGAAAACACTGCCACCTTTGAAGCTGCTACAAGACCAAAAAGAATTATCTGGTGAGCAAAACGGGTATTTGCACTGTGTCCTTTTACTGGGTTTTTGGAATTTGTGTAGCTGATAGAGGTTCAAATATTTGCATCATCTACAATCACTAGATGTGAAATGCAGGTACATATCATAATGCATAGAAGTGGGGACTGAGTGAGAGAGGCCTAAATCATCTGATGATTAGTAAAATGTCTGGTTTAACAGTATTTGAAAAAGAAGGAACTCATGAAAAAACAGATATGTTCCCTATTCCTGAGATTATCGGCGAACTATATAAAGGTTCTCCTGAATATTCAAGTTCTTATTTAATAAACATAGTATGAAAGAATGTTTATCAGTCTTGGGTGAAAAATTCCTAGCTGAAAGCCTACCTTTAAAAAGCTATAGCACAATCACAACAATTCACGTGCTTCTCTGCATGCCTCAAGTACAGCAAGTGTCAAGTATTTATTCAGGCTTCTGTACAGTATCTAATATTAATCATCATTTCACCTGCTGCCCCTACTGTGGTCTGCTTCATACAGTCCTCTTATTTTTATGTGTTTTCAATCCAAAAATGACTAATGTGACTATTCTATCTTCCTCTGCAACACAAATGAGCCTAGCCTTTAGGTAAAAAACGTAAATGGTTTGCAATTCTTTATTACCATACCTCTCTTGTTTCTCTGCCACTGCAAGTCGATCAGCATCAGGATCGTTTGCTAAAATTATTTTTGCCCCATCTTTTTCAGCCAAAGCAAAAGACAATGTCTGGAAAAGTGGTAAGCAAGATGAGATGAGTGTTAATACTCCCAAGTAACATTTTCACTGTATAGTTTTTAAATAATTTTTCCCATTTATTTAATCTCACCCAAAATCATGATGTCTCTACAAAAAAGTAAACTTCAAGCCTGGCAGTAGTAGACCACAGTCAGGATATTTAACTTCACCTACATCATTCCACTTCTTCAGCCTGAGTCAAACACTACTCAGATTCAACAAGATCCTTCAGTAACAAAGTGTAGCAGAAATACTTGCAGCCAAAATTCTAATGACCTGTCAGGACTTCCCCTACCGCCTCCTGGTGTTGCATCAGAACAATTTAGTCTTCGTATTTCAGATGTAAATTGTAGAAACTTTTCAAAACCAACTGTGAAGATTTTATTATTATTATTTTATTTTTTAAAAGGAACTGTATCACTTTGTTCCATGTGCAGATGCTGCCAATTCTGTTAGAGCACAGAACAAAGTAGTTTAAAGTTACAGCTAATTACTTCCCAAGTGGTTCAAAAAGCTAAAAATTTCAATGAAAGGATACCAGCTAACTCTTCACTAAATGTAAGGCTATGAAAACAGAAACAAAATAGACCATCAACCAATATTTATAGCCGTGACTACTGGCAGAAAGGATACATTATTTGAAAGACATTGGAACTATTAAAAAAAAATAAAATTCTATTTACCAGAACACCTTTGCCTTCTTCAGGATTTGGATACTTTACTGTGGGAAATTCTGGATCAGGATCCTTCTGCTCTGGAACAGCAAAGGGAGGGCTGAGGTCAAATGCCTTGAAGGCCAACTGCACAAATTTATGACCTACGCCATGCACAGAAGTATGAACAAATTTCAGGTTTGTTTCCTTGTTTATATTCCTGAAATAAAACACATTAGCAATTAACTTGGATATGGAAGAATATTCTGCAGAAAATTGATTATGTTCAGAAACAGATACAATACAGTATTATATATCACCATTAAAATTATAAATTAAAAAGGTCAGATTTTAAAGGTAATGGCTTGAAAACCGGCTTATGCCTCATTTTTCAGCAATATGAGTCACTCTTGATATCTAGTGTCCTGGTATGTGCGAATCACTGGAATAAGACAGCCAGTACACTCCACACACCTCAAAGGAGGCGAGTGGAAACCAAATACAACTGACTAATAAGACTCTTCATCCCCAACTCTGGCATTTAAATCAGCTCCAAAGACTGTGAACACAGTGAACTGACAGCAGCATGCCTCATTTGAGCACACTGTTTTATGAAGTGCATTACTGAGAGCGTAGAACACGCACGCAAACTCCTAAGGCGACATTCAACTCCTATTCTGAAAAAGCAGCATAATTTCTCACATAGCCCAGACTTTCTAGTAATCCTGAGTTTGTTTTTAGTAAGAGCAAGAACACTGTTACTGGTGGTTAAAATTTTGATGTAAGCAAGCAGATTAACGGGTTGCTGCTCGCCTAATCCATAAACTGATCCTACGCATTAATCACAAAATAAAACATTCACTTGATTTTGCTGAGTAAAGTTTTACTGAGCAAGTGACAGGAATAGGCTCATGCAAGGTGCCCACGGTCACCAGGAGCACACAAAAGGCTAGAATGACTGAGCAAGACCTCCTTCTTCCAGAACTGGCTTAACAGCCTGGTTCACCTTTGCTCTTAGCAGCCCATTTTAAGACTGTTGGACTGTCAGCGCAGCCCCAGGTGCACAAGATAGCCCTAGGCTTGCTGTGGCACTTGGTCGATGCATGGTCACGAAAATAGAGGGAGATGCTATCATCAGAACCTAACTGCTCACTTTGCTGGGTTAGATTTCTGCCAGGCCACCTACATGAACTGGCTTCCTATGTCACCACACAGCTGCCAGTGCTACCGCAAAAGGTGACAAGAAGGGACAGACAGAACTGGATCATGGCAGGATAACGGCCGCCCTGAATTCCATCAATTTAAACTGCCCCACTGATGTACTAGATGGAAAATCCCATACTCTTAACAGAGTTAACACCAGTTACCTGTGAAAGCACTGTTTCTGTATGTCTTTGAAATACTCCTTATTGACCATGGCATATGGATCATGAAGTAGTTGGCTGCTGTCAATCAGTTTCTCATCCCAAGCCTGAGGCCATGGCTCTTGGTTCTCCTCAATAGCCTGAGAAATTCCTTTGTCATGAGGGGAAATGATCTGAGCACCATTTTCCCAGTAAACCTAAATAATAAATAGGGTAAGTGAGTATTTGGTCATTAATATTGTAGGATAGCATTGTTATTTCTTTTGTTGGCTAAAGTGCACTACCCTCGATAAAGTATTACAGTAAATTAGGCTGAAGTATACCCAGAGTATTCCCCTGTTCGTATTCTCAATGTTTCCTCTCACATCCCATTTTTGCTCTATTAAACAGTTGGGGTTTTTTTAAATCAGAAGATATCAAAATCCATAATGAAACACAAAACAAGATCCAGCTCATTTATTGAAAAGATTCCAGTATCAGCCTGTCTGCCAGCCTTGGGATTGATAACTTGCCTATGCTATTTCATATACCTTCTTCCAGATTTTTAGGTATAATCGTTATATATGGAAGAATTTTTAAGAGGAAAAAAGTGTAAAATTGAAACACATTTACCACCAAAAAAAATTAAGGAGAAAGGCACAAAAACTTTGCAGCTGCCTGCAGCAGCAGTATTGCCACAACAGCAAGCACAAATTCAACTAAGTTTCAAGATGTTCATTACTTGTAGTCTTCTCCTTTTTGATAATTGTTTACACATCTAGGAAGAGGTATACTTACTATGTTTTACTTTTTGACAGTTGTTTGCACGCTTCCTTCTATTGATGGTTTACAGACCACAGATTTTAAAAAAAGCATCTGGCCATGTACATATGTAACCCGAATAACAAAAATTAAGAAAAAACAAACTTGATGAAAAAAGTAATTGATAAAGCATCCAAACAAGCTATCAGGATCAATACACGAAATATTTAAAAAAGCAATTTTAAAGAGACATGACGTTCTGAAGGGAGACACAGCAAGAAATCATCCCTGCTAATGCCTTGTTTTTCTATTAAGCTGACAAAAAAAAGATCTCCCAACTTCCATTTTTGTATTTTGGAAACTGTCTGTAAATGACTAGTCTAGCTATGGGACGACTGGCAGACAGGCAGCTCAGCCACATTTTTTTTCAGTGGAAAGCAGATTTCTGTCATAGAAAAAAAGTCACACTGGTAACTGTATCATTTAGCAAAAGAAAAATATGCTACAAAAAATTAATGGAATTTATTCAAAATGTTTTGTACAAGCAACTCATTAGATTTCACACATTTTTAATTCTCTGCGTTTGTAAAACTAAAGACATCTTTTAAAATCATGAACTGGAGAAGCGATTAATGCTTTTGAAAAGAAGTCAGTTAATATTTTAAAGTGTTCCAAAGTATGCAGAGGTATTACTAGTCTTCCTGCTTTTTAGAGCTAAGATTTTAATTATGTTATTAATATAACATGCTACTAGCTTTAAATACATACATCTCGTTGACTGTTTGATCTCTTCTAATTTGGTCTATATGATGATAGGAACTATACACAATAGTATTAGTGTCTCTACATGGAAAAAAAGTTTGAAAAAAAGCCAGAAAGTAGATCGTATAGAAATACCTTGTAACCATTATCTTGTTTTGGATTATGAGAAGCAGTAACCATAATTCCAGCACAAAGCTTCAGATGAGTTACTGTGTATGGCTGTAACAAGAGAAAGTTATCTGAAGTGGAACGTGCAAAGTATTTTATAGTATTTATTCTCATGCATATGCAATACTTCTATACTGTTGAATGAAAAGAAAGCCAGAATATGATTCCTATAGACTGACTCTCTAAAGCAGAAGCTTTACTAGCTCCACTAAACCCCACGTGGCACAACTTTAGCCCTTGCTTCTTCCCGTGCATTTTGCCATTTTTGTATTCTTGGTGTTGTATCAAATGCTTTGTGGATCTCTAGAGTGGTGTTTTTATAGAAGGCAACCACACGTATGTGTTGCCTACTGCAGAATGACTTGAGATACCAGAGGTCTTTAAGGGTGCAAAGTCTGTTGGGGTCATGACAGAGGTCTGCATTGGGTAGCGAACTACAACTGCAGCAGTTTCATCCACGCTACCATTTGAGAGCAGCCCGTGGAGCAATTACTCCATCGTGGTTCGGCAGAGAATTGTCTGGGAGACAGCTCTTATATAAGTTAGCCCCACCCAGGTGGAGTGAATGAAAAATAAAGCATAATTTGTGACCACAGGTCCAGTTTGAGTCTACTCCTGTCTCTTTATTTAATAGTCAATGCAATCAACTGCAGTTCTTGCAATACTGCTTTAAGCTGCACTATGAAGAATTTGACCCTAAACCTACCAAAATTTCTATCGGTACAAGAATGCTACGTATAAAGTCTTCATCCTGCTATGTTGTGTTTGCAGCACTCACTGGAGCAACTGGTAATCGGGAGAAACTGTTGCTTTTAGTGCAGAGGTAGGGGTTTTCTTTATTGCTCTAGAGGACTGACACCTAGTGATCTGATGATGAAAACGCGGTCACATTGAGCAACCCTCCGGGCGTAACATTGCTGTATTCCAACCACCTGCTATTTGAAAAGGCTACTTTGGATTCAATACCCCAAAAAGAAAAACAAAAACAAAACACCCAACCAAACCAACCAACCAAAAATCACAAAACTAACGGTGTGTGTATGTTTCAGACTCCGCAGCAATCTGGAAACAATGAGGTGTCTTCTAAAAGAAACCTGCCTGAAAGAAGGGATAAATACAAACACATTCCACTGTCACTGACATTCCACTAAGCTTCCTCCTTTCTCTTGCTGTGGATGTTGTAAACTAAATATAGTTAAATAAGCACGAGATTCACTGCAGGTACAGCTTAAAAAGCTTGAAGTGGTTTGTCTAGTTTTCCTTAATGTAAGTAACACAAGATATCTGACAGAATTTGTGTGTATATAAAAAGATATAATAGAGAAGCCTACCACAAAAGGAGTTGGTATTATATCAGAGAACAGATAAACTGGAACTCCTTGGCTGATGAAGGTATTGGCAGCAAGTCTTGCAAACCTAAACAGGAAGAAAAGATGCCTAGGAAATATATTCATTTTCTCACCAATCACAGCTTCACACACACACACACACTCTGATTTAAAAAAGAAAAACAACAAACTAAACCCCTATAAACCACCCCCAAATTATTATACAGACCCAATTTAAATGTGTTCCCTCACTACTGCCAACAGACAAAGCACAACTCTAAGAACTGCTCTGGCATTAACAGAATATAAAAATACTATAAATCCCTCACCTTGATTCACTCTACAGAAAGAGAAAATACTGTCGAAGCAGATATAAAATCACGATGGATCATGTAAGACATCCACAAAATACTTAAATCCTAAAAAGTACCTTTTGCTACTACCTCCACTGGAAAGATGGGCACGAGCATCAAAACCAATCACAACTCCTCTCTTTTTCAGGTCGCTGAAATTCTTCTCAAGGTATCTGCAAAATCCCTAAAGACAACAAGAAATCCAATTAATTAACCCAATCTTGATATTTAATTTATCATTGCATTAAGTTGATTGCTACAATGTTGACATCTCAGAAAGGTGAGCACACATAACATCTCACTGACCTGGATTAAGATTCAGTTTGTCTAGGACCAATAAACACCAACAAATATCAGAAACCTTCAAATCAATATAGTGAAGCTGGACAGCATTTCAGTACTTTTCCAAAAATCGGAACCAACTCCAGAAAGAAACAGTTAACACTGTCAGTCTGAATCATAGATTTTGAGAAATGATTTAGCTGTGTTAGGTCTCAGATGAGGAAAAGAAGAACTGGCCAATATTTCAGGTTTTAACTTAAATCTCTCAGTTTTTAAACTGAATCTCACTTTTAATAATGACACCTGTTCAGGGCATGAGACACCACCACTCCAGGCTGCAGGAATTTAAGGTTTGGGGATTTTTTAAGCTCTCCGCAGGCAGATTTACTTTAGGATCTACATGCATATATATAGCTTCACTCCATTTATGTAAATTTATGTTCAACATACACAAAGCTTAGCCAAATGCTGGCTACCTTTGGGTTTTTTGGTAGTTGTTACATCAGGACCAACTGATCCACTTGAGCTTAACCGTAGCTGTGTATAAATTCAATTGCAAATCAAATACGGAAAATAACTTAATTTTAATGGCTTAATAGCTTCTCTCTGCTTGTTTTCAGAGATCAGCACTCAGCTAATAATTATTTAGATGACTTCTGAAAACTGGAGGAATAGTAAAAAACTTGTACTACCATAGAATACCTGTTTGCATGTCATAAACGAGGCTTATATATACAGCCAATTAAGTGACATAAAGTGCTGAACACAGTACCTGGGTTGTCTGGATAATAGTTAAGTCATTCATGTGGGAAATCCCTGCTCCCATGGCAGCTCTGAGCCCTGCTGTGCCAAACTCCATCCGTGAGCCAAAGTATTTCTGCAATTTGCCGGCATTTCCTTCAACAAGCAGTTGCTTCACTATTGCAGAAGTTTTTGGATTCTGTAGATACAAAATTCAGATATTCTAGAAAAGGTTTTGTTTGTATGTTTGTTTTTAATACCCTTAAGTGTTGTAACAGAACTGACTTTCTTGCCCATTCTCTGTGCTGGGTTATTTCAGTATCAAAACATCACACACCACTTCAAGAACACCAGCACTCCTACTACATCTTCCTAATTTTAAGTCAGTACAATCTCAAGTATTACTTATTTTAGATTTATCTCCTTAAGTTAACATGTTGCCTTGACAGCAATGTATATATTACATTTTAGGAAGTGAAAAGATTTCCAAGTTGTCCTTTAATTTTAATACTGCCTAGTTTTAAAAACAAAACAAGCAAAAAAAGCACCTTTACAGTCCAGAGAACTTTTGTCATCACAACACAAGAACTACTCTAAACATATATGAAAGTAAGTTAAGCTGATGATTAAGAAGTATTTGTTACTTCCATAGCTCTGTAAGCAGAGCTAAAAAAAATATAAATCAGAACCTTGACCTGAGACTGGCTAACACCAGAGGCAGCAGCAAAACTAAGCAGACTGGTCAGAAGATAAAGATGACAATTTGCAGTGTATGTGCAGGTAACAGTTGTAAAAACAAGCGCAACCCTCAGGATGGAAGCCTAGCAACTACAGCTGAATTCTTCAATAAAATGACTGTGCAGAGTAGTGACAAAAGGCCACATCAGATTAATCTGTGAACAGGGAAGAGTTTCTAAGTCTCACTGCTTTCCTTAGTATATTGCTTGTATCTACTCTTTATTGTTACCAGCTCTCTGTTTCCAAACTTAGGAATTAGCAAAGTCCTGTATCCCCAACCTCTCAATCTTATTAAGATGGGATTTGTGAAATTTAGTATTTGATTTCTTGAGAACTGCTGAGCCAACCAGACAGATGGCACACTCCAGCCACCAGGCAACAGGGTTATGTGGAGAGGCGGCATCCTCCACAAGTTACTCACCACATGATTACACACATTTTACACTGGAGTACAAAGGTATAATTTCCAAATGGATGCAAGCTTTGATTTCTAGTCAACCAAATGACCTCACAGAAGTCAGAGACTCTACTATTTCTTGGATGACCTAGGTATGCTCACAGCAAGGGAAGGCATATCATCCTAGGCAAAAAAAATATTTTCTGCAGCTCCAGAAAACACTGCCGAGTACTCACTGTAGCAGACAAGTGAATGAGCTTGCATAAAAATGTGTAAGCATTCTGCACGCCAAACTGAGACCAGGGTCTGGATGCCCTAATTGTTGACCTGTGTACCCGCTGCTGCACGACAAACATCATAGTTTAAATAAATACTCAAAAAGCTAAAGAGCTTTTGATGTTAATGAGTAAACTATATAATGCAGAATAAGCTAAATGAGAAAAAAAAAATAAAAAATCTGGTTTCCTGGGTGCCATAAGCCATTAGGTACCCCATAATTACTGATTTCCAGTTTAAGAATTACCAATTTAACAGTTCAAGAACGTTGTAACTGACATTTCCTTGTAGGAGGCTCAACAAAATTCTGTATTATTATAGAGTAATTATATTCTGTAAGAATATATGTAATGCTATGTTATTATAGAATAATATAGGTCAGCATAACTATTTTGAGTTTGGGCTGTTTAAAAGTTGACCTGAACTTTTTGCTGCAGTATCAGGCCTATGTCTCGTAGGTAAAATCTGAATGACACCTTTCGCATCAGGCTTTGTACGCTGCCTAGTCACCTTTTTTCCCCCCCTGCATGAGCTCTATGCACCTGAGTTGTCTCTCACCATTGAAACAGGCATCTCTTTAGGTAGATGCCGCACGTTTGTATACATGTTGGACAGAGTAGAAGCTCTAATGCCAGTACAGAAGGCCAGCTGGACCCTAGGAACATCCTGCAGCTCTCACTACCACGGACATTTTTGTTTTGTTATTGTTGTTAGAGAAATTTCTCAGGTTTGCTATCTACTGTGACACTACAGGGATCCTCCAGTTTTTCAGGTCTGATTAAATGATCGTACTTATGCAGGCAGCTGCCCGAGTCTCAGAGTTTCAATCCACCCCATCTCCTGGAGAAAACTTGACTGCGTGAATTTAGCTGTTTGGGTTATTCTCTGATTCCCCCCACCTCCCAAAACAAACAAAAAAAGGTAAAAGGTAGGCCCAAGTCCGTTTAATATAGCAGAAGGATTTTCCCAGAATTACTGTTATAATTGTTTATGGTTGCATTTGCCTTTTTTTTTTTTTTTATTGTACAGAAGGCTGTTCCCATTTCTATTTTAGGAATGTTATGATGCCATTGTTTGCAGCTAAGGCAAAAACCCTAAACTTTTTAAAGCAGAATAAAAAGCCAAAACCAAATCTTCACAGCATCTCTACTAAAGAGGAACCCAGTTGCATCTGAAGGATGAAGTGCTGTTTTTTCCCTTCCTTGTTGGTTCTCTCTGGTTACCCTTTTTCTCCTCTCAAATAAAATTGGATGTGAATATGAGAACACTGATATCTGTAAATGCAGTGGCAGGTGACTTAATACAGAGTTAATATCCAGTAGTGCAATTTGCTTAAACATCACCTGGTAACACTTGAGTTATTTACTTTAATCTACAGTACAGGAAGGCCCCAAAGAGGCTTCATCAGTGTAGGAGTCCCCGTAAGGTTTTAGAGGGACTGCTGCTGACTAAACAGGTTTTATTTAAAAAAAAAACACTTAAGCTACCTTCTATTCATAATTTTATGACTGATAATAGAAAGAATGCAAAATATACTACTACTGTAATGAAGTAACAAGCTCAGTAATTATCACCTAGGTAAAAATTTCCTGTTAAGTCAGCAGGACCATCTTCAGCCTTAAAGGCTTGCTATTGCAAACTACTATCATGTAAGAAACTTGCAGCTTATCATCATCAAATATTAACCTATCTCTACATTTCAAAAAAGGAACTTTTTTTTTTGATATCGGAGTAAATGGACAAGGGTTATATTGGATTCTTCTGTTACTCAATACAAACATGTAAGAGCTCCCGAGAAATGAAAATAGCTCGTTGCTTTTGAGCAATCAGCAATGGGTATTGCAAACTAGTCAATTATTACTGAGTCAAAGACGCAAGTGTTAACAAAGAGTTAACCCTTCAAAAGTAAAGATATCATAGGGGATGCTGCATTACATTTCCAGAGGGTTTCACAAAATAATTGGAATAACCAGCTGAAAATTAAATGATTGGACAGAAGGCAGGAATATAACTAAAGTTAGTCAGAAAGTTATGGAAAGAAGAGGCCCTTTAAAACCAGACTGTTTTCTCAAAATCAATTAAACTGGGGGTGGGGGGGTGGGGGGGAGGGCAGGGAGACACAAAAGCTTATTGTCAGCTTATGTGATAACATTAGCATTTCTGAAAGAAGGTCTGGTTTGGCACTGCATTGTTATTAATAAAAACAGAGCTGGCTAACTGATCAGTTAACCAGTTGAATGATCTTTAACGAAGAATCACAACAAGCTCAAGATATTTCTAATTATGTCCTTTAGAACTTGGAAAGGATACTAAAAAAAAAAAAAAATATTACTATTCTACAGTTTTATTGATAATCTTGAAATAAGCAGAATACCTCTTCCCAAACAAATACGTAGGTTGCACAGAACCCAGAGAGCACTGTACAGTGCTGAGCCCTGGGCGGTCATTGCAGTGATTGAGCAGGGGCAATGGCCAGTGTGTTCCAATACAGCCAAAGGAACAAATTTCAGGTGCAGGGACCAAAAAAAATAGACCAAAAAAACCCCCAAACCCAACCAAAAAACGCAAACCACAGACTGAATGTGGGCCTGCATCTCAGCAGGAGCTGCAGCTGCAAGCAACTACATAAGCATTTCCAGAACACCACTATGGCAAGACACTTCTTTAGACATGTGGAATAGAGAAATCGAAAGATTTTACTTCTGCGTATAGCATTGTCAAGACCAAAACTGAAAGCATTTTAACAGGAAGGGAAATAACACATGGTAAAGCATTCCTAGGCAATAACAGAAAAGGGGAGAAACCCACGAAACTAGAAGATGCGGGAGTTACTTTATTAAGTGAGGATCACTAAGCACTGGGCAATGCTACCAGGAAGGAAAAAAAGAAACACAACCCCCCCAAAAAAGGACGGATTCTGCATTTTCCAGTAGTTTTGAAGCATGCCCACGTGTCTTTTGGAAACAGTATTTTAATCAACAAAAACACAGAAGTACTAGAAGGTTTTTAACACTGAGAGCCAGACGACGCAGCACCGTGTTCTTGCCTTTAATGATTAAGTCAACCGGCTGCCCCAACACAGGCACAACGTGGCCCTCAAACTGGGTTTTTTACAAAACCACTGGGTTTGAGTGTAATCAGTCAGACAACACTGAATTCATATCCTATTTCTGTAAGAAGGGAGAAATTTTTAATTTTTTTTTTTTAAACCTTCTGCTCTCTTGGATGCTTATATGTGCACTGGAAAATAAGCACTACATCAGAGTCAGCATGGATTATCATATCTTGGCTCTCCAGACAAAAAGGAATGGAACAAAGGCTGCCAATTATTTCCACTGCCACAGCATTATTTGGAGGTTGAACTGCAGTCTGTGTCTTGAGGAAACTTAACCACTTTTTGCTAGTGAGAGCTAGGTAGAAAAGAGATAGGAAAGATTTTGATGCAGTATGGTTTTTGAATAAAGCTGGGAAGCCTAAAGCAAGTCAGAAGATGACAACTGCATTATTATTTGAGAGAAATATTGAAATACTGCTTTTAAATCAAATTTAAATCAAATCAATATATATATTTATAAAAGACATATTCAACTGTCTTGCATGTTCAATAAAACACTTAAGGAACTCTTACTTTTTTATGTAAAGGTAAATGGAAAACTGTCATTTGTCAACAATACAGAGATAAAATAAAAGAAGTTTACATGAAGAGGTGACTCTGTAACCTGAAGTACAATCTCCTAGTTATCCTCTTGTGGTTGACACTGACATCAGCTAATATCCAAAGTCATTCAGGTACATTTATGAGACTATGCATGACATTAGAGCGAAAAATTCAGTTTTGCAAGGTATGAAGATGTAGCATCACACAGTATGCTATCCTTTTAGTAATTTTTTCTTAACAATTTTGCTGTGTTGTTTATATATATGGTAACAGGTGCCTTTACTACCATGAGACCTTCACACAAGTATGGGATTTTTTTGTTTGCTCTAACTTTTAAAATGAAAACACAATGATAGGCTGAACAGTATATTTATGATCAAGGAATATGAACAAATAAGTAATCCAAATTCACAAAATATTGGTCACTTTGAAAAATGTGCTTTGTAGAGGCTTTGTCTTCAAATGCTAAACAGTATGACCAGAAGTTCATTCTCCAGTTTAAACCAAGTTATATTTTTGTTTTGTTTTGTTTAGTGGAAATACATACTGATAGAAATCATGAACACTTTCAAGGAAAATGGGTGAAATCTCACTTCTTTCATCATCACAGTGTTCCATTTCCCACAACACTGGTTCATCAATTTATGAACATTTCTAATTTTCCAAATCAGCAAAATTAATACAATTAGGTGTCTAACTGCTTGGTGGCATATATTTGCCAATGGAATATGGTGCTTGGAGTTCCTATCTGGCAAGTACTGCATTGTGAGGTTAGTTTAGGTTCAGTGATAGGAGACTCATCTGCACACAAACACAGCATAGAGGAACAGCAGCAGGAGGAGTAACTTGACTAAGAAACGGCCTCAGCTGCTCACAGGCCCATCATAGGAGCAACATCAGCTCATCAAAGGCCCCTTACCACAAAACCAGAAAAGCACAGAGGCATAATGGTAGGTGGGAACCCAAACTGCAAATTCTGGTGGAACAAGCACTTTGTCTGGGCCCTTCCCAGGGCTGTCCCAGCAGAAAGGCATCACCCCATGGGATATAGGGGAAGAGCATTTTGGGATTGCACATGATTTATGGAATGTTTCAGGGAGGAACCAAAGTGGGGAAAGGGATGGACTTAGGTGATTTGAGGAGGTACAAGTGTAGGAAAACAGAGGGGTAAGGGGATAAAAAGGGTGGTCATGTATAAATAGTTTGCTGCTTATTATGTTGGTCTGGCCATGCCCAGCACCTGATCACTGCAGTCTGTCCTATTTCCTCATTAAACTCTGCCTTCAGCAATTTTCCAGTGAGGGGATCTCTGTTTCATGTGCAGCTGTGTGTATGGGGGTCTGTGGTGCCAGTAACTGGAGTGAGTGTGAGTGTGCAACTGAGTGTGTGATGAATTGCAAATATCAAGCCAGACGAGCTGGCAAGCAGGTGTAGTGGTCGGGGAGCCAAGGGGATATATGGTTCTCCAAGTGACAGCTCTGAGTTGTGAGAGTGCCTGTGTATCTCTATAGACAAGGGCACAGGTAGTCAGATATCAGGACTAGGGAAGTCCTGGCACGTCTGCGTGTGAGAGAGAGGAGGACAGGTGGGGTTGTCTGTACCAGCAACTACAGTGGGGCTGTGGCTGCAGAGGTTGGCATGTCCAGGTGCAAACAACTGGAGAGACTGTGGTCCAGGGGCCAGTGACAGGGCAGACTGTGTCTGAGCCCTGCTGCTGGAGAGATCCCCCTTCTACATACATGCATAAATATATTTACTTTTACTAGTAGAAATCCATCCTGACTGGTCAGAGAGGGGAGCATGAGGAGAAAATTGGTGCTGTCACTGTTCCTGTGAGTGCTCTGTGTGTCTTATTTGTGTGGCCGTCCATGTGTATCCTGTGTATAGCATATGGAGTTTACCACCTCTGGAAGAAGGGGCAGGCAATTCAAGAGGACTATAAGGATGTCGTAAGGTTAGGCAGAGCAAAGATTAGAGAGGCAAAAGCCCAGCTAGAGCTCAGGCTGGCCACTGCTGGAAAAGATAATAAAAAATGTTACTACAAATACATTAGAAAAAAATAGGAGGGCCAAAGGTAATCTCCATCCTTTATCAGATGCAGCATCCTCCTGGAATGGTTAGTGACCTGCTGCTCACCTTAGATGTGCACAAGTCTAAGGGGCCAGATGGGATCCACCCAAGGGTACTCAGGGAGCTGGTGGAGGAGCTCACCAAGCCACTCTCCATCATTTATCAACACTACTGGCCAACGGGAAGGGTCCTGGAAGACTAGAGGTTAGCCAATGTGATGCCCATCTACAAGAAGGGCAGGAACGAAGATCCAGGGAACTACTGGCCTGTCAATCTGACCTCAGTACCAGGGAAGGTTATGGAGCAGATCATCCTGAGTGCCATCACATGGCATGTGCAGGACACCCAGGCGATCAGGCCCAGCCAGCATGGGTTTATGAACAGCAGGTCCTGCTTGACAAACGTGATCTTCTACAACAAGATGAGCCGTTTAGTGGATGAGGGAAAGGCTGTGGATGTTGTCTACCAGGACCTTAGTAAAGCCTTTGTCACAGTCTCCCACAGCATTCTCCTGGAGAAACTGGCTGCTCATGCCTTGGAAGGGTGTACTGTGGGTTAAAAGCTGGCTGGATGGCTGAGCCCAAAGAGTGGTAGTAAATGGAGCGTCATCCAGCCGGTGCACTGTCACAAGTGGGTTCCCAGGAGCTCAGTACTGGGGCCAGTCCTGTTTAATATCTTTATCGATGATCTGGATGAGGGGATTGAGTGCACCCTCAGTAAGTTTGCAGATGACACCAAGTTGGGGGGAGTACTGATCTGCTTGAGGGAAGGAAGGCTCTTCAGAGGGATCTGGATAGGCTGGACGAGTGGGCCAAGGCCAATTGTATGAGGGTCAACAAAGCTAAGTAGCAGTTCCTGCACTTGGGTCACAACAACCCCATACAATGCTACAGGCCTGGGGAAGAGTGGTTGGAAATCTGCCTGGAGGAAAAGGACCTGGGGGTGCTGGTTGACAGCCAGCTGAACATGAGCCAGCAGTGTGCCCAGGTAGCCAAGAAGGCCAATGACATCCTGGCTTCTATCCAAAACAGTATGACCAGAAGGACTAGGGAAGTGATCGTCCCCCTGTACTCAGCACTGGTGAGGCCGCACCTCAAATACTGTGTTTGGTTTTGAGCCCCGCACTACAAGAAAGGCATTGAGGTGCTGGAGCATGTCCAGAAAAGAGGAATGAAGCTGGTGAGGAGTCCAGAGCACAGGTCTTATGAGAAGTGGCTGAGGGAACTGAGGGTTTTTAGTCTGGAGAAGAGGAGACTTGGAGGATCTTGTTGCTCTCTACAGCTACCTGAAAGGAGGTTGTAGGCAGGTGGGGGTAGGTCTCTTCTCCCAGATAACTAGCTACAGGACAAGAGGAAAAGGCCTCAAGTTACACCAGGGAAGATTTAGATTGGATATTAGGAAAAAAAATTTCACTGAAATGGTGGTCAAGCATTGGAGCTTGGGACATGGTGGAATCACCATCCCTGAAGGTATTTAAAAAATGCATAGACGCAGTGCTTAGGGACATGGTTTAGTGATGGACTTGGCAGTCCTGGGTTAATGGCTGGACTTGATAATCTCAAAGGTCTTTTCCAACCTAAATGATTCTATGATAAACTCCCTGTCGGGAATATGTGCTCAGCCTTGCTATTGGACAGACCAGGGACAAGCTGGACCAGGAGGAACCTGGGCCCTAGAGACTACCATAGGAGGTCCAGGGGACAAGGGAGGACGGATCTGCTAGGTTCCCAAGCTTATCTGATAGGGTGATCTCAACAGTCACAATGAAAGGGATAAGTAGAATGACCAAAAAAGCCACACAAGCCCATTCACTACAGACATTGTCTCTAGACCGTGATGGCTCTTACAGCGTCACAACCATAGGAGATGCAAGAGAGGATGTGACTAGGTCACAGTGCCTATAAACATAAATTTTCATCAGTAATCTTTAGAGATTCCAGAGGTTGCTCTAAATTGTGTCATAGATCATAACTGGATGCCCACTGCTATCCCTGAAGATTAACTGATAAAGGAAATGTTTTTCTTGAGATTAGAAGATAAAATAAGTAGGTCAGGTTCAAGAAGCAATCTAGTCAATCATTATCTCTAGTCCAGATTTATCCCAATGAAATTAAAGCATTAAGTTAGAAGTTAGTTGTTCTTTTTGCACTCTCTGTGGAAAACTTCCCCAGAGAGTGATGTAGTTGATCAGAAAAAAATCAGTTGGGTTTTTTTTTTTGCTTTGAGGGTGGAATGATACAAGTTACACAAGTTAAGCCTGGGTCAGATCTTTAATTTCTAGGCCTATTCTCTTCAAATGGTTAAAACTCTACATTACTTTCAAAATAGATTGGGGCGGAGGGGTGGGGGGAATGCAGTTGCAACTTTAGCATAGTCTGAAAACAATGGAAGTGCAAGGTTCTTAAATTTTCCTGCTTGTGTCAACAGTAGGAATGTATTTTTACATTTCCATCCAGTCTGATGGACTGCTGGAGGTGCATCTCAGCCACCAAGACATTTAGAGTTGTAGAGTCATACTTTATATCTCAAGGGTATATCTGGAATGAGACAGTGTCCTGGTTGCAGCTGGGATAGAGTTCGTTTTCTTCTCAGTAGCTAGTACTGTGCTGTGTTTTGGCTATGATATGAGAACAATGTTGATAATGCACTGATGGTTTCAGTTGTTGCTGGGCAATGTTTATACCAAGTCAAGGACTTTTCGGTTTCTTGGACCCTGCCAGTGAGAGGGCTGGAGGGGCACGGGGAATTGGGAAGGGACACAGCCAGGACAGCTGACCCAAACTAGCCAAAGAGGTATTCCATACCATATGATGTCATGCTGAGTATATAA
>JAVJGI010000001.1:27547007-27559808 GCA_035590275.1 Ibycter americanus
AACAAAGGAGCGACTCGGCAGGGCGCTGCTGTGGGATAAAGAGCATCAACAAAATACGCGGAGTCACCTGCTCTGAGCATTAGGTGCGCGTTGGTGTCTTTATTTACTCTTTACTGGGCGAGGTGCTAGTACGGAAAGTACAAAACGAAGGGCCCGATAACAATTTCTAGCCGTGTCTGGCTTGTGGCACCCTAACAACTGTGTGGCCAGTCCTTCCCGTAATAAAAATAGGAACAAATTCCATTCACCTGGAGACAAAGCAGGAAACAGCCCGGAGAAACTCTGCAGCTTTCCTCCTCGTTTACTCTGTCCCGTACACTCCAGAACAAGCTGGAATTCTGCACGAGCCGAGTGGCATGCAAGGGGGGTATTTCGCTGAACCGACCTCTAACTGTTTTTAACATTTAGTCTCAAACTTGAGAAATTAATATCACTGCTGTTTCTCTTCTCATTGCCAGGCAGTCAGCCACAGGAAGCTCTTTATGGAAGCCGCAGCGCTGTACTCGTGCTGATTCTGAGCCAGCACGCAGCAGCCTGGCCTTGTGTCACAGCCCCTTCCGAAGAGATGACCGCGAGGAATCTGGATGATCCCTATTCAGTGCTGTGAGAAGTTGGCTAACTCCATTCCCACTATTGGGGGCTAAAAATCCCATTCTTAAAAAGAGCTTGTTCAGTATTGTGAATATGTTATTCATGTTGAGGAATGCTTTTTGTTTATTTGTGAATAAATTTTCTATATATTACACCTTTCAAGTTGGAGCTGCTCATTGTTATCACCTGAAACATATTATTTCTACATGTTATCATTTATCTACTAAAGCACATATTAATGGCATGCATGACTGATTAGAATAATGAGTACTAATTGGGTAAATTTTCATAGAAGTAATGACTTGTACAGAGATTTGGAAACCTTTCAAAGTTCATTGGTGTGTTGCCAGGAAGCATGCAAACAAGCGAAATGCAACACATCACTTGCAAAGATGTTAATCAGTACCCGTCTACACTACTGATCCGTAAAAATAACTGTTAAGATACCCTTCTGGAAAAACTCCGAGATGAAAGATCAGTGAAACCAAAGAGTAAGAAAATCAGGCAAAAAATACGTTGTTTGGCCACCTTTGGAATCTCTGTTTTCTCTCCCCTCATGCGTCAGTAATGATCCTTCAGCAGCAGCTCCTCTGGCCTCTGCAGCTCTGTCTGGGCACAGCTCCGCCCTCAGCTGCCAAATTAAAAAAAAAAAAAAAAAGGTAGCTGATTTTCGCTCCAGAAAATGGATTGTGTTCCTGCTGCCAGCATTAAAGAACAGTTAACACTGCATTGATTGAATAATTATTATAGGTTATAGCATAGTGTCTTTGAGAGAAGCCTGAGTTGCCAGGTTGTTGCTCTGTCTAAACAGTTAATTTCACTTGGCTTGGCTTTTGGCTGGAACCCCCTGAAGATGCCAAATAAGCCTCTTTGGCCAGTCTGATTTCTTACACCTTTTGGGGCAGAAGCATAGCCCAGAGAACACTGAACTCCCTTTCTTGCATAACGAGATACCTGGCACCCGCTTCCCAAGGTACTCGGGGAAAGAGCAGCCTGCTCTGGAGCTTCAGGGCAAGGCGCTTGCTGTTTGGGAGCTTTTCCCTACATTTTGTCAGCCTCTGCCCGAAGCTGAGCTAGGCCAGGTGCCACATAACTGCAGAGAGAGCTGTAAGGAGCGGCTGGGATTTCCCTGCTCAACTCTGCAGTACAGGCGGAGGTAGGGGGAGCATCCCCGGGTATGGCGCACACACAGCGCGTATGGCAGGCGAACTGAGGCTGCCAAGCAAGGCGAGGTCGCCGTGGCGTACAGGAGAGGAGCAGACACTCTGGAGCCAGCAGAGTAGCTTGCCAGCACGGCCAAGTCCTGAACCTGAACTCCCGTGAGGGATATAGCTGATATAGCTATCCAGGCGCTTTCCATCAGTGTTTCAAGGGGCACAATCTGAGCATCTCTTTTGTACCATGTTTAAAGGATGAGGCAAATGAGGAAGGGGCTGCCCTTGTGGAAATGTCACTGAGCTTCGGCCATGCACCTCGGCATTCGTGTAAGTGAAGAATGACACAGCCACTAAGACGTTGACTTTGCAAAGCACCCTGACAAAGTATCACCATTGACTCAGCTGAAGGAGCAGTGGCAGACAGGAACAGGTCCATGGAACATCTCCTCTTTCTCCTGAGTGCCACAAGTTGACTATAAATCAAACAGATTTTCTTCAAGATGGAGGAAAATGGCCATCAGGATCCATCAGAGCGTAGGCTCAGATGTTTTCAGTGTGTCACTGAAAACCTGTTTGAAAGTCCCCACCTCCCCTCTGGGACTGTTCTGAACAGAGTGGCCAGAACCTCGCAACTTGCCAAGCGCCACGGTCCTAAAAACTTCATGATCTAGTGGAATTAAAAGAGGCTGAAAAAGGAAGAACAGCCAACTGCTGCCTGCAGTTTGCCCCTGTCATTAACATCATTTTCATGCAAACAATGCAATGTAAATGATTTCAAAATACTGGATAATCTAACAATTAGATCCTTCCTAGTGACTCTTCCAGAAAGTGAATTTCCAAGAAAGAATTAGAAACCCAACAGTATTTCATGAGAATCCCTAGGTACTGGGTTGGAAGAAAGTTGTATTTGCTTCACCACAGATCAAAACCCAGATAAAACTGAGTCATAAAAGATGGAGTCTTTTTCCTTTCTTTTCCTCAGCTGTTACCAGAACCAACTGAAGTTAAGAAAATAAAAATAAAACCCCCAACAAATAAAACAAATAAATTTGCTGACTTTCTGGAAACTTCAGATACTGTAGCTAATTTTACTTGAATCTTCTTCAAAACATGTGGAACTATTACTAAATGCAAATTAATGCTAGAATTTCAGAGCAGGGAACTTTGTGGGGTACTTAGAGCATCCCTCTTCACCTACACTTAGGGAAGCGAAAAGCTTCAGATAAATAATGAGTGTTGTGACTTGGGCTCAGCACGGCTGCAGCTGCACTGGCTCTTCACACCACGTATGGACTAAATGACATTTGCTTGTTAACTGTTATTTCTTTAGTCGTAACACCACAGCAGCAAACTGCTTTATTCAACTTGTCGATAGGAAGGAAAATGAGTAAAATTATCACAATGGTGCTCATCAATATTTTCTATCAAGTTTTGAATTTTATGTTATGGTAGGTTTTTTTAAGGGCTTGGTTCAGCTTTGAGAGAACCAATCTGTGTGTGTAGTGGTTAAATAACCTACCATTTCTTCTCAAAGCATGGCAGTCCATGACCATGCCTCTCAAATGAAAAAAAAACCAACCAAAAACAAACCCAACAACGAAATGACCATAAAGCTCCAAAATCACTCATGGCTGCAAGTCAGAGACAACATAGGACATCTTTGGACCATGTCCTATTGTTAAAATTGTATTCCACAGAACGACTGCTGTGTTGGGTACAGTGTTTTATGGTTTAGCAAAGTAGACTGTAGAGATGGTCTTATTTGTCAGTCAGAAGACTAGGAAACAGTTTGTAACCTTTTGGAGGACTTTTAAGCCCACAGGTCATCTGCTGGTGCAGCTGATGTTACTACTACAGATTGCTCGCTAAGAGCAATATAACTACAACAAAAGAGAAATCCCGAAAGAAATGTAAAGAAGTTTAAATTTCAACTCAGTCACAAACAAGATAATTCCCAAGTCAAAACAACATGTGATTTCCATAATTGTTAATAAAATTGGCATTTTGATAAATTATACATTTGACGCCACTTTTCTGGGTGATGAAAGAGGTTTATCTAATATATCTGTTATATATTTTTTGGTTGTTATTTGGCTGTAAGCTGCAAGGAAGGCTATTTGTTGCACTTTATAAGGTATTTCTTTGTACCAGCTTTCACACTGAAGAGTGTCATCACTGGAAGGAAATCCATGGAAGAAAATCCAAGGAAGAAAATCCAGGGAAGAAAAGAGAAACAAGTATGGGATACTGGCAGATAGTTGTTTTGTCTTCTTCTGGTGGGTGCTTAGTAAGGTGTGAGCAAGGCTTTGCATTTGCTGTCACACACAGCCAGCCTGCCACAGGAAAAAGGGCACTGCAAACATACAAGAAGAGACAAGCAGTGAATGGTTCGCTATTTTCTCCCTCTTTGTCAGTGCCCATGTGCCAATTTGTCAGATTCAGTGTTTCAGTTAATAACGGAAATACAGATAGCAATGGCAAGTTAGAAGTGTCAGCAATGACTTGCATTTTCAATGCATCATGTAAGTTTAGCGCTAATTGTTCTCCAGGTTCCCCAGGTAATAGATGAATTTGCTGTGTGATAGAATAAAAGGCACATTTATTAAGGAAGCTGGTGTAAGCTGATGAGATCTGCCAAAGAGCTAACAGAAATCTGAAGCTGTTTAAGTCACAGACTAATTGGCCTTTACTATGTTAGAAATTTCATAGGCATCGTAAAAAGACATTTCCTAGGCAACCTTTCAATATAGCATACTGTTTTCCACATGCTGAAACAACATGAGAGATGACCAGTTAACTGTTATCAATAAGGATTTTAAAAAAATCCAGTTATCTACAACTGTAGGTTGTACAGGGAGATTTTATCAATATGTCTAAATACCCGAAGGGAGGATGCAAAGGGGAAGGAGCCAGGCTTTTTTCAGTGGTGCCCAGTGGCAGGACAAGAGGAAACAGGCACAAACTGAAACACAGAAGGTTCCAGGTGAACATTAGGAAATACATTTTCACTGTGAGGGTGACTGAGCACTGGTACAGGTTGCTCAGGGAGGTTGTGGAGTCTCTGTCCTTGCACATACGCAAAAGCTATCTGGACATGGTTCTGGGCAAGCGGCTCTTGGTGTCCCTTCTTGAGCAGGGGACATTGGACCAAATGATCTCCAGAGATCTCCTCCAGCCTCAACAATTCATTGATTCTGTGATAGGTGAGATGCCGTATGTCCTGGCAAGGAACCTGAATTTTTCATTGCTGATTTCTGCATTACCATGATACAGCCGTACAGAAAATCTGTGAAATGCTAACAGACAGGGAGTGTCACAATCAGTGATATTTTCTTGTTATATATGCCGATATTACATTTAAGCTCTTCTACCCAGTTCCCCTATTTTCAGTATACTTTTGGTGCATAACCATTCTCCATTTATTGCCAATCAGGACATAGCGATTGATATTTGTGGTACCTACAGGAATCAAGAAAAGGATTATAGGATACTACGCTAATAAGTTAAAGTTAGCTGTAGGTTCTCAGAGCTTAAAGTGTGTACATGCCTTAGCTCTACTACTTTGTGCAGTCTCAACATTTCAAGGTGTTTTATTAGTTTCCACTTTCATCACTAGCTTGTAATACCAGTGGGAGGCAAGAGAGAAGATAGCTTTGATTCTGCAGCACAGATCGACTGGCAAACTGTGGCGCACATTGCACATTTCAAAAAGCACATATAGCTCTCAGAAGAGAATGTTGTCTTAAATAAAGCAGTGTTCTTGTAACCCGATGAGAGGAGAGAGGGAAGCAGGGGAAAAGAAGGGAGGATGTAGCAGATATTGTATTCCTGGGTTGAATTTTAGTATTTGTTCTCCACTTTGCCTGATCCACTGATCATCTACCAGCTAACCCAAGGACGTATCAGATTATTTTACATTTCCTCTTGGAAAATTTTTCTCCATTGTTTATTGTAAGCCTCTTGTTCACAACTGAAAGTCTTTTCTAGTTTCCACTGTTTGGCATAAACTCCTGACTGCTGGCAGGCAGGCAGATCTCAGATCCTGCGGCATCTGAACTACGAAAACGTGCTTTTTCCGTCTTGTTCTAGACAGCACCCAATTTCCAGGTTCAAGGACAAATTAACTTATGTTTGTTCAACAGATAGGACAAAGTTAGAGCTAATGCCAGTTCTTTTCAAGTATATTTTGGACTGCTGCCCTTCTCTTAGATGTTGCTTCACTTTTAAAGCCCCAAAATGCAAGTTTAAGTGAAAAATAAAATTAATCTGACTAATAACTCACCTTGAACTCACCCCTTTTGCAAATGATTCAAATTATGCTGTGACAAAAATGAGGTATTTAATGTTTTGGTTTCACAGAATTAAAGATCAATATGCACAGATTATTTTGGCCCAATTCCTTTATAAAAAAAGTGAGTGGGGTACACTATTTTTATGTATGTTCTTCAGTTCTGCTGTAAGTGTAATTAAACTCTCTTCTTTTGTTAGATAAATTTCTGGATACCTAGGTAGACTTACTAAGCCTACAACTTGATTTGGACAGCACAGTGCTGTCTGTTACAGAAATGGGGTTGAGAGTGATTCTGGCAGTTCTCTCACACTAAGTTATGGAAAGGATACCTTAAACAGTGTTAGTTATCCAGAGTAGAAGTAAAAAATCTATAGTGGTCGCAGCATAAATATACTGGATAGATATTTGTCTTAACAACAGTAAGTTATGAGGATTATAGGCAAGTTTCCCAAAAATGTTAAGCTTCTAAATCCAACTTCAGACTTCTAAGTAAGCTGTTTCTCAAAAGTGCTGAACCTGCAGCAGTTCCCATTGAATGCTCAGGCTTGTCAATGCAGGACTGAGAGGCAGGATGGCAGTATCAAAGGGGAAAGGCGGTTGCTTTGAAAAAACTGGCACAGTATGCTTTTATAATATACAGCTACACTCCACAGTTTACACCACCAAAGTCGAAAGATCTGTTTTACAGCCAGCAAAACTGAGATCACATGCAAAAGATGTATCTGATGTCCCACTGATGGAGGAAACAGTATCTAAAATACGGGAAGTTAGTAGCTTCACATTTGTGCTAGAAAGCTGCTCTAAGAAGATAACACTAAATAAATAAAAAAACCCCTGCAATTAAGGATCTGATTTAAAAGAGGTAAGCTCTTACTAATGCAGATTATATACTCTTGGTGGAGGAGATAAAACATATCCTACTGAAACCATACGAGCGCTAAATGAAAGGCTATACTGAGAAATTTGCATAGCAGGTCTTGAAATAGCCTCAAACAACGTGGTGCTTGAACTACAGTCTACTTTTTAAACATCTGCATTTTTAAACTTCAAAAAGTTTTAGTTAAAATGTAACAGAATAGTTACAAAAACTAACTAAGCTCTTGAAAAGCTTTTAATATTTCAGTGGTCATGTCATGATTTAATAGGAACAGGGTGCCCTCTCTCGGTCATAGCAGAAATAATGACACGGATGATCTATTGCTGTAATACTTGAGGTAGAATTGCATTCCCAGTGTCCTGCCTTGTAAAAAATCCCCGCATTTCTCCCAGATAACAATTGTGTGATAATTTAGTGCTAGTCTTCCTGTAATTTGGGGGCAGGAGTTTCCAGCGCTTGTCTTCAGAATTGTGCAATAGAAGACAAATGTCAGTGAATAAAAAATATCGGCACTGGTTCTCAAGCTGATCCAATATTCCTGTTTCCTGATTCAACATTCCATGATGTTTCATTATCAAGAAATGAAAAGAAATATTGAGAACATAACAGGAGCAACATGCATTTGGAAAACTATCATCTTTCCCATACATCATTTTGCATAAAACTTTAAGTTGAAATTATATTCAACTAAATTTTGCTTTCTGAAGCCCTGTTGTTAATATATATAAAACTTAAATAAATTGTCATAGTAATACGCTTTAGTAAAGACTTTGAAACTTCATGATGGGCCTGGGGCATTTGTTTTGCTTTCTACCCTCTATGACCAAATTGTTGAAAGGAATTAACGTTGCCACCTCTGAGAACAATTTTCTTCTGTAACCATTCCTGTATTAATGAATTTTTCTGATGTCATGTGCTTGCTCGTTAAATGCAAACATCTCACTAGGTATTTGGCTCAGTGCCTTCACTGCTTGAGAAATTGTTTGGAGATTGGATTTCTGATTAGCATAATTACGGTCATTTTTATTCTTGGTTTACTTGCCAAATACTCAGTCTCAAAGCTACTTCCTGCTTGTTCATATTTTGTAGGTGATAGGCTAGTCCTAGGATGCCTGCTTTTCACGGCAAGATTGCAATGATACGTGATCAAAAGAGGTAGAATGATAATGTCTTGCAATTCTACCCTGTATTATAGAATGGGAATGCACTGAAAAGGTTTTAACATGTTTGATTTAAACTCTAGTTTCTTTCTTATATAACAGCTTCATATCATCGCAAACAGTAATTAACTCTTTGCAAATATGCTATAAGCGATTCATAATATTTGGCCCCTCCAGCACAACTATCTGATACCAGTAGCAGACATTTCTGCCTTGTCCAGGGATGTATGACCACCATATAATTATATTTATATTAGGAATTGATAGTTCATAGTGTAGCGCTTCGGATCATATGGTAACCAGACCTTAAAAAAAAGACTAGAAAAAGAAAAAAAATTTACAAAAGCTTTACTCTTGAGGAAGGAAAGCACTCCATACACAAAAAACATACTTGCAGATAGAGATGGGTAACAGGAAAACAAGAAGCTTGAATCAAATTTTTGGGAAGCTTGAAGTTTGTTTGAAACTTCTTAGGAAAATATGACAAGGTACAAAACCAGCACCGCAGAAGCTCTTCAGTAGAAGCTCTGCAAAGGGAGCAATATTATTGGTTCTGAAGGATTATCTTTCCATTCCTAGTTGTGTTAAAATCAGATTTATCCTTAGAATATCTGTCTGCGTCTGAAGCAGCATTGACTTTTCATTTAGCAATGGTATCACTCTGAAAAAAAGCAAGAAGTTTTATTAAAAGTGAGAAGGCTGTTAGTAGGAAAGAGACAGAAGCACAGTACTACGTACCATAAAAACAAGTTAAGCAATATATAGTTTACACTTACAGACACAAATTTAAAGCTTCCATTTGTCCACAAAGAAGCCCCAAATAACCCAAGACAGCTCTGCTTGAGGAAGCATTTTTTTGCCACTTCTGTAGTCAGTGAAGAGGCCAGGATGGCTTGGTGGCTTTACAGCATGTCCACTCTGTCAACACGGAAGAGCCCAAATCCAGTGACATGTAGACAGGATACAGCTGCCATTCAAACCCTCTTCGGAGAATGAACTGTAGGTATTGCGCACCGATGTCAAAGAGAGAGAACAAAGTTTCTGTAGGTGCCAGCTGATGAAAGGACTATGTTGAATGATGAACTTTTAACACTGCATTCTGAAACCTGGTCTTTATTACAGCAGTCTACCATTTTTTTACTGTACCTACTGTTGATGTATTGTAATACAAGATTATTGTAAAGGAAACTGTACAATTTCCTCTATAAATGTAAATATTTGCTGGAACAAAGTCTTCCTGACAAAAACACCATTAAAGAATTCTCAAGAAATTCAGTGTCAATAAGATGAGACAAAAGCTTTTATATTTAAAGACTTGCTTTAAAGCAATAATCTGGCTTATAAATTTAAAGATTCCTAAATATGAAGCAAACTGGGAGACTAAACCCCATACACATATTGACTCATCATCAGTGTGGGCAAGCGTGCCATGCAGGCACAGACAATCGTTCACATCTTTCTTTTCAGGAAGCAGCACTATGTGAGCTCAGTCACATACCAGATAAACTGTCAGCAAGATGACTTACTGAATACATTATTCTAAAGTCTTAGCTGAAATGATTAAACACAGCATTCATCTCATGCTTTAAAAACAAAGCAGATAAATACATGCACAGACACAAGTTACTCAGTTCCCCATGCTACAGATTTTGCATCATGCAGTAGCTGCCATTTTCTTAGCACACTCTAAAATGTGTGGCACATAAATTTTGGGTGTCTTCCTTTTAAACATATATCCTTTTATTTTCTCCCCCTCCCTCTACAGTGTGAGGAACTTCTACTACTGTTAGTATACACTGCAGTAAATTTAAACAGTGCTAAGTTTTATACATAGCAATCTAACAGTAAAAAGTTTGGCTATTTTGGTATTTTTTAGAACTAGGTTTGCAATTTTTTAAACAAGAGATGTGCCTGTCTTCAGAGTATTTTCTCAGCTTTTTTGTTAAATATTGCAGTTTTATGAGTCATGGGGTTTTTCTGATTTAAGTGTTCAAAAAAAAAGGAGTCAGCTTTGGTATCTTAACAGGAAATTTGATAAATATTTGTGGCAAAAGTGGGAAATAAAAACTGCAGGGAAGTAAAATACTTGTCTTCTAGAAGATGAGCGTTCTCTCTCTGGGTAAGGGGGTGCTCCCAAGCCCAGGGGTGCTCATGGGTCCCCCACCTCCGTCCTCACCTCTGCCTGGTGCCAGACCCCCTCTGCAAGCTGCTCAGGAAGCCAGCAGAACACATGGCCACAAAAGCTGAAAGTTTTCACCCATCCCATGAACTGATCTAGTGCTCTGATGGGATGAGAAAGTGCCAGAAGAACTCATGAGGAAGGCAGCTTATTTTTTACAAAACAACAACTTTTAGATGGACTTCACTGCTTGCCAAGCAGGAGAGGAGGAGACCTGAAGTTTCTTCCTGTCCCTGCTCCTGGTGCTGCCACCTCCCACCCTGGGATCTTGTGCACAGAGTCCCAGTCCTCTTCTGCCGTGCTCTTTTCCAGTGCAAGAGCTAGGATGTGTTAAATAAAAGCAGGCAATGAAGGTTCTTCACGAGAGATGTCAATTTGTGGAATTGCCTGCTATGGATGCTAGAGATCTGCATGGTTCACAGGGTGATTAGAAGCTTAAGGAACAGAAATTCAGCAAGGGCTATTGAGTATGTAGGCACCACTTCTAACCACGTATGCAAGGGTGCAGACTGTTTGAGGCTGTGCAGATAGTCAGTTGGAGTAGCCTTGTCCCATAGTCTATTCGGCCTGGCTAAACACCGCTGGGCCTCAGCTGTCAGTCATCTTGTAGATATATTTAAGGGAAAATCTTGTTTTTTCATATAGAAGCAGTCTCCCTCCTCAGAAAAGTAACACGGTTACGTGCTGGATAGCAGCAGTTGTTCTAACTACAGTGTGACTAATCCATCGCTTTTCTTGCCAACCATTTCTTCCTCCCTTAGAGATCTGCATCCTCCAATTTATTTTGCTGCCTGTAATCTCTTAAAGTCAATACATTTTAAAAATAGTTACTCTGTGAAATACAGCACTTCAAAGTAGACCTTGATTCTGAGGCAAAGCTCTGCCCCATACTGCTCATTTTCATCCAGAAGTCTAAATATTAGCAAATCTGATGTACATATTTCTGTTTATTGTGTCTTAGGATGCTTCTCACTGAGATCTTTCTCTGTTCTCCTCAGCCAGAAGCAGAGGTTTACACCTGAGCATTCTTCAGGGCAGAGTTTTAGCAAAACCGCCTTGTAGTTACTAATATTATTACTTCCTCACTTCTTTCCATTTTTTGCGTTATTTTATTTTAAAAAGCAAACTGCACCCTGCCTCTCCCCTTTTCCAAGAAAGACATTTTAGTGCAGTGGTAATAGGAAGAAGCTACCTTGTTACCAGCAATATATATATATAAAACTATCAGGTTATAGACAGGGCAACACAGTACTGAGGAGGTAAAAAATTACTCATGTTAACCCACTGTTGAGTAAAAAGGTATAGTGATTTTTCATAAGGTGCTGTAAAACAGGACAGACAAGAAGCATAAAGCAGCAGAGCTAAAATTTGTAATAACCTAGACAGATAAAGTCATCACTATGTACAAGTTTCATCTACAGTACTCCAGGTTGTAATTAGAGTTTTGACTTCCAGGACTTCTGACCAATTTTAGTACAATATTGCAGTTTATCATATTTCTCATTTCATAAATCTTATATCATCATAGCTACTATTAAAGCCTTCCATAACCAGTCTTAATATCAGTAGCATCACTGAAGACATATAAATAGGACAAGCAGCATTTTTCTGTGTCAAGCCACTCTCCATCATCTTTGAAAGGTCATGGAGAACAGGTGAGGTGCCTGAGGACTGGAGGAAAGCCCGTGTCACTCCAGTCTTCAGAGAGGGCAGGAAAGAGGACCCAGGAAACTACAGGCTGGTCACCCTCACCTCCATTCCTGGAAAAGTGATGGAACAGCTCATCCTGGAGGTTGTCTCAAAGCATGTGGAAAGAAAAGAATGTTGTCAGGAGTAGACAACATGGATTTACCAAGGGGAAATCATGCCTGACCAACCTAATAGCCTTCTATGATGGAATCACTGGCTGGGTAGACGAGGGGAGAGCAATGGAGGTTGTCTGCCTTGACCTCAGCAAGGCTTTGGACACTGTCTCCCATAACATTCTCATAGGCAAGCTCAGGCAGTGTGGGTTAGATGGGTGGACAGCGAGGTGGGCTGAGAATGGGCTGAATGGCAGAGCTCAGAGGGCTGTGGTCAGTGGTGCAGAGTCCAGCTGGTGGCCTGTAGCTGGCGGTGCTCCCCAGGGTCAGTACTGGGTCCAGTCCTGTTGACTTACCCATCAGTGACCTGGATGAGGGGACAGAGCGTACCCTCAGCGAGTGTGTGGATGATACAAAACTGGGAGCACCGGCTGATACACCAGGAGGCTGCGCTGCCATTCAGCAAGACCTGGACAGGCCAGAGAGCTGGGAGGAGAGGAACCTAATGAAGTTCAGCAAAGGCAAGTGTAGGGTCCTGCGCCTGGGGAGTGGGTGACAGGCTAGGGGTTGACCTGCTGAAAGGCAGCTCTGCAGAGAGGGACCTGGGAGTTCTGGAGGACAGCCCATGCCCCTGTGGCTAACAAGGTCAATGGCATCCTGGGGGGCATTAGGAGGAGCATGGCCAGCAGGTCGAGGGAGGTGATCCTGCCCCTCTGCTCTGCCCTGGTGAGGCCACACCTGGAG
>JAVJGI010000001.1:27559908-27632788 GCA_035590275.1 Ibycter americanus
CGCGGTGGCAGCGGCTGAAGTTCCTGCCGCCGGTCGGCGGGGCGGGGCGGGGGGGGCTCCTGCGGGGGAACCGGTGCCGTCCGCGGCCCCCGTGCGAGTGCCTGCAGCCGTGAAGCGGTTCTTCATGTCGCGACAGCCCTGCCCCGGGCTGTTAATTTAGTCCGTGAGTTGCGAAAAGGAGGGAAGCCCCTAATGAACTCTACGGACGGGGTCTGGGGACTCCTCCGTAGTTGATTTCACTTTAAGCTGGAGTCTGATGGCTCACAAGATAGAAATGCATCAAAGAATTGGTTCTACTTCACCATCTGTTGCGAGATTAAACTTGGCGTGGGGTTTAGGGTTCGGGAATTCAGTTAACTGTAACCCTTGCAGTCCCTGAGGACGGCGCACGCCTGCAGCCCCCGCGGAAGTCAGGCTTCAATGACATTTGCTTTGTTTATATCTAACCGCAAATGTTGGGGTACTAGTAATCTCAAAGCGAAGATGATCTTCCTGCCTGTGTAGTCTCAGGTGCTTTTTCGCCTGTTGTCTGTGCTTCTCAAACATTGTGTTTAAGAGGATGCTCATTTTACCTGGTGTGCTTTTCAGCTTCGTTACCTTCGGGCAGTGGGACGTTGGGAAGGGTGTACCGGCTTGTGTGAGAGTAAACTTTAAACTGGGTGGAAATGGTGAACGTGGGCATACTTATTAGCATAAAATTAAGCAATAATTGTTGCTAGTCTTTCTATACTTTTGCACATCTGTAATTATTCTTTGGTGCGGGCCGGCTTGGTCAGAAAGGATTGAGATGTCTACCACCGGCAATTTGTTTTCCAAGAGCAAGAGGGATGGGCAGCTTGTCATCCAGTCCGCCCCTCTCTTCAGGAGAGTGTAAAGAAATAAGTACTGATAGGCACAACTGGGGCCAGTGAAATGGTGCGAAAGATACTAGCGTTATTCATCCTTTTTTTTTCCAGTTAATCTATTTCAATGAACAAGTTTAAGCATCTTGAATGTCCAGTTTGTGTTGACTGGTAGCTAGTGCTCTCCAAGGCCTCGATTCTTTTTTTTTCATGTTTTGTATACAGAGGTAAGAGGAGGAGAGGAATTGTGGATTTTTCTTCTCTTTTTGATCATGACCAGCTTTTTTTTTTTTTTTTCTTCTCAGTTGCTTTAGTGTAAAATATTTTTTAACAGATTGTTTGCTCTTTGAGGGTTGTTACTTTGGCATATTGCTGCGTGTTCCTACGTGTCAAGATTATTATACAGTTTACCTACTACTGGCATCTTGAAGAGAATGTAAACATGTTTTAGTAAACCAAAGGATGTGTATACATAGGCTTCTACTGACTTCTTACAAATGTTTATACTCAGGATTGCTTTACTGAGCTTGAAGGCAGTTATGCTGGAGGACTCTTAGTATGCCATGTGCATTGGTAGGATTTAATAATGATAGCAATAATTTAGTCTGGTGTATCTAGATAAATAGGATTGTTCTTATGAAAAATAAAAGTTGGCAAGTCTAGCAGGAAATGCAAAAGCTGTGAATTTTCTTCTCCCTCTGAGTGTGCCAGATGCTTTCTGTCAGTTTATCTGATGTATCTTCACGCAGGAGGCGTTGGCTTTGGTTAAAACTGTTTTTTGACTCATCTAAACTAGTGTAGATGTTAATTTGCATAAATGCATTGATATGATGTGTTTGGTAGCATTGATTTAATGCTGCTTGCACTTGTAAACTTACCTGTGAGATGGAATACTTCAAATCCTTCCTGAACACACATGATACTTCTATTCATTTTATTAAAAACAGCCGAACTGGTGAAGTGTGCTTTACTAAGTGTGTGTGGTAGCTGCATGCAGTGTGTATTTTATTTGAAAACTGAAATTTGAGGAAAAATTTTCCAACAGAAATGAGAAGTATAAGTTCTATGTATTTTTGTGGTAGGAGCTATGTGCTGCGTAAGTAGTGGCCAGAGCAATCACACCATAAGCACAGCAATTTTTACACTGGTAAACAGTGAAATATGAACTTTTTGTCACTGTGTATGTTTCTGCAGCTTTATCAACTGCATATTGTGTCACACGCAAGGAACGGACTGAGTCTCTGTAACTGCCCTGCATATTGCAATTTGTCCCTTTTTCAACAGGACAAGACTGCTCTAGATACTCTTCTCGTTGTTTTTATCTTTGAATTCTTAATAATGTCAGATTCCTTCGTGGTGTGATTGTTTGGACTGGCTGGGTGACTGACGAGACAATTTGTTAATTTGGTCTTCCTTTTTGGTTCCTAACAAGCTCTATCTGGGAGTGTAGACATTGCAGGTGTTTAAAATTGTTGAGGATTATGTGCATTGTACAGTAAAGCTTTTAGCTATAGTTTGTTTGCTCTTAATAGGACCTGTCCTTACACAGGTGGTATCTCCTCTCTGAATCCCCACTCCCAGGCTTCCAGGGAAGCTTGCCTAAAACTTTTTTGCAGGCAGAGTGTTGATAGGGCATGTAGTTGAGGAGTAAATAGTGATTAGGAAAGAACTCATCAGGGCAGAGACATATCTCTCAGAGTTCAGTGTAGAAACCTTCTTTCCAGACCTACTACAAAATCTGCCCATAATCACAATTTTTGTGGTGACATCAGTAAGCCAAAGTCTCAGGCTCTAAGGACTTAGCAGGCTCCAGCTTTTGTGGTACTAGGAAAGACCTGCAGTTTTATGGTTTTGAATACAACATTGGGTAGTAAGGATGTTGTTAGGTAACACGTTCAGGTAGGTCATCCCTGAGACTTGCTGCATGCATCTTACTATTAGTGTTCTCAAAATAGGTGCAGTTAGAATGAGCTTTAAAGAAACTTGATTGATCCTTCTGCTCACTTTTTTGATATACTGCTTTTGACTAATGAAGGTTTTGAGGTCTCTTCTTAACAGCAAACCTTAAAACAACCTTGCTTAACCTCTAAGGCAATTGGCAGTACTGTTACTAGTTGTCAGTCTGTTCTTTCATCATGTGGCTTCCTCTTTCTCATCAGGCTTCCTGCTTATTTCACTTCTGGTTGTAGGTTCTGATTACTACAAGGAAGCTAGATATTATGCGGAATTAACAAACTTGTTGAATGTTCCTCTTCAATGATAGGTGCTTTTCCTTTGTTACTCAGTTTGTGCGTATTCCCTAAAGTACAATTTCCTTGAACAATAGGTCAAGCAAATGGTAGGCAATAGGTTTTCTTCACTTAAGAGGTTTTTTTCCTCTGGAAAATAAACTTTTTTTAACATGTCCTTTGCTGCTTTTTCTTGTTTGCCTGGTCTTTTCTGTAGCTACCACCTTACTGGTAAGGCGAAGAAGCCCAAACGTTTCCTAAATATTTTTGTGTCTGTTTTAGGCAGTGATATATTTTGATTTGTGATTGAAATTGCTTGTTATTTCATCTGCTTAGTTATGCAAAGGCAATTTGACTGTAGTGTCCAGAATAGATAAATACTATTTAAATCAGATAACTAACTCTTTAAAAATATATTTATTTTGAAGTCGCAGCAAACTCTCCTGATTGTATTTACTATCATTAAAATAACTAAAACCCTGTATTAAATCAGTATGTAATTTCAATCAGAGTTCCAAACAAATTCACTTCTAAGCACTTGAATTAAGTATCTAAAAAATTAGTTTGGTAACAGAAACCTCTACTGCAGCTCTGGTAGAATGATTTATTTTATGTCTAAATAAGTTGGATGTACAGAGTGAAAGCAAATAGCTGATTTAGAGCTTCATTCTTTTAAAAAAATATCCACCACTTCTGAAATGCCAAGGGACATAAGCTGGCCATTTTTGGCATTTAATTACTTTCACTAAAACTCTGTTATCTTAGTAAGCTTTTAAAAATAAAGCTAGTTTTCTTAAATCATTGAGAGTGAGGTATTTAGTGTGTATTTAGGAAACTGAGCTAATAAACTTTTAAATTCAGGCATAAAAATAAAAAAAAGATTGTCATTTAAAATCAAAAAAGTTTCACTTCAAATGATACTTAAAATGAAGGCTTTACTTAAAATGAAAGCTTACATCTATCCACCTTGGATGCATGGCCTGGAGGTAGGTGGTGGTGTAGTTTAATGCAGTTCAAAGTATACCTCTCCTAGAGCCAGGAGAGGATGAAGGACTAGGTATGATCATTAGGTGCCTTTTCCTTGCAGGGTGAAAGAGGTCACAGCTGCCTGACCCTTCCTCATTCTGGCGTTGTCAGCTTGAGCAGTCCTTTGATTATGCCCTTTAAGCAGCATGTAGGTCCACATGGTGGATTGAACTAGGAGTGATGCAGGTATGAAAGATAGAAAAAGGGAAAAACCCAACAAAAAAACCCAAGAAAGAATTAAAGCAAACCATATTCTGTCTAAATTATTTTGAACCTGAAGTGATTGCTCTTTTTTCATGGATGGGTAAACTGGCACATTAATGGTGAGGAGGGGGAGAAATGTATAAGCTGATGTTGCTGCTGAGACATGTTTTCCAGTTATGCTTAGCCGAGATGTTTGAGCAGATCATATGCCATATCTGAGTATTTACTTTGTCTCGTACTTAATATATTGATCATATTTAATTTCCTTAATTATTAAGTAACGTTAAAGCCAACAATAGTTTGTTTCTGCATACTGTGAGATTGATAGCTGTGTTTCATTTTTGTTCCTGAAAGCAGGAAATACAATCATGTAACTCCTTGAACTCTATGGAGAAGCAGATAGTGAATATGTACTTGTTTTTAGCAGGTGGATTGCTAGAACAATCAAATTTGTAAAATGTAAACAAAGGTCTTTATAAGGTATGCCATAAGCAATAAATGGCATGGGCATAATGGGCAAAATCCAGAGTAACCAGGTAGGATTCTTGATCAGCAGAGCAGAGAGAAGATGACGTCATTATTTATGGGATATTTTCTGTAAATTAAACAATAAAACACAACTAGAATGTGCTTGAAGTAACCAGCTGGATGTAGATTATACTTAAGTTTAGCATAGGAGATTTGGAAAAATAAGTATAATGCATTATTTTAATCATGAGTTTTATATTGCTTATATAACAACTAGACAGGCTTGATCTTTGTTACAAAAAAGATTTATTTTTCAATAATCTGACTTGTTTTTTAAACAGTATTAAATATTTCTAGATATTTCTCTTGTGCTTTATGAAAAGTTTGAGAATTGTCTATTTAGATCAATACTAAAGGCAAAGCTTTGAGATAACTGGGGCGCATATTGGGGAGGTCCTAGTAATCATGCCAAGTATGAAATCTTTTCAGGTACATGCAGCTAAAACCAAGGAAAGAGTAATTCTGTAACTCCGTGCAAGCAGAATCTGATATTGTGGTAGTAGATAGTAAAGGAGGAATTGTTCTGACCATCCATTTGCAGTGAGAAAGAAAATAGCTGTGGAGGGCAGCCTATTACCTTTGCAAGACCTTTAGCCATGCTTCGCAGAGTTGTCTGGGTACAGTTAATCCTGCTTTTTGACAGTGTGATGGGGTGGGATGACCTCTCTAAGGTGCTCCCATCTCTCTTTTCTATGAGCTTATAAAACTTTGTTACAGAGTAATACCTTTGCTTACATGGTCCACTCCAGCTTCATTGTTATTGCAGCCTTAAAGAGGTTGTAGTCTTGGAATACTTTTGTGGTCAAACTTTATTTTACTAATATGGAGGGAATACAGTTTTTAAATAGAATGTTAACAGATATGTCTGGGCCATGTAAAAATTGCAGTTTAGTGAAGGATGAAATATTTTTTCATTAATGTGCTAAGTTTTTTCTCCTATATTCTGTTTCCTAAAGCTGGTGTAAAATTTTCTTGAGCCTTTGGTGTGATGGGAAAACACTGTCTTTGTGTCAGAGTAGTAACAATTATAACCAATGTAAAAGACTTGTCTGAGGTTGACTGTCCCTATGTTTTGCTGTTTAGGTAAGGATTAAGTTAGGGCAGATAATATTCAAGTTCAATACCTAACATACTCATTTTTAAGCAAACGAGTACATGGGATCTGAATTAGTAGCATGAATGCAGTCTGTGATCTACAGGTTAAGCAACACTTTAACTGTGCTGAATATTGCTCCTAAATCTTTTTATTTATATTACATATTCAAGTAATTTTGATATGTAGACTGGTATACAATGACAGGTATATAAAAATGCCAGGACAGCAAAACACTGAAGCAAATTAATTTCTATATGAATTGACTTGAGTCAAGGAAGATTGCTATGACCTGATCTTGTCATTAAAAACCATTGTGAAGCAACATCATACATCATGAGAATGAGGTAGACTACTAACGCTCTGTTAGTAAGCATAATATGCCTCTGGGGAAGAGGAATAGGGAACAATGAATGATATAGCTATGACTTGGGACATAAAATATATTGCTCATTAGCTAGGCAAATCTCGTTTTCGCATTGTGTTATAACTGCTGAGGCTTTTGAGGGCAGTCATCTTGGTATGCGTAGGGTGTTTGATAACGAAAGCTGAGTGCTTCACTCTGCTTATAAGGTTACACAGCACCAAGGATTTCATCCAGCTACTCAATTTCTTCTGGGGTATTTTTGGTTTGCTTTTAGGGAATTTTTATATCTCTGAACATAAAGTGAATGGCATCAAGCAGTTTATGGACTTTGTGTAGATTATGTATTTATATAGGAATATAATGTTTTACTAGTAATAAGCAAAATACCTTGCAAAATCTTTTGTATCTGGTTGAATTTTAATGGGAGAATTAGATTTTTTAGGAATCTAAGGACAACTGAGGAGAAATCACATAGGGTTATCTATATAGGCTGGTATGTTAAAGTATCTATGTTTGTTAATGCATTTTAAAATGAAAAAAATACTTTGTTTTCCTGCCTAGTTCAAAAGCTCTTTAAATCTCCATCCAGTTAGTGGACTAATCTATGCTACAGAGTATTCGGTTGATAAATTAGAAGTTTTTTAACATCCTTCTGTCAGGAAAAAAAGTGCCAGTTGAGGCCCAATTCTGGCATTTTTAAATTTTTTTTTTATTTTAACTTGTATAGGTTACATCTGTCCTTCGAGAATTTGTCCAGACTGTCATTACCTTTTGACTGGGGGTTAGATTGTGGCTGATGAGGTTTTCTCATTGGTGTTTCAGGTGGCAGTCTACGAGCAGAGGTACTAAACTTAAATTATAAAACAGATTATGTAGGTAGAAAAACAAACAGAAAACAAAGAAACTCAACCATGGTTCTTACCATGCAGATATTGACACGTGATATATATTAGGTAGGCTGGGAATATCTCTGTGAGACAGAAACTACTGTAATAGTTTCTGATGGTTTTCTTTTTTAGAGGGTAGGAATGGTATTTCGTGATTGCTCAGCAATGATTTGTGCTTCTGAAAATGCAGTGTAGCTCTGTCGCTGGAGTTGCTTGTGAACTTGGTTCAGGTTTATATATAATTTTTTCTTGTTTGCTGTGAACATTTAATAGCATTTGGGATCCATTTTCCCATTTCCTTTGTATAACTGTTTTCTTCTGTTGACTATGCAGCTTTGTGAATCAGCTTTGTATTTTAAATTATATGTATGTTTTCAGTGGCTAAGTCAAGCTGATGGGGTTTCAAGTTGATGATTTAAAAATAGTTGTCCAGGATATGTTTTTGGTTTATTTGTGTTTTTGTTTTTTTTCCCCCGCATCCTGCCCCTGCTTTTGGAGCATACTCTGACTGCAGTTTCTTTAGGAAAGCTTGTTTTACATGTATTAATGTACCTGTACTCATGGTTGCTCATTCTCCCACTGAGCTTACTCAGTTTCTTGATTGCCTTGATAAAGCAGTTTGCCAAACCACAGGTTATACTGTTTCAGTAAAATGACTGCTTAAAAACTGAAGACTTTGAGTCATTTTTTTCTTAAACCTGGTCACCTCAGTAATCCAGTTTAAAACTGTTTTCAGGGCTACAGTGTGGCAGGAACACAGCCACTGGGGTAGCAGAGGACTGAAGGGGAAGGGACCTCTTAAAGCTACTTTGCATCCAGAGAAATTGCAGTGAACCACAACCTGGAGAGTCTGAAGCATGGGCCTTTAGCTGTGCAATAAGGCTCACTTGCTCTCTGGGTTTGAAGTGGAATTGCCTACCATGGTTTTGGAGAAAATACTAAGAGATATTATTTGTTTGGGCGATGCATGCCACTCTTGCCGCAAAGAGAGGCAGAAAACATAAGAGTCGAGTCAGATTCATTTTGTGGCTCTCCCACCCATCAGCTTGACTAGTAAAGTGGCTCTTGATGTCTTAAAAATAGTGCAGTAGGTCATTTTAGTAGTATCCATTTTAAGAATGAATGGGAACGTGCAGCAAAATCCAAAGCATCTGCCTGTTTTGGTCTTGTATTTGAACATGAAGGGTGCTTGCTTGTTAATACTCTTCTAAGCTTGTGGTGTACACTGTTTAAGTTGGATTTCTTAGATTCTGAGATGTTGTAGTCATCAAAACAATACTTCCCTGGTGTGATGGCTTTTCTCCTGCCTGGAAAGTAAGTTAAGCTACTCCGTGTGATTAAGTGGGGGACTTCATAGCTGTTGCTACCTGATGAGTTAGCAAAAATTAAAAAAAACCCCAAACAACCAAAAAACAAACCCAAAAAAGCTTATATTTTGACGTATTAAAACATTAATTATAAATTCTTAGAAAGCAAATAAACTGTATGCAAGATCAACTTTCCCAGTTATGTGATTGTGTACATTACCCTTTCCTGTTTTTTGCTTCCTTGTAGTGTATAACAACTGTAGCCTTAAAGTGTTAAATTGTATGTATTATTCAATTGTCCTGCTCAGGCATAAGTTAACGCTTCTAAAGGTTACTTATCTAGTAAATTCTGCATATAGTTATATATGAGATTGCTGGCCCCTCTTAAAAGTGAATAGCTTTTGGTTTTGGGAGCAAGCTAGATCATCTGGCTTTGTCCAAAGCAAACATCCTGAGATCTTGTTTTAACATTTAGCCTTGTGATCTGTTCAGTAGTTTGCTTACATTTCTTTCCATTTTCCTGCATTTCTACTGTTGGATAGAAAATTAGTTTGGAGAAATGCTTAATACACTTTTTTCCCCTGTTTGCTATTCGGGGTTTTATCAATTGTTACTTCAAAGAAGTTGCAGTGTGTTTTCACTTTGAGCAAGTCTTGTGTATTACTTAGTACTGTCCTGGAAAACTTGGAAGTACTTTAAAAAGAAAAGGTTTCGTGTTTTGATATAAAGAAAACTAGGGTAAATACCTAACTGCGGGTTTTAAAATCTTTTCTTAGCTGTCATCTGACTAGTAGTTTTCAAATACAACTTAGTTATACAGCGAAAGCAGTAGAGGTGTTTGTAGAATAAGGATCTTCAGGCAATTTTCTGGAGGCTTGTATTACTATTCTTTTTAGAGGGAGGGATCCGATTGCTATAGACCTTTCTGTTGTGAAAGGGGCACTGTCATGTAAATGGTTTTCTCAAGAGTCTTCACTCCTTCAGCCAGTTTGATTAATGGAATGATTGTGAATTGCCTTGTCTATTTTAATACAACCAGATGGAAAACATCTTGAAATAGTGTTAGATTTTTTTTTTATTGGTCTTTTTTTGTTGTCATTCTTTCTTACTCAGAAAAGTGGTTTTCAGCTGAAGTGGAGGAGAAGAGTAGGGGGTACAAATGCAGCAATATTCTTGCATGTTGGAAGAGTAATATTTGTCTTTATTATGTGGGACGAGGAGTGTACAATAGAGGCTCAGAAGGAATTTTAAGTATGCAAATGTGTATTTTCTTGGATTTAGCTCAACAGTTGACTTTGTATACTTTTATATTTGATATATGAGAAGGTACTGAGATTTCAATTTGTATGGGTATATTGGCCATGAAAGTGGGAAAACATTGGACCAGGTTGCCCAGAAATGTGGAATGTCCACCCTTCAGATGGAGCTTACGTGGGCAACCTAATCTAATCAGAACTGCTTTTAGCAGTATTTGGGCTAATGAATTTCAGAGGTCCCTTCTAACGTAAATATTCTATGCTTTTGGTAGTTCAAACCCCCAATCTATAACATGGAATATACATCTGATAAATTCAGACCGTAATTGAAACAACAATGCTTAATTGTGGGTATAGAGTTAGTATGTGCCTATGCTGTAACCTAAATTCTTTACGAACAAAAAGAAAAGCCTCTTTCCCATCCCGTTTCAAGTTTAGGTTTGGAAACCCATTTTGTATTTAAAACAAGCAAAGAATGAACCCACCTGATGCTGATGAGTAAAGAGTAAGTGTTCTTTCCACTGTTAAGAAAAAATGAAGGCTATTTCTCTCACACCTGATACTCTTTCTTTGCAAGGGTCAATACTAAATCCTGTACTTACTCTCATATTAGGGAAGTATCCATGTTTTTGCGGCAATCTTGCATGAGCTTAGGACCAGAGGAATGGTATAGCATTTTCTTCACTGATGGGAAGAAGGAGCAATGGTCGTGTTATTCTTCGGTGAAGTATGCGAGCCCTCTTGTTGAGGCTGCAGGCCTGTCAGGCTCGAATATCGTTCGTTCTTCGCTGTTACAAAAACCCCACATGATACTTCTTCAGTGTATGTAAGACGTTTTGTAATTGTTTTATGAAGAGGGAATATCAACTCTTACAGGTGTGAGTTCTCAGCCAGTAGAGTTCGTGTTGAAGTCATCACAGAAGGTACATCACATTGATGCTATAGGGCTTTGGTTGTGCTTGTAATTTTCTAAATGCTTTGAAGTGATTTAGCGTATAGTAATAACTGTGTTTATTTGTTTATGTAGATAATGCAGAGTTTCTCCAGACAACTACTTTGACAACTAAAACTGATGGCAATGATGGCAAGGCCGAACACCTGGAGTATATTGCCTTTGCACTGGTTCCTGTTTTCTTCATCATGGGTCTCTTGGGGATCCTCATCTGTCATGTCCTTAAGAAAAAAGGATATCGTTGTACGACAGAGGCTGAACAAGTAGAAGAAGAAAAACTTGATGAAAAAATAGGTAATCAACAAGTCTAATAAACAGCTTCCTATTTCTGTACATTGCAACTACTATGGAATAACTTATTGTGAGACTTCTCATTTCTCTGTCTATATTTGACATTAAAAAATATTAAGAAAAGTATTTTTATTACCATTATATGTCTGTTCGGTTTTGGTCTTTGCCAGTCAAAACTAGGAGCGTTCCAGTTTCCCATGCAAGTCGTCTAACATCAATTAAGAGCTTAGAGGGATACAAGTATCCAGTATATTTGTTTGTAATTATACACTGCAATTGGAGTCACCAGATTGCTTTTCTACATTCCACATGCTGTTGCTGTTAGAAACAAAGTGTTACTGTACATAAGTCTATCTGAGGAGTGACAAAAAGCTGCTGTTCAAAGCCTAAAATCTTAAGTTTTATGTTTAACAATCTTAATTTATTCCTGTTGTGCCATCATTCTCATCACCCTTCTCATGAAACTGAGTCTTTGGACTGACTGACTACGTTCTGTTTTATGTAATGTGCGCTGCTTGTAATCTTTTCTAGAAGATACCTTTGTTTTTGTTCTAAAGTTTGTTCGTTTGTGCTCTTGTTTTTATGGTTCCTTACTCCCACCTACTCTTACTTAAAAAATACACAACAAACCCAAGAAAAGTGTTATCACTTGGGAAAAGCTACAGTAACCCAATATAGCATTTGGCTAAGTACATACAAGGGCCAAGTCACTTGTAAATACTTTGGGTCTCTTCCTTTCTCCCAAGTAATTAGTGTCAGTAGGTTCATAATAAGTGCAAGTTACAGTGGCCATGTGGTAATAGTAGAGCCATGTGGTGCGGTAATGATATGTCAGTAATGTTCTTAAGCAGTTACTGCCTGGGGCATGTATGCAGTGAATGGGACTATTTGATCTGGTAGTTCACCTGAGTGGTAACAGCAAGGTGAGCAGTAATGAAAGGGGGACAACTTTGAGGTCTTAGTTTGGGGAAGTACCTGTATCTGTTGCGTTGCAAAGTTGCAGGTATTAGGATGAAGATGAAGCAAGGGTACAGAGATGGGGAAGCCCCTCATTTATTAAAGACAAATTTAGAGTCTTGCTTATCAAACTTGCCTCAGTCTTGTGATTTATTTATATATATATATATTTTTAAATAAAACTAGTCATAACTAGCTTTATAGTTTGAGGCTCCGCCTGGAGTACTGTGTTCAGCTCTGGATCCCCCAAAATAAGAAGGACATGGACCTGTTGGAGTGAGTCTGGAGGAGCGCCACGAAGATGATCAGAGGGCTGGAGCACTTGTGAAGACAGGTTGAGAGAGCTGGGGTTGTTCAGCCTGGAGAAGAGAGGGCTCCAGCGAGACCTTATAGCATCCTTCCAGTACCTACAGAGCTGTGCCTCTTCATTGTTTGGGCCTTCTGAAGGCAGGGGCCTTCTGAGGTTATGCTGGGGAAGCTTTCAGTATTGTTAATGGATGCAATTGATTCCAAAAGTATTAAGTATAGTCATGATGTTTCTTTCTTAAATCCCTTGCTCCTTTAGTCATATGAGAATATTTTTTTAATTAAAAAAAAAAAAGAATTGAAAGTTATGTCCTTGTAGATGTGGTGAAAAGCTGTAATTGGATCCCTCTTAGACTAGAAGCCGATAATACCTATTTTGAAATAGCAACTTGAGACGATTTAATGGGTTTTTTTGTGTCTTTTCCTCCCAATTGTTAGGGTTAGAAATACTGCTTTCTTGTTAATCTCCTCCTTAATAGCTAGAGAAGGAATTTTGACATATGCTTGTGAAAATATTGAGTTTAAAGTTTTACATGAGTATGTCAGAGCTGATGTGTGGATTCCATAAACTTGTTTCTTTTTTTTCCTGAATAAGGACTAAAAAGTCTTATCTAAACTTTCTCTCCAAAGGAACAATAGATCTTGTCTTTTTTTTAATGTAACTACTTCTGGTGGTCGTTTTTGTTTTGGCTGTTTTCTTACTTTGTTTTAAAATAACACAATTCTTCATTCAGAAGGCCAAGATACTGACAAAATATTTATTTCCTTGCACAGAAATGAATGAAACATTACATGAGAATAGCGACACTGTGGGACAAATTGTTAACTACATTATGAAAAATGAAGGTATAGTATTGTGATATTGAAGTTATGAGCCTTTGTAATGGTGTTCTGTAACAAATGTTTTTTCAGATATTTTGAAGTATGGTGTGTTCAAGTTTTTTCATTTAGTAACCATTCTGCGCATGCTTAACTCTTCGGGCTTGCCTTCAGAAGGCAGTAACTTCAAACAAAACAGGAAAGTTTTTTTTTCACTTACCTAAAATTATTTTGCATGTTGTATTAGTTCATGAATTTCTTGATGTTTTAACTATTTGGATGTTAGATTATTTTTTTTTTTTTGTTCATACTGTTGTGAAGTAAAAGCTCAAGGTAGCTTTCTTAATGGTAACATTTAAAACGTGGAAATTTTTATGTTTTGATCAGATTGAACTTTTTGTCTTGAAATTATTTTTGCAGCTGTTTGATGAAAAGTGTGAGCATAACTGAGACAGTAAGGTAGACCTGCACTAACGTTGAATTCTGGATATGGTAACTTCATGTTCTGTGTGCAAAGTAAAGGACAAAGAACAAATGACTGAAAAAATAAAATCATAGTTAAGCAGCCCATGTAATGCTTGGTTAGCTCAGAACATATTTGCCTAGTAGAGGAAACATTTAGGACACTGCATGTTTTTATAATACAAGAACCTTTAGCCTTTTAATTTTATGTTTGTATAAATTGAAGTTCTCCGAAGCATTGAACTTCAATTTACTTCTGAATGAAGACTAGTTCTCTGGTAAAATTGTATTTTTGGGTTTATTTGTGGGGCTTTTTGGTTGTTTTTTTTTCTTAACTGTTAGGGCTTTCAGCTTGTGTATTTTTTCCTTGAGGTTGGGATTAGGTAGATCATGTGGATTTTAGAATATGTGAGCAATCTGTAGTTCTAGGCTGATAATTAATGTGCATTTTGTAGGGCTCACTTAAACTGGTGGTTTTAGCCTGAAGTTGCTTTATACATGTAAGGTGATGGCACTCCTGTGGTCAAATGGGTGTTTTAAAATTTTCAGAGATCTTTATTTGGGAGTGTTGTGCAGATAGCTATGTTATATGGCTTGTATTGGGGCAGAGCTCTGTGTACAGTATGAACTGTAATTTTAGTATCTCATGTTAAGAAAATACCACAAAATTATATTAACACTTCTTTTTGCATAACTTTCTCTCATGCCTTTTTGGAGGTATACATAATAGTCATCTTTCTTTTAGATGAAATTTCTTTGAGGACCTTTAATTTTGCTGTTTGTTTTTTCTAAAGCTAGAGCTGTACACTTTTGAAGAGTTCTATTTATTTTCATTGCAGCAAATGCTGATGTGTTAAAGGCCATGGTAGCAGATAGCAGTGTCTTTGAACCTGAAAGGTAATTACTCATCTTTTTAATGCACGTTACCTGAGGCAACTAAAAATGTACCCCTTCAAAGGATTTTATTTTCTGAGCACTTTTAAGACTATGCCACTTCCTTGAGTTATAGGCTAAGAGGATAATACTTTGATTTCCTTGTGATGTCTCTGAGTCACTAAATTTTAATGTATGCCCTGGGTTAGTAACTGGCTTTTCTGGTTATGTGTTGTAGGCGTGTGATACGGATTTATTACTTTTTGGGGTAAAGATTTAGAGAGGCTGCAAATACTTGTTTGCTTTAGGGTGAAGTTATTTAGTGCAAAGCTACTTTGACTTGAAAGAACAGAAGCAGCACTCATTTAATTTGTATGGATGCTAACTTAAAATAGACATTTCTTTCTGTCTCCTTCTGGTTTACTTTTTTCTTTATAATTGTGGTAACATGCATTGGCTGGCCTACCTCTTTGCCCCTCCCCCCCATGCACATCTGTTTAGAGAGTTATGTAGAGGAAGTAGTTCAGCCCTTGATGTGCAGATGTATCATTTGTCTAAAAGTACTTAGATCTGTACATAAGTATCTTTAAACTATGTCTGTACTACTATAAATACTCTTTGTATGTAACCCTGTGTTCTTATTCAAGGCAGAGAAGATGAATGCTCAAGTAGTACTGTGTCACTAATAAAAGAAGTGGGAGTGTATGGTTTTAGCAAAACTAAGAGTTGGGTGTGCAACTGTTTATCAACTTTTAACAGTGAGAGGCTTGGTTATTGAAGAAAAAAAGAGTTCTTAAAGCGCAGCAGAAATATTTCTTTGAATTTTAACTCTATCTTTTTGTGTTGGCATGCGTGATGTTATTTTGGGAGTTTTAGACTATTGTTTCAGTGGTGAATTAATATGCAAAAAGGGGAAGGGGAAAAATGACTGATTGCTCTTACATGATTACTAACATACTCCTAAAGCTTTAGTAACTCAAGTGCAAATCCACTGTATTTTTTTCTAAGTTTGGTGCACTATGAAACGCTTCCTAATGAAAGGTATAGTAATGGCTAAGTAAAATCTGCACTTCTGCCACTTAAAGCCATTAGTTCCTGTCTGCCTCAGATATTGAGCAGGTTTTATTTCCCTTAATAGCATTCTCTTATTTATTTGAAGACCATTATATGTCTCCTGTCAATATCTTTGTTTTGAAAATAAACATCCAAGTAACTCCAGTCTTTTATGGCATGTTTTAGTTCTTTAATTTGTTCTTTCTATTCTCCTTTGGAGTCTCTTCAGTTTGTTAGTATTTTTCTTGAAATAACATTTCTGAAACTGGATGGAATGATCAGCTGAGGCATGATTAATGCTGAGTAATGTAACTTCAGGTTAACAGATTAGTCCCATTAGTTCCTTGTCTGAAGAATGATCATCTGGCTAATTGCTTTTTCATCTGGGTTTGTAAAGTTTTTCTGCTAAAGCACAGAAACTTTTGTTGTCCTTACTGCTATACATCCAGTATTTTTAATAAGATTTACATATGTATGAATGTCTTTCGCACACATGCTCTCCTCTGATCATCCTAATCTCTCATCTTGTCCTCTACAGTTACTATGGGCGACCCAAAGTTTATTGGTACTTTAGCTATTCTTCTATTCCATTACCCAAGGAACTATTTAAAACAGTGAATATCATCAGGACCAGAATAACCACATTTAGTATGTCTTTCCAGTTTCATAGTAAACTGCTGATATATAACTTTCTGGTATGTCTTTTTTTTTTTTTTTTTTTTTTAAACAAGGTGTGCTACCTTATGTGACAGTAATTTCACCTTTGATGCACTGAGCTGTAGCTTGCTTTAGGAGAATGTGTTGCAAGACAGTGTCAAAATGGAAGTCCAAAAAACTACATCTACTGGTTTCTATCTATGCTGTCTGCTTTTCTGTTTTAGAAGAAAATTAGATTGTTTTGATATGCTCAGTAAATGCCTTTTGGTGGTTGTACTGCTTTTTCTTTCTTTAAAAAACATTTTTCTTCTGAAGCTTAAGCTGAATGATCTGTTGATTCCTTTTCTCTTCATGGTAGACAATTTAGTTTTGCTTCTTTGCAATATTGTGGGACTATGCCCTTCTTCCGTGCGTTCTTAGAGATCCTGTAACAATTCTGAAATACTTTCTGTAGTACTCTTATACTGATGAAGACATCTAATTAGCCGATTAAATTCACACTTAATGTAACCGGTTCTCTTCTGTTTTAGCCTGATTTTTTTTTTTTTTATTTCCTTGCCCTTTGTTAGTTACCTTAACCACATGATTGCAGCTGAATTAATTTATAGAAGTGATTTTAACTGCAAAAAATATGATATTGGAGAGAACCTTAAACCAGATGTCCTCACAAATGAACGGTCCCTGAAAAAACTAGCTATTCAGAGATATAACTGAAAGTTATGTTTTATCCTTTTTTCCTTTTTAAGAGACAGGATTTTATAGTAAACATTAAATTTCCTTTATGCTTTTACCTACAGCCCTTTATCTCCTACCTCTCCTGGGAGTCCAACGAGTCCAGGGTCTCCTTTGTCACCTGGTGCTGTTCCACTTAAACACAACTGCAAAGGCCATCACTTCCATACTGTTGGAGGAGTGGTAGAAAAGGATGTTTGTACTCGTTGTAGCCACAAACGATGGCATCTTATAAAGCCAGCGCACAAATCTAAAGAGCACAGAAGAAGTCGTCTTGGAGAAGTTACAGTCCTTTCTGTGGGAAGGTAAGACTTATGTCATTTTATTGGACACTTTCCTTAGGGACACTACAGTGGCTCATGTTGGATCAGATATCCATTGATTTTACTCTGTTTATAGCATCAGTGATTGTTTTTTGTAACCCTGTTACTATTAGACTGAAGTTAGTTTTGGAAGAAGTAGATGTGACTTTTTTTTTTTTAAACTATGTAAATAGATGGCAATTTACTGTGGGTATAAATCTAAAGCTATTGCTCTGTTGATCCTGGCTAAAAAGAAGCAAGGATCGCACACTAACAAGTTCCTGTTTCTGAATTTGGTATTTCTCAGGCAAGCATGAGCTATAGAAACCACTTTATTCTGTTTTGTTATTTTTAATTTCTAGCTGATGTTGTAGTTCTCTTAGAAAATTACTGTTCTAAGTAGTAGTATGCAGTCTGTGGATTCTACTTTAAAACAATTCCCTGAGAAAATATGATTCAAGCAGTAGTGAGTGTTAAAAGTATATGTAGGTAATGGGAAGGAAGATTGCTCTGAAATGAAGCTGGGTCCGTGCAGGTGTCTGCTCTGATGTCGAGGTCTTGGGACCTGAAAACGTGTTGCTGTCCATACACTGGGCACTGAGAGCGATCTGTGGGGAAATACAACTGAATCTTTATCTTGCCTTTATTTTGCTTACCTCAGATTTAGAGTCACGAAAGTGGAGCACAAATCGAATTCCAAAGAACGGAAAAGCTTGATGTCGGTTACTGGCGTGGAGAGTGTCAATGGCGATATGCCTGTTACGCCTGCAAAACAGGAAGTGAGTGAAGCATCTGCCATGCCACCGAAACAGGAGATGCAGGAGAGGAGAAGCTCGGAGTAAACTGCAGGTATCAAACATTGGGAACTCACTGAAAACATTGGGAACTCATTGAAAGTGGTATGTTACAAAATAAGTGAAGATAATCAGTAAAGGCAAATGAAGTTGAAAACTTAACAGTTCTGCGTGAAAACTCGTCTTTCAGTTTCAAAAGTTCCAAAAATTAATTGGATTGCTCAGTTAATGATAAATTGGCAAAGGCTAAATTGTCCACCAAATTCTTATCTAATTGTTTATTTAGACTTTGTAATTAGAGTAGATGTTGAAGTAAAAACTGTTTTGTGGTCCAAGAAAAACTATTTCACTGGTCCAAGAAATAAAACATCTGCATATTAATTTTTGGCAATAAATGATGTTTCAAATTCAGTGGCAATGTCCTTATTACCCAAAAGCAGCAAATGCTGCTGACAGGTGCATCACTGGAATAACTACACTGCTTCTTCCTTGTGCTTGCTGGCCCTGTACTGTGTGCTTGTATAAGGTGACTGCTTACTAGATACTTCTCTGATAGATCAGTGGAGCTTTGGCTAATAAGAAGGGAGACATGTGAAAATGCTCCTATCACAGGGATCTGTGGTAGGTTACTAAGCCAGGAGGTTGGGTTTTTCTTGTGAGCCATTAAACTTCAGTGAATTATTTCAGGTACTCCATTAAGCATGTTAAAAAACCAATGTCAGGCATTCTTTTGGAATGCATCCCTGACATCTCTTTAAATTTTTTCTAAGAATTAATGTCGGTGGGGAAACCCTGTAAGTCAATATGGTTTGCTTCTAACTGTGATAATCTGAAGGGGAAAGATGATTTTACACAAATGTGATTCAAAATACAGGGCTTGACCCTTGGAAGAAAGGAGTTCTGGGGTGACAAAATAAGTGCACTGGGTTTGAAGCAAGTGAACAAAGTGCGCAGTGCCAAACTATGCTGAGAGAGGATAAAGTCATGTTGTGTCAGCTCAGTCCAGTTCCAAACTCTCAGTAACTTCAAATAGAAAAGGGGAAATGCACAACTGGAAATGGGTATGTTTAAAAATTAACAAGACCCCTCAAGTATCTTGAGATTAAATTCTGAAAGGCCAAAGTGCAAGATGTGACCTTTTCTTTATATCCATTGTTTATTCATTAAGAAAACATTCTGTAATTGTATTAACTTAAAAAAGAAGACAAAGTAGAAAGCTGGTATGCAATGGGATACTTCCTTCCAACCTTTCCTGGCAGCACAGGTATGACTATTGAACTAAGCAGAGTGTATTCCTCTCGAGTCTGTGCCTCATCATTAAATTATACCCAATTTTTTGGAATCGTTGCCATAGAGGAAGAAAGACCTGGAGATGTGGTATGCTTCCAGATGTTTAAAAAGCTGTGGAGGGTAATGAAGTAAATTGTTCTTTTTGCTCAGTGGGTAAAAAGGTAAATAGTAGGCTAATTTGCGAGGAGATGGAGTTCAGGCTTCAAAAATTAAGAAGCTGGAATAAGCTGTCATATCTCTGTTGCTGGACATTTGTAAGACCAGACTGGACAAATGCTTGCCAAAGCCAGTGTAAATACAGCTGGCCCTGTGCTGGAGGCAGGTGATAGATGACTGCATGGATGGTTGGGTTTTTTTGTTTTGTGTCAAAGCTTTATAGTGGCTGCAGTCTCATTACCGCTCTGTAATCTGTGAAGGATCTGCAGATGTCAGTGAAAGACAAACTTTACTCTTACTTTCTGATTCAGAATTATGTCCTGGTACTCAGGGGTTTTTTTGTTGGTGTCTGTTCTTTTTCATTTCTTCCGTTTTTAAAAATCAGTATTAGCTAAATGCAATAGAAGATAACCTCTTCCTTCACTGGCTGCATTGGCATTTTCAAGCCCAGCTAATTGTTTTGTTACTTTTGTTTTGTAATGACTACTCTTTTCTCTTCTGTGTCTCTAATGGTAGCATGATCGGACTGTTTGTAATATGATTTTTGACTTAAAGGCAGACTAGTTAGCTTCTCTTTAAGCATTAGAAATAGAAAGAAAAAGGCATATATTGAAACAACGTTAATTCCAGTACATTTTGATTTAAAAAAAAAAAAGAAAAAAATTTTGAAATCACTCTAAAAATGTTTGGTAGTACAATTTTATTTCTTATTTGTTCTTTCTTCTCCTAAATAAGAAAGCTGTTCCCTGTAATTACCTAAAGGTTGTTCTCTAAATTCAAACCATTACTAATCTAATCTAAAAATAAGCTGTTCTCTAGAGAGATATGGTAGTATAGCCATAAAAAACCTAAATGTCCATCTATGGCAGCTTTTTATTGTAGAGCCTCTCTTAGGGTTAAAGTATTGCCCTTTCTGAAAACAAATGTTCTAATAGCAGAGAAATAGCTCTGTGGAATCTCTTCTAAAGGTCTCTCCAGTCCAACAGTACTATTTTGTAAATCATCTGGGAAACTAGCCAGGCCTGTTTGATGTGCATTACAAAAAACAAACAGATCTTGCTTGAAAGACTATGATACTGTTTCCTAGCATGGTTATAGATCAGTTTTTGTCCACTGCTGTGAAAAGCTGTTCACACATAAAACAGACAGTGGTTAAACCTTTACTTCAGTTACTTACTTCAGACTTCTAATAAATTATTATAGCTTAATTTACTGAAACTGAACAGACTTCTGTGCCTCCAGCCAATAAATTTATGATAAAAAAGCATACAGTTTCGGAGAATGTGGCTCAGATCTTCAGATGCAGAGGAAGAAGGCAGACACAAATGTGTGTTTAATTGCTGCCAGAGAAGGTTTGTTCCAGCATTTGGAGGCAGTAGATTTGTGGTTTGTGGCCTGACTTTAACTGCTGTTACTGAGAGTTCCTGTATGAGATGTAATTCCTGAGCTGGGCAGTACCTGAGTGACATAATATTGCTGGTTACTTTTCTTCACTGCTTCTGTTGAGTTCGGGTGGTTTGTTTTTTTCCCCTAGACTGACATGTCCTTAGTATTTTCTTGAGGTGACCTCTGCAGTGTTTCAGCTTATCCTAGCATCTTGCTGATTGCTTCATTTGAAGTTAGGGCATGTCTTGCCCATGTTCTCAGCAGACTCCCATTTCATCAGTTTATTTAAAATATGCTTAGTGACACATAAAAAAAGTAGTAGATACGCAGCTGACTTGAAGTAAAAATTTTGAGTTGAGCTCTTGTACATCCACTGTAAGGTACTGGTGCCATGAAGCTATGTAACATTTTCCATCCCTAGTGTCCTTGTCAAAGTTGTGTGTGCTTTGCACTGTGATGTGACTTGTCAGTTTGTCCATGTGCGTGTTTGTCCTTTTCAAAAGTACCAGCTGAATTTTTAGTTCCTCTCCTTCAGAATTTTGCATGCTAAACTGTCAATGCATGGCAACCACTTTGTGCTATTGTGGCGTTTTTTTCCATTTCAGACCATCTGCTAACTTTCTAATTAGTGTTCCTCCTAAGACTGATTTTACTATTTAGATATTATATTTTTATATATATAAATACGTATATTATATGTATTATTTTTAGAATTGTTTTCTTCTCTTGCAGGTGGAACTTTTAGAAGAAGCTTTTTCTGCTAGCACTTTGGAGAAAACTGAAAACTCCCAAGAGATGCATACCGTTATTTATGGCACTGTAGCGTTTTACAAGTTCTGTGATGGCATCCATGCAAAGTTAAACACTTAGTGGTTTTTCACCAGTAAAATCAGTAAGATGTAGACACTTATATACTGTTGAGTTGTGTGGACCTCATAGCAAATGTTGGGCTTCATCTTGGAAAGAAAAAATACATGTAAGTTTTTGGACAGGAAAGGTAAAAGCCTTATCAAATAATCAATTTTCTTGTACTTAAACAAGCCTTTTTTAATGAGCGCAATATTATGAGTAATAGGATTACCCTGTGGATAAACTGTGTTCATCCCTCTGGTCCATCTGGATTTTTTGCCTCTGTTCTTCCCCTCCAGAATTGACAAGTGTTTACTGAAGATAAAAGCCAGCCTTTGGAAGATGAAAATACTCTTTTAATCTAACTGCTAGTAGCCAAGCAAAACGTACAAGGAAGTAATTGTCAGCCAAAATCCTGCATGTGTGCCTTTAGTACATAAGCCCTCAGACTCTGTGAAGGGTATTTCACAGTACAGAGTGGTTCAACCATATGCAGATGCTAAATTAAATTGTTGTTTCCCCGCCCCTTGTGTCCCCCTTACTACTTAACATAGGTTGGAGAGCATCTTTTTCTATGTAGTCGGGTGAGCCCTTGGGAAGGTTACTTTCCTGAAGGCCACTTGTTCTCCTGTTTTCTTGTAACTACTCACTCATATTTAAAGAATGCCTAATAGTTTTGCGTTTTTTTTTTTTTTTTTTTTTTTTTTTTTTTTTTTTACCCACAGGTTCCTTATTAAGCTAAGGCAACATATTCAACCATTAGATAAGGATATGGAATATTTGGCATTAAAAATTTATGGAGTAATACTAGACTACTTCTGAGTGGCTTTACTGGACTGAGAGTAACTGTTTTCACTGGCACGAAAATCTTAAGCCAGTGTCACTCCATTCATATTTTAAGTGTGACTTACTGCTAAAAATACCAGGGATGGTTTTGTGATGTTAATTTTTTTGTCTACTTATGATCTCTGCTTTGTCCTGTTACTTGTTTTTGGGAGGGAAATATTTGCAATACTTCAGCAAACTTTGCTGTGTAATAGAAACTGAAAAATAACATTTGTTCTGAGTGCCTAAGAATATAAGCTCTGATGTAACGCATTTTAGTAGAGATTGCACTATATTATGAGAACTATAAAGTAACTTAATCTGCTTTATGAACTCAATGAAAATCATTGTTGTTTTGAAATTGATTTGTTTTAAATTAATAGTTTCAATCCTTGTAGTCGAAGTGCTCTAAACTGTGTTTCTCCTTCAGATCTGAGAATCTGGTTTCTTCATCAGTTTATGCAATGTTAACAACCAATGTGCACAAACATAAAAATTAATCTTCTTACGTATTAGATACTCCCACGTCTTGTCAAGGAAACATCAAGGTTATTTTACTCTTGCTGGAAGTATGTACATCTGATTGTCTTCCTTCTACTCGTATCCATGAAATACTGACTGGACTTATCAATATATACTTTTCACCAATGCTGTATTTGCCAATATAACACCCCACCACCCACCAAAGCTCTGAAAGAGTAAACGGTTTATTATTCTTTTTAAAATGGGTATTTTTAGGGATAATGTCCATCCTTGGGAACCCAAAATAACTGTTTGGCCAGGACTGGATCTTGCATGTTTAGTGTCCCTGCTTCCATTACCTTAAACCTGGCTTATGAAATCTTCAATATTTTTAAGTATAAACACCAAGCTCACCTTACAGGCATGCATTTAATATTCTTGTATTTTTTGTCATCTTCAAGCCTCACTTGATTATTTGCATGAAGAGCTAATATTTCTGGAATTTAATTAGCACTGGTTATAGTAGTTAGGTTTCAGTTACCAAGAGATTGAGAGCTACGAGTATAAAATGTTACTGGAAAAAGGGAGTATTGGGCAAAACCAGGCAGTTTCAAATAATTTTCAGAAAGAAGATACACAGTTATAGACTGTCCCAAAAGCTTTAAAAAAAAAAAAAAAAAGGTGGTGGGGAGGGCATTTTGATAATATTGTGTTTTGATATGTGATGGGTTAGTACTGCAAGTAAATTTGCCAAAGGATGGAAAAAAGTTTAAACAGAAATACATATTTTTTTACTTAATTTAAAAGTAGTTTCTATTTTGATTCCATTGGAAATATGTAGAATAAAATAAATGAACATGTGTTGGATATGTAAAACGTTGTTTACCTGTACAAAATACTTAAGGTATTACAAGATGTGATATGTGCAAGAATTTAATTTGTGCATTGCTACTTCAGTAAGAGGATTTAGAAACTCTGCCTGTTTCATTGCATTTAACACTACACTCTGCTATTTGGTAGGGGTGTGGGTATTGACACATTAGTTTGCCTTTCTTAAATTTGCATATCAGATGTATTTTTAACTAAACAGTTTATATACAACTTTTGTACTACCAAGCAGTAAATAAAAAATATTGATTCTTAAGCTTGCTCGTGACTTCCTTCAGCCTGTGTCCTTTGTGTGAAATTTAACCTTTGCACAGTCTTAATGTATAATGCAATCCCTTTGCATCTGAAGTTTTTGTTTATGGAGGTAGTAAGAAGGTTAGGTGGTTGGTGGTTGTCACGTATTTCAGAGCAGTTTTATTTTCTTGAGAAAGGACAATTGCAAATATTAGTTTAGTTCCGTATTTTACATGGGAAAGAAGAAAATCTGTGCTTTAATCCAAGCTGGTATCTAATGAAAAACCTTTTACCTTTAAAATATCAAGACTTTAGATTTTTTATTATTTGACATTGAGCTTTTTTTAAAAAAAAACACCACCAAACCACAACATTATCTTTCTCAATTGTTTTGTAAGGTATGGAATGAAAAATTACAAACAGCAGGAAGCTCTTTGTAATTGCTTCCTCTCAGCCTGTGTCCCTCTGTGATACTACAATGCTTAATTGGTTACATTATGTTCTCACAGATTACTGCTATCTGTAAATGGCATTAAAAATTAGTTTTGCTGTATTAATAGTGTGAAGTAGGCTCAAAAGAAATTGTTGTGGCTAGCTGAGATGTGTAATTATCAGCATACTATCCTGTTTGCAGGTTTTTTGTCCTTTATTTCAGTGTTCCTGGCTGCACCACACAAGGTTTGTTTTGAGGTCTGTATTTGAATTTCAGAGGTTTATATACGGCTATAGTTTATATTCAGAATTAAAAAAAAAAAAAAACCAAAAAACAAAAAACCCTCGAACAATCCCTCCAGGCCTTAATTTTCAGAGACAATCAAGATACTGATTGTGAAGCTTCTGGAGATTGGACACACTTTGATTCTCATTTTCAGGGATTTTTTTTGTTCCTTTTTTCTTCTACATAACAATAACCTGAGAGTAATGTATTATACTACTACTTAGTTCCTTTAGCATGTTTCCATTCTGACCCTTTTCGTAGAATGATAGAATGGTTTCAGTTGGAAGGGACCTTAAAGATCATCTAGATTCAACCCCCCTGCCGTGGGCAGGGACACTGTCCTCTAGACCAGGTTGCTCAAAGCCCCATCCAGCCTGGCCTTGAACACTTCCAGGGATGGGGCATCTACAACTTCTCTGGGCAACCTGTTCCAGTGTCTGACCACCAGTGTCTGACCACCATCACAGTAAAGAATGTTTTCCTAAAACCTAATCCCAATCTATCCTCATTCAGTTTAAAGCCATTACCCCTTGTCCTATCACTACAGGCCCTTGTGAAAAGTCCCTCTGCAGCTTTCTTGTAGGCCCCCTTTAGGCACTGAAGGGATGCTATAAGGTCTCCCAGGAGCCTTCTCCAGGCTGAACAACCCCAACTCTCTCAGCCTGTCTTCACAGGCAAGGTGCTCCAGCCCTCTCATCATCTTCATGGCCCTCCTCTGGACTTGCTCCAGCGGGTCCATTTCCTTGACTTCCTAATGCTTTCAGTAACAATTGAAGTTAAAACTGCATGCAAGTATAACTGTATCAAGAAACTCTGATGCCAGAAAGGGTAAGAATAGAAGATTTTAATTTTGTCTAATACACAGTTTTTATTAGATAATATATGCATATATTGAAATACGAGAGGATTGCTGTATTAAAGTTTGAGAAATTCTATTATAACTGGACTAACATAAAGAAGTCCTCAAATGTGAAGAATTTTATGTAGATGGATTTTTTTTTTACATGGATAATACTGCTGTTTTTCCTCAATACAGACACTTTTATTTTTTTAGTAGACCATTATGCTGAAATTCAGGAACCTGTCTCATACTGCTGTAGCAAAGCAGATGAGGGAACTACTTCTACCTTTAATAAAATCTGATTTTACTGGCAAAGAGCACAAAGCACATGTGTTTTTTGGAACATGGTAAAGATCAAAGCATTTCTTCTTATCTTATTTCTGAATGTTTTATAAACAATGTCAGTTGAAAAGCATGCCATAGTGTACTTGGTAGCTCATTGTCATTTTCTTTCTGAACTAACTCCGTATATTTCACAGGTACAGAAACCTTGACAAAATTGGTACCTTATGATTTCTCTACTCACAATGTTTTGTGTGTGTGTCACTTGTGGAAAGACTTATTTCAGTCAGCTGGTCATTAAAAAAAAAAAAAATGCTAAAGCACAAGTGGTTTTTTGTGTACTTCGCCTGTGGATAGATGTTGCATCCGTGCACTTTCTGTAGAAATGAACCGAGGTTCCAGTATTGATGGAGTGTGTGTACGGCTTGGAGCGGGGGCTCTTTTGAGCCCCCTGGAGAGATGGCGGCTGCTTGTGGTGCTGCATTGCAGAGCCAAACTTAAAGACACAAAAGGGGAGATGGGCACTAAAAGCATGATCCGACAATGCAGGAGAAAAGGGTGTCAGAGATGTTTGGGTTTTGGTTGTGGTGGTTGTGGTTTTGTTTTTTTTTTCCTGCAAATGACTTGAGCTTGTACTTACTGCATACTAATACAAAATGATGTGTGTTAAAAAGTGCCTTTTAAGAGATTATTCATCTCCTGATGTGAGGAGGACATATGGTCTGTTCTGGCTTGGTAATGCTGAAAGTGCCTGCTTTGTTGGGACATGAAACTGTCTCTCCTAAGGAATTAAGTTTTCTAGATGTTTAATGGGTGTTACGTGCTTCCACCTGTGCCCTAGATGTAGTTTGAAGTGCAAATCAATTTGTATCTATTCAGCTAGGGCTTTTGTGCACTTTAGGCCTCTTCCTCCCTTTTCCCTACTAACTGTGTAATCCTGCTGCTAATCAATAAACAAGAAAACAGAGTGATTAGGCCTTGGCTATCTAATATTAATCAACAACATGTAAGACTTGGCCAGATAAAGATGGATTTAGATTTAAATTTTTTTTTCTCAGGGTTTTGTGGAGTCCTCTATATTTTGGAATTTTGTTTGAGGTTCAAAGTACTGGCAGATGCTGGATGTAATTTCAGTTTCTCTTGTTTTCTGTATCCTTGTTGATTTTTATATTTTTCTTTTTCCTCTCCAGTTGTAGGGGGCCCGCAGTAAGGTGCTGCTGGTCTGTTTACTCTCGCGACGATGTGATTGTATCACTTGCTCTGGATGCACCATTTCTCCTCTCGGCGCCGCCGGCGGCAGGGGCGGCTGACTGCCGGACTGGCGCCGCGCGGAGCTGCGAGGCGCCCGGTCAGCCTCGGACCCGCCTTTCTGCCAGGTTAGGATCATCTGGTGAGGAAAAACTAATAAAAGGATGTGTAAAGGCTGCAGCAGGATGTGGAAAAGGAAGCTGAACAGTCTGGGAAAGTAAGAGTCTGTTCCTCTAGCTCTTGGAGGAAAGAAGGTAGAAGAGATGCCAGCCAGGCCTGTAGTGCTGGAAGCATTAAGATGGCGGACGCCTGTGGAGAGACATCCTGGCAAGGTCTGAAAGTCATCTGCGCTGCTAAGGTAAGCGACCTCTGAATTATCTCTGACCCGGGTGGGGGTGGGTGGGTTGGTGGTATATTTTGTTAGTATGTTTAGGTAAGAAGAGATACCAAATCACCTGTGACATGGATGTGCCTTAGTCCAGAGCCTGCTACGTGGGTAGTGCTTGATCGTCTGTTTCTGCCCATGCAGTCAGGCTTGCTTTGCTTTGGTCTGTGTAAAGTCTTTGTGGAGTAGGCCTGTTGTATCCTAACTGAAACACTTCTTAAATTGTATCTGTGCAGCCCCTAGTGCTGTAGAGATGCAATGGCATTAAGTTTAGCTTGCAGCATAGCTGTCTTGTGCAAAGGAGGATACAAATGTATTTTTCTGTCCACGTAACCCCTTGCTTCTGTGTGTGTAAACCCTCTGATTCCCCTCCCCTGCCGCCCTTGTTAGTTGTCATTTCCTTGCCTATTTGCAGTTAGTCATCCCAGTCTTGTTTCTTCTGGGCTGTAGAGTTAAGCGTCCAGCAGTGGCAAGCGGGAGGCAGTTGTGCTTGTGCCGCACGTTGTGTTGGATGGTCTTGAAATGGTGGTGATGGGGAATAGAGAGCGTTTGCTTCAGCAAACCTTTTGTAGCTGTCAGCTTGCAGCAAAACAGCTGTTTTGCTGTTGCCAAACAACTAACAAACCTAGCTGATACCTGTTGGCACTGATGGCAGAGGGGTGGGTATAGAGAGGAGGTAGTAATGGGAGTATGAAAGACTTGGGAGAAAGACTGAAAAATAGTAGTGATAGTACGGGCAGCAGCAGTTTAAGACAAACTTGTCTCTTAACCGTCCTAAAAAACCTAATCATGGCTCCATGGGTGTTCCTATATATCCAGTTAGATACCCAGGTAATATGCTGTGATTTTTGCATTGAATAAGATAGAATTTTGGAAATTATCATATGAAAATAGTGAGTATTTTAACTACTGGCCTTCAGTATTTTGATTTGCAGTATTTTGATATAAAAGCAGCAATCTTAGGACTGTTAAATTACAATACCCATAGTATTTCCCAAATCTTTTTTTTCAAGGATTCTGCATTCCTGTGTGTGTATACAGATACACACACGTGTATATGTTTAGAGAGTCAGAAACGGGACGTTTTGTGTCAGCTGCGAGCAGGCTTTGCGTAGAGCAGTGGAAATATATATTTGCTGGCAGCAGAGGGAGCTATTGAAGCTTTTATTGATCATTCAAAAAACTTGGTGTGTCAGTGTAAAAATAAATAAATAAATAAAAAGCCCTAATTTAACTGGCGGTCTGAGATGCCTAACTGTTTCTCTGCAGTAGCGTTTGGCTGCCTTGGGGGTGAGTGGCCAGGTCTCTTGTGGCCCGGGAAGGGGTGAGGCAGGCGCTGCAGCAGCCGGGCTCGGGGGCCTGGGCCGGGAGGTGCGGCTCGGCTCCCCGCCTGCCTGCGCCCTGCCGGCCGCCTGGAAGTAGCTGCGGCAGTTATTAAAAGGAGCAATGTAAACTTCTGCCTAAGCCAACTTTTTAATCAAAGCAATGAGGAAGAACTGGATCTGTGTGGCGTATGTCAAAACAATAGTGGTGTGCAGCGGCTGGTAATTAATGCTCACGTATGACTCTGGAAAAGTAATTCCCGGTCAGGGTGGAGTATGTGTATTATTTTGTGGGACTTCTGATAAATTCATCTTTGATTTTGATTAATGTTGTATCTTTAGTACAGTTCTTTTTTGCATGTGTTAACTGGATGAGTGTTGTATGCAAGTTTGCATAAGAAGAGATTAATGAATAAAAGTTAACAATGACCAAAATCGGACAGTGGCATTGTTCTGGCAAAGTATGCTGTATACTTCTTAGATAACCACTGTGTCGCTTTTACCTACTAAACTGAAGTTTGTGAGGTTAAAAATCTGTAATATTTCCTGAGTTCTGGAGATGGATTCTGGAGAAACTTATACCACTTTTGGACACAGCAAAATTTCTTCATGTAACACGTCTTATGTTGGAAATACAGAAATTTACATGGGTTTTCCTTTTCTCCCTGAAGATTGTATGGAGAAACTGACCTGAGGAATGTCCCTGAGTTCGTTCAATATCATCTTGTTTCTGGAAGAGGTTCTGTAGTGGGTTTGCATGGCAAGGTTTTGGTAGCGGGGTGGCTACAGGGATGGCTTCTGTGAGAAGATCCCAGAAGTTTCCCCTGGATCCAACCGAGCCAGTGCCAGCCGGCTCCAAGACAGACTGGACGCTGGCCAAGGCTGAGCCCATGAGTGACAGTGGTAGCACCTCTGGGTTAGCATATTTAGGAAGGGTGGGAGGGTAGGGAAATCTGCACAAAAAAACCTGCAGTGGAAGAGAGGAGTGAGAATGTGTGCGAGCAATAGCTCTGCAGACACCCAGGTCAGTGCAGAAGGAGGGGCAGGAGGGGCTCCAGCTGCCAGAGCAGGGATTCCCCTGCAGCCCATACTGAAGACCATGGTGGGGCAGGCTGTGCCCCTGCAGCCCATGGAGGCTGACGGTGGAGCAGATCCACCTGCAGCCTGGGGAGGACCCCATGCCAGAGCAGGTAGATGCCCAAAGGAGGCTGTGACCTGTGGGAAGCCCTTACTGAAACAGGTTTGCTGGCAGGACTTGTGACCCCATGGGGAACCCACGCTGGAGCAGTCAGTTCTTGAAGGACTGCACACCGTGGGAGAGACCCACGCTAGAGCGATTTGTGAACTGCAGCCTGTGGGAAGGACTCATGTTGGAGAAGTTTATGGAGAGCTGTCTCCTGTGGGAGGGACCCCACACTGGAGTGGGTGAAGAGTGTGAGGGGGAAGGAGCAGCAGAAACAAGATGTGATGACCTGACTGTAACCCCCATTCCCTGCTCCCCTGTGCAGCTTGTCAGGGGAGGAGGTAGAGAAATTGGAAACTGTTAAGCCTGGGAAGAAGGGAGGGGTGGGGTGAAGGTGTTTTTCTGATTTGAGTGGTAATAAATTAAACTAATTTTCCCCAAGTCGAGTCTGTTTGTCCTGTGACTGTGATTGCCAAGTGTTGTCCCTGTCCTTATCTTGACCCAGGAGCCTTTTATGTTTTCTCTCCCATGTCCAGTTGAGGAGGGGAGTGATAGAGAGGCTTTGGTTGGCACCTGGCATTCAGCCAGGGTCAAACCACCACGGGTTCTCAAGTGGAGAAGGGAAGTAAAGCTTTGTTTAGATACCAACCTTTAGACATAAGATGGAAGCAACTTAGGTTATTCAGTCTTGGTCGAATTGCTACAGTTTGTCCTCGAATACTTAAACGGTACTTTAATCTCATTCATACATTCATTTTGCTCTGTAGTCATCTTGCCTTTGTCACTTGCCTTCCTTTCCCTTTGCCTATGTCTAGGTAAATTAGTTGCTATCACTAGGTACAGGTACAGCTCCAAGTGTTAAGAGCAGTGGGTAGCACGTGTGATCATAGATTATTGAGAATCTGGCCATGCTTGAGGTTAAGGTAAATAGTTGAGGGTGTTGCCTTGCTCCTTTCTGCTTCTGCACCCTCATAAAAATCAAGCTAATCTCTAGCTCAGGGTAAATAGAAGGGAGCTCAATGAGCAAACAAATTAAACTTCAGTCTTGATGTGACATGGTTTTATTGTAGAGTTGGTTTAGTACTTCAGTCATCTGCAACCTGACGTTTTATTGGGATGCTGTATTTCCTGAAAGACTTGTTTTTTCCTGTTTCACTACAGAATAAAATGTTTTTCAGTTGGTAATGTACAGTAATTGAGTTATGAAGTACTGCAGAAACCTGTTAAATCCTGTTAAATATATAAAAACTTCAGTCAAAATTCAGAGCAGGGAAAGGTGTAACCTCTATAGTTCATGATGGTTGTGAGATGACTGCTTGGGATCTGTACTTCAAGAACTGGATTAAAAACAAAATCAAGACAACTATTGTCTTTCGTCTGTTTCATTGAGACAATCCTGTTCTCTGAATTAAGTTGTACAAGGGAATATTTCTTTCCTCTGACCAAAGGAGGAAGAGGTGAGGAGTTGGGGAAGTAAGTCTGTTTAATAAAGTTCTGTTGTGAATTGGATTAAACTATGTTAACAAAGTTAAAATTGTATTTAACAATAAAAATTTGAAGTTGTGAATGCTTATGTTAAGGCATAAAATTGCTATAATTATTTTAACCTCTTATAGAATCCAGGATGCACCCTTAATTTCAACAGCTCATTGTTTGAAATGGAGGAAGTCCCAAAGGAGGTGGCACAGTGTTTGCAGAAGTGGTCAGTCAGTAGTTAGTACTATCACTTGCAGTTTTCTGTCCTGTCTTCTGTTTGTCCAACCAGTTCAGTTACAGAATTGCCCAATCAGAAGTTCAGAAAATGATTGTGAAGGTTCAAAGTTAAGGAAAGTTTAAAAACAAACCTCCCTGAGATGCCAGGTTGAAGTTGTGAATGGAGAAGGGTGTCTTGAGACTGAGGTCTCTAGCTGTGTATGTGGATGCATGAAATTTGGAAATCCTGTCCAGGGAAGGAACTGAGGAGTTTCTGTTTTAATTTCATAATGGTCATAATTGTCTTTGCTGAGGGCAGTTTGTGTTGGAAAGACCAATGAAAAGGTTAATCTGCTTCTAACAATTCTTACACATTGTATGATATAGGTGTTCTAAAACTTGGAAGGAGGACACAATGTCTGAAACAATTCTGTTGATAAAACTTCCTTTAAAAATAAATTAGTTTTTAATGTAGAACGGCTTTGATAAATTTACTTTCTTGTGTATTCAGCATGTTGAACAAAGTTCTAATATGTTTAATTTTGAAGTATTGCTCTTGCACAATTCACATGGATTCCAATGTCCATGTACATGCAAGGAGAGATATTACAAATCAACATAAATAGTCTATCAAGATTCATTGTTTCAATGTAATTAAAATGTACAGTATAGGGATATCATAGAATCTTTTAGGTTGGAAAAGACCTTCAGGATCAGAGTCCAGCCATAAACCCAACTTTGAATAAACGTATGAAATGCCATATACACAGGTCTTAATAAATATGAAGTATTCTGTTCTATTTAGCAAAATGTGATACTTCGGCAAGAATTAATCTTTTGGAAAATTAAATCACATTTAGGAAATTGAAACTACAAATACAGCATAAGGTTAAGATTACTTTTTTATTTTTAAGTCAGTGTTTCTTATTTCATCGTTTAAATTATGATAAAAAATGGTATTTTGGGATTACTTCAAAGCAATCTAATCTGAAATATCTTTTAGAAAATAATAGACTTTCTATTACTGGATTTTAATTTTTAATGGGAAGTCTCCATAGCAACACTTGCCCAGCAGATTGCCTTTGTGCTTTAAAAGGGGGGGGGGGAATATCTGTGTGGGATTTATTTATTTCCAGGTTTCTGCTTTCTTGTTAGGGTTTTGTTTGCTGAACTGAAGAATTCTGCAATATCAAATTTCAGGTTCTTCTGTTGCTTTGTAAACAAACTTCATCCAAAACATTTTCTCTAGAAAATAATTAACTTCCCTGAATTGGGTGAATTGGGCCATTTTCCACTCCTGTTGTTGTATCTGGAATCTCTGCAGTGATCTGAAATTTTTTTTCATAATCCGGTGGTGACCCACTGCTAAATGAGAAGGTGCTAAGCTTACTCTTACTCACTGTCTCATTGCTTATATATGGAAAGATTATAATTTCCCTTTAGGTTGTGTTAGTAGCTTTGGTAATAGTAGTGAGTGAAACATGAGCTTCCAAGATGCAAAATCTTTCACAGAAATACTAGCTCCTATAAGTTTCCCATCCTGCTTGCCTGTTCTTTATTACTACTTATGTCTTCACACTCACCTATATAGAATTACATCAAATACAGAAACAGTAAAAATAGATATTGGCCAGTCAGCTAGCTAACTCATTAATTCCTTTTGTATCAAAGGAAAACTAAAACATTTAAGCTGTACTTCCTAAGTGAGACCTCTGAATATAGGAAACATAATTGATAAGTATCTGAAGTTATGGTGTTTGACATAAAGAAGAGGTGTCTTAAAAGCTGTGTAGTTTTTGAGAGAAGTCTTAAAATACACCGTTTACTGTTGATTCCAGTAATTTTTTTCCTATAACTTTGTTTTCTCAAGATACTAAACTTTACTCTCACAATTGCCTGAGCAAAACGGATTGTTCAAGCTGGCAGTGTTTGTGTTTCTTTGCATTAACAAATTGATCGAACTGAGTAAGATTTGGTTCTCGTAATTATTTAAAGGCTGATTTTTATGGAGGAAATTGTGGTATTTAAAAATTATTTCTGAGATAATTGATTCTCTTTCACATTTATTGTGAAATGTATACTGCAGTCTGAGAAACTGCTAAGAATTCCTGACACTCAGCTGTGACACTGTAGAGCTGAAGGGATATAAACACATACATAAATATAAAAACTTTTTTTTTTAAGCTGCACAAGACACTTTTAGATAGCAGGTAAGAGAAGTCTGCGTGTTGATGATAACTCATAGGTTTATTCTATGGAAGCTTTCCATATCCTGCAGATGTGAGGTATGCATATGCCAGACAGTTTTGTTTTGTTTTGTGTTTTGTGTGTGTTTTGCTGTTGGGTGGGTTTTTTTGGTGGTTTTTTTTTTTTTGGTTAAGAGAAGCATTGACCAGTTATTTCTGATGCAGTGAATATATTTGATTTACACTGATTCTTTCTTTATATTTAAGATAATGAAAACTTGGGCTGCAAGAAATGTGATGCTTCTGGCCCAGCTGGTCTTTTGAGGAGGATTTAAGTCTGGTGGTCTACAGTTGTGGGCAGTTGTCTGTAGAAGCGATTCCTGGTTAGGAGTGTTCAGGGCGCCAGCTGGACTGACCAGGTGGTCTCCTCTAGTCTGTTTTCATTCTTGGGAAGAAAGATGAAAACTTGCTGCGATTTGCACTCAGAGTCCAGGTTGGAGTTAAGGTTAGAAAAATCTAATCAAGTGGATATTGAAAAATCGGAGAAGTTCAGTGGGACGTTTATTGCATAGCTCTCTCTGATGTTTTTTTATATAAATAATTTTTCATGGTTCGTGTCATGGTGCAGCAGGCGCTGGTGGCTTGGGTCTGGGATGTGGAGAGCAGCAGAGGCTCCCCTGGGGACAGCAGGGCTGGACTTCACAACCAGGGCCTGTCCCACCGCCCCAGCCAGGGAGCAGGGCAGACTGGGGGGCACTGGGGCAACGCCACCCCCCGGGCATCAGGCACCTCCAGTGGAGCCACGCTGTCAGCCTGCAGGTAGGCCCAGCTCGGCAGGGCCCGTGTCCGAGCTGGGGCAGGGTCTGATGCCCTCAGTGGGGGAGCTGATATGGGGTCCTGGGCCCTGGGCAGGGCTGGGGAAACTCTGGGGTGGTGAGCAGGGACAGTTAGGCCTGGTGATGCCCTCCAGGGCTCTCACAATATAAAAGCAGACATATGCTATGTCCTGTCATAGCCGTAACTAGTCATATGCAATGTGCAAGTCATTTTCCACTGTCATTCAGTATTACAGTAATCTTTGATGCACAAATGTGCTCATAAAATTTGTGTGCACTTATGAAAATGCTTAGAAGGACCTATTAAAGCAGGAGAGTGGTAGAGAAATCAACAGTACTACAATACTTTAAAATCATAGAAAGCTTTTTTATTTTACAGAAATAAAGTGGTGACTTTCATCTGTAGCTGAATACAGCTCTCTTGAGGCTGATTCTTTAGGGTTTTTTTAATTGCTCATAAGGGTAACATTAATGTTTTGAGAAACAGAAATCTTGATTTGGCCTTGCAGTGTTTGGAGGAAAAGAGGGAATCTCCATTTAAATAGAAATAATTTAAATATCTACACATTACTTAAAACTCACGCCCTAATGTTCTGATCCTTACATATGTTAATGGACTAGGATTCAGCATATACTGTTGGCAAATACATGACTAGTGCTTTTCATGTATCTAATGAGGGCTGTATCTTATAGTACTTCTTTTATGTAACATATAATCAGAAAATGCATAAAGCATGAAAGCTCCCAGATGACTTTTTTATGTGATTAAAAAAATTTATTAAGATTTTATAACAAACTCAGAAAACACAAAATTTCTGTATAAAATGTCAAACACTTTCTATTCCAACCATTAAGATCCAACTTTTGATGAACTGCCAGGTGAATTGGTTTCTACCTCCTTGCCTGCCCCGCGCCCCTCCCCCCCCCCCCGCAAAGGTTAATTAACATGCTAGTCTTTAGATCAGAGGAAGGGTAAATACTCCAGGAATGCAGCTGATATTTTCAGGCCTTATGCTTAATTCAGCTTGGAAGCTAAATACCTTTCCTGCTGTAAGTTTAAGGACGAAAGCAGAGCCAGGGAGGGGTCCACACTGGCTCTTGCTGTTTGTATGTAAACAAAACATATCTTGCTGGGGATGTTTGAGATAGAACCTGTTTGCAAACTGTTAAGGCAAGTGATGCATGCCTGGAAAATTTAGCAGAGTTGAGAAGTCTTAGGCTGTAGTTTTACAACAGTTTTAATCTATCCAAACTAGCAGGACTGAGTTTTGATTCCTCTCCAGCACTTCTAAGAGTATGTGTGCTATTCTTACATGAGCTACTTCAGCTCATTAAACCAACAGAAAATTAGTCACTTTCTTAGATGTGGCTAGGCTTCTTGCTGTTTTAATGAGCTGAAGCCGGTCATTTGGGGTATCAAAGAAAGTCCAGGGGAGGTGTAAGGGAAGAGATGAGGTCCTAACACCAGCTGCACGTGCACAGTTGTAGGCTTAATCCAGAATGGAACCGTAACTGCAGTGAAGTGAAAGCCAAGCTGCCTTCCCTATTTCGTACTTCGTTAGATCATAGAACTTTGGGTCAGTTTCTTTTTTTTTTTTTTTTGTGCTAACATGATGAAAATCTGTGGTTTCTAACTCCATGGCTTCTATAGTTCTGTTTTAAATAATGTAAGTTTTCTGAACCTGGAACATGTCATGTGCACAGGCCTTCTGGAGGGTCAAAACCAAAGGAAACATTTGCATAAGTCCAGGTGAGGTGGGTATAAAGCAGAATATCCTGTGTGGAAGAAATGATGCTTTGCTCTCCTGGTTGGCCCCGTGGAGAAGTGTGTTAGTATTGCCGTTAACGAAGGGAGCGCTTCTGTACCTCAGGCAGTAGAAACTAAAAGGCTGTATAAAACAGCTGAAGGGCCAGAAGTTTAGTCCCAACTCCTTTTATATATGCTGTTCATAACAGCTGTCCACGTGCTCATATAGATCCAGAAATAAAATCTGGATCTTACTCAGTGTATTAGAAAGAAACCTTCATCTAGTACTCGTTGTCATCTTCCAGGTCTTCCCCTGCAGTTGCAGCCTCCAGCGCAGCCAGAGCTGCTGCAACTTCTGCATCTTCATCCTCAATTGCTCCATTGATGTCTTTATGTTTGGGGTGTGTGGGTGCCTGTGCTACTCTGGTAACAGCCACAGCAGTGATACTACCAGTAATGCCCTCACTCAAACTTGTGGAGTAAGTTTTAAAAGGTTCAATACTGCTCTCCTTCATAGGCGAAGGTGTGATTACACAAAAGTCCTGGTCCTGTATTGCTGAAGGCCCAGCATTTTGGTCTGAATGCGCACAACTGACTGAAAAGCTATATTTTTCAACATAGTTCCTGGTTTGTTTGCCATTTTTGGGATAATCAATATCTGGCAGTTGTATGGCATTGTCTTGCATCTCCAGTATTGCACTTCCTTTGAGAAAGATGTTGTCTTCTGCAGACCCGGAGTTCTCATCTTGAATACTGTTTGGTTCATTGCAGGCTGCCTTTTTCTGCCTACCTGCTTCTAGGTCAAGTTCTTGCCTGGACCTATTTGATTTAGTGTAAAAGTCTTTATTGCTGGCTGAAGAAGCCTCTGACTGGCTGGAGGTTCCCTGTTCACTGGATTCTTTCACTGGGTTTGTGTTGGGGTTGAGCATGGAGTGCACTCCAGCACAGGAGTTGCCACTGTTGACTGCAACATCAAGCTTTGCAACACACTTCACAAGGCCATCTTCTTGAAAATCATTGCCTCCGTGGTTCCAGAGAGTTTCTTTTGTGCTATTTATCTGACTTCTGTTTTCTGTTCTGTTTAGCTCATCCTTCTGGAGTTCATTTTTACATTCTTGAATTTCATTGTTCTCTTTGAATTTGGATTTATTGCCACGTTGCTCATTGTGTTCATAGCTGTTTACTTCATGAATGTGTCCAGGTGACTGTACTTCTTCTTGATCAAAAATATAGCTGGGGTAAGGAAAATTTGTAGAAGAAATGTTAATTATGCTGTTAATCAATAGAATTAGAAAAAGGATTAAGCTTAATTTTTAAGCTGGAGATCTTGAGGACCTGGTGTCACTAAACTTTACCTGGGGTCCTGAGAATGAGCTAAACCAAATGGAAATGCTGAACTGTGCTGTCTGCTGCTGTCTCCCAGGACTGATCGTAACTAACCCCTGTAGTGAGATTCATGAGGAGCGTAAGGAGGATATCAGACAATCGTGCTGGTTGTTGCATGTTTCCAGCTTTATTTTTTATTTTCTCTGGGGGGTTGATTAGCCAATAGTCATCACATAGATTGTTAATTAATATGTCCTCATGTAGTTGCTAAAATATTTACCCTTTTTTTTTTCCTGGTGTTTTTCCTTTAAAGTCTTATCTCTTTGCCCTTTTCCTTTTTGTGCTCTCCTTTTCCCTTCATTTTTCCTCTTGCTTCGTATATTCCTTGACTTGTTTCTTCCAGAGTGTGTCTCTCTTCTTTACCACCCCTCTTTCATTGCACTAATTTTCCTTCCAACTTCCTTACTTGTTCTAGAGGTGTGGCCAAAGGAAGGAGTAACTGTCAAATGGGGCTGAAGTGTTGTCTTTCAAAAACTAGCCAGCCTTCTTCTCCAGGGAGACTTTCAATGTGGGAGTTATTCCCACAACTAACTAGGCTTCCATCATAGCATTTAAACAAGGATCTGTGGTTTGGTTTCATTGCTTAGGAGAAAGGGAGGATCTGATAAGTATGTGTTCTTTGCTCTACTGAATTGAGGGAAGCTCATGCTACCTAAATGAGAAAAGGCTTTGCTAAAAAGGTTTACAATGCCACACAATTTTTCTGTGGGATAGAAATTATAGAAATGGACCTCTATTACAGTAAATCAAAATGACATTCACATGAAATCAGTATGGCTATACTCTGGCATGACTTTAAAGAATACCATGAACTTTGGGAAAACTCCAACCTTGCAAATGGGCTTAATTTAAGCAACAGGTGTAGGGGAGAACAGACACATGTTTTAATGCATTTCTTTTATCCAGTCTAAGCAACTTTTGTTCTGTTGTACCTTTGTATCATTTTGCAGCACCTGCACCCCATCTGGATTTTCTTTAATCTGGAAAGAGAGAGAGGGAAGGCAAGGGAAAGGGGAAGTGAGTGAAGCATTATTAAATCGGTGTATGGGCAATTGCATTGAAAATTATGCTCATGTTTAAAAGGGTTTTATTACCTAAAAAGAAAGAAGCCTACACAAGAATGGATGCAGTACAGTTCAAGGTCTTTCTAGGTTGCTATCTTGTGTTGACAGTGGCCCTTAGTTGGGGAAAAATCTGGGGAAGAATTTAACAGTTCTGAAACAGATAGAAGTGTTCTCTCAGAACAGTTTGCTAAGCAATTTTAGGACCTGGAGACTCCTAAGTCAGAGTAGTGGGTTTTTTTGAGGGGATTTGTTTGTTTATTTATTTGGCAGCTGTTGATGGGCTTCTCTTCCGTGAATTTGTCCAGTTGTGTTTTGAACTCCAGTAAACTGCTAGCATCTACAGCATCCTTTATTCAGGAGTTTTACAGCCCAGCCTTGCCTGTGTGAAGAAGCACTGGCTTTTGTTTGACTTGAACCTGGTTCTTACTAGCAGCATTTGATGCTTTCTCTTTCTTGTATTGGAACTGATGGTGAGCATCATGTCCTATTGTCACTACAGTACAGGTCCTGTACTGCCTCTTCAGTTCTGATATGCAATCTGAAGAATCCTCATGTTTTTAAATGTTACACACACTGACATTGCTTCATGCCCATAGATTGTCCTTGTTGTGGTTGTCTGGGTCTTTTGCATTTCAACACCCTTCTTAGATGAGGTGTGGGAACCACAGATGCAGAGTTCTCAATGTATGGGGAACCACAGATTCATTCTTTCCTAATAACTCCTGTCCCAACTCAGTTGGCTCTGTGACAGCTACTGAGCTACTAGTCTACATATTGCTGGGATTGGCACTTTATTATATGCAGAGTGTTGCACCTGCTTTTTACCGTAGTAAATTCCTTCAGAGTTTTACTAAAACTAGCAGAGTGTTTGTGTTATGCTACATTTCTGTATATTGCAAGCTGGTTTTGTATGTGTGTCATTGCCTGACCCAGTGAGATGCTAAGACCTATCTATTACATGCTTCATATGCCAAGGTCTTTTACTATGGGAAGAAATAGTTTGCTAACTTGGACCCTTGAGGACGTTCATGTTCTGAACCTAAAGTGAAAAGGCAGATCTGAACATCCCAAAATCCCACAGAAAACATTATTCTTCATGGATCGGGGCTATCTTATGTCAAGTTAATCAAGTCAGGACAGGTTGTTAATATGTTTGTCCATTGTTATTCAGGCTCTTTCTTTTTCTCTTGAGATATATTCTCCAACCTCACATGCTTTTGCCGTTGCCTAAGGACAGCAGCTCACTTGCCATAAAAAGAGAAATTGATGATGCAAGGTCAGAGTATTTTCTAGAGTGATTTATTCACAAAACCAAAGGAAAGTAGTATTGATTTATTCTTACCAGGCATGGCCTGAACCACACACCAGTGATTATGCTAGCAGAAATTACAACCAGGACTCTGCTGTATGGGCTTATTGTCTCACTTTTTTCCTCTAAAATCTGACTTTCTCTGGTATTAGCACTTAACAAAATGCCCGATGTCAAGCCTCTCATTCTTGGAGCTTCTAGGGACCTGCCATCCTTCACCAGCTGGTTTTAGCTCGTGTATAGCTGCTCCTATCTATCCTTTTTGTTGTTGTCTGTAAATGAGCTGTTCTGGAGCAGGAACTTTGATCAGGAGTAGCAAGCTTGCTGTAGCTCGGTGCTTGTTGGGATGGCTTGTAAGCCAGCTGCTTTGCTTCCTCTGTCTTGGTGCTGCTTCTCTCTCTTCCTTAAATGCACTGTCCCTTCCGCATCTCTGCTGATCTTGTGCTCTGTGTTGTCATCGTCCACCACTCAACAATGTCATAGCAGCATTTCTGATTCAGGGTTTTTCATCTGAAGAGGATGCAGTAACTGGTGAGGTAGTTGTGAGTATTGACCCTCCTTATGTGCAGTTGCTCTGAAGTACACAGGTATTTGGATGGGTTTGACTAGATATGGGGCTTATTTGAGCTGGCTGGCATAGACATCTTTTCCAGCCAAAGAGGAATTCTTAATACAATTTTCTTTGATCGTGTTAAAAGCTGAATTAGCTATAGCCCTTCTTTAGGTTAAGATTGATATGAAGTTAATTCAGTTGAGCTAATCCCTGTGTCAACACTTGTTTTGGTTTGACTGACATCTTTAGTTTTAGCTTAAACTTGCATATAAACCGAAAGAACAAAAACTACATAAAGTTGACCAGCTGTTTATACACTCAACCTTCAAGTTGCAGTGGCTGGTAGGTTACCATGTGTTAGATAAGTGATGTTGTGATTTCTGTTCATGGGAAAGTCAATGTAACTTGGCTTATGGTAAGTCTCTTCCCATACAGTCTTACCATCCCTCATGCTTGCCATGGTCTAAGGGTATGCGAATATTATTTCAGCTCTGCTAAATCATGATAACTTCAATTGCTGTCAGTTGCCATGTGAGCCTACTGAAATGCCCACACAGCATTTGGCTTGGCTTTAAGGTTTATAGGTTTGGTGAAACCAGTCCCAGTTCATATGTAGACCAGTTCTGAGAACAGATACTGCTTCTAGCTGGGTGGGGGCACTTCAGGTCAGGCTGCTTCTCTTTAAACTTTTATCTGACAAATTTCCTATTCAGTGCTTTTACTTATAACTTTTTATAATTTTTAAAGCACAAAATCTTGCTCATAGGTTTTAAACATTGGGAAGTGCTAATTGCTGTCCTTTATTCTGTTGTAAAGGCGCTTGTGGTTGTCATGGAAGGCAATTATAAATGGAAATTACTGTTGTTGTTTTCATAGGAAGCACTTTCCTGGTTGTGGTTTTTAATTACAGTTACTGTTTGAATTATCTCTCCAGCTACTGTGCTAAGCTTGTCCACTGATTAGTTACAACTGGATCTGTCCTCTGGCATGAATAAACTATTACATATGGAAAATACTTTAGTTGTAGTATCTTATGAATTATTTCACGTGCCTGAAATAGGAATATGGTTTTACAATATCACGGTCTGAACAGTGGTTTGGTTTTAGTTGCTTGTCCTTTTCTTCCATATTTATAATAATCTTTTAAGTCAAGTTGAAAAATAATTCTGAGGAACAAATTGCTTTTATAGTATGAAAAAGCATGCTTTAATCCTACTTATCTTGGTTTAGGTACCTTGACCTAAAGACTTGTGTATTATGTGATGTTCATAGTTCCATTAATGGACAGGTAGTATTAATAAGCTCCTGTCTGGAGCAGTTTGAATCAAGCACATGCTATAGACTTGCAACAAAAAAGGTTAGAGGTTAGAGAGCTGAAGCAATGCATAATGATACACTATCTGATACTGAGTTTAGAAACGTTGCATCCTTTTATGATCAAACTTTTTTTGCCTTTTTATATGATGTTTATTCTGTTATCTATTCTGTGCTGCTAAATTGATTAGATAATTTGAGATGAATGTGATGTGATGCGGAATACTCTGTTGCAGAACACTAGCATTTACATCCTCAGAATTCAAACTGCCATTAATCCTAGACACCATTCATTCTCAACCATAAAGTTTCTGAAGGCCTGTAAATTTCTGTCACAGGTTGTTATGCAGCCATTTAATCCTGAACACTGACGTATCATCTGGCATTAAAGCTCTACTAAAATGTTAAATACGTATATTTATTTATTTATTTATTGTTTTAGACATGCACTAGAACGCGTGAGGCATTTACAGGAAGGAGATGGAGCTGTTTGGGTGGGAGAAATGAAGGAGGCCTAGAATTAATTTTTTTTACTCTGCTAAATTTTGAACTTTCACTTTCCAGCTTTGAGTAGCTGCTGAATCTTCTAAAGTGTGAGCTTCTACAAAATAATCAGATTCTTGCAGCATGAGAGAGCAGGATAGCCTTATGGTTTGCATATTCAGTGTCAGTGCTTGCTTCAGTTAAAGTTATAATACTTTTCTTCAGTGGAAGAGATGGAAGAAGCCCAGCTCGGTGTGTGTTTCCTCCAGCCACCCCAGCAGATCTTTAGGTGACCATGCAAAAGATAGCCTAGATATAATGTCCTTGCAATGTATTAAATGAGTGTTCACAGAGAGACCAGGAAGCCCTGATGTTATGAAAGAATTACTTTCTTCCTTTAAAGTAAATGATACAGAAGAGCAACTATTCTAAAATTGGTTGGAGAAAATCCTACTATGGAATGAGGTAGTAATTAGCCTTAATCTGAGGAGAGCAGAACACCAATCCCATCAGTAAAATAAATACTGAAAAAGGGGAGGCTGTTAAATATTTTTATGGTGACACCTGCTAAGAGAATGAAACAAACTTTTCTTAAAGTGTGAGACCTTGCTGACTGTAACAAGAACAGTGCCTGACTCCAAAAATGTAAGCTTGCATTGCAAGCCACAATGTGCTTTAAGAAGAGTTTGCTTTGCTTTATCAGTTTCGAGAAACACAACTTACCTGATTTTAAGTTATATAATAACATGGCTTCTATTGTCTATTTAAACTGTAGCTGTGTTATGAATAAACAAAAGGCAAATGAAGTAAAATGTCATGAAAAGGGAAGGAGAAATATTTTTGAGAAATAAAAATGGTTTGATAGACTTTCTCGATATTCTTGGAAGTTTACACAGAAACACAAAACCGCCAATCTTATTTTTGTTCATGGTGTATTTTTTCTTCTGTCTTGATTTTTTATTTAAAAAAAAAACCAAAATATTTAAAACCCCTGCAAGAGCAAAGGCAGAAAGCTGAGGGGAGAGCATATTAAAATAGCTTTTCTAGTAGGTCTTAAGTTGATAAACTCTGGCTTGGCAACTTTTCATCTGGGTCATTCTTTTTATGTCTGTTGGTTTTTTTTGTTTGGGGTTTTCCTCCCCCACAGCCTGGTGCTCTATGAGATTTTGTGTTTCTGTGGCTTTTTTCTCTCCTCCATCTTTTCCCACTCTAGATTACAAAATAAGGAGTATTTTTTCCTACATGTGTATAATCTGGGCTGCTGAGACTGGATGATGCATCTCCCAGGGGCCTCAGGCACCTCTTTCTAATGACTTTTTCCAGCAGAGGCACCTTTCAGACCAGACCCTGCTGGTGTCTGCCCCATCAGTCGGTTGTGCTTTGCACTCCTCAGTGAAACCTGTCCATTCTGAGGCTACCAGCCTGAGCTACCAGTCTCTGTGCAAGGGAAAGGAACCCTCACTCATCAGAATTAAGCCTGGCTGTCCCACTACTGACACAAACACAATTTGTTTAGTGGGGTTTTTTTGCTAGGAAGGTCTCATATAGATGCCAAATGCTAACCAGCTAGGAGGCATATTCACAGACGCAAATGCTGGAAGAGAAAGTGTTTACAGAGGGAACATAAAGAATTTGGGGTGGGAATTACCTTGGAGAGCTCTAGCGCTTGGCAAGCTTCTCCTAATGGGAGGTGTTGTTTGCCTTCTGTGCTGAGTAGTCATTTACACCTCTCAGAAGATTTCAGAGGCCGTCCTCAGCATGTGCCAAGGTCTGAGAAAGGGTCCGGTGTGTCTAGGTTGGAGGAGGGACAGGCAATGTGTTACTGAGGGTTGGAGGTAGGGAAACAGTTGATCTGGATGACAGATAATATAAAAGAGGCACAGAAAGATTGTGGACATATGGTAGAGCTGAGAAGAACTATATTTAGAAAACTAGTAAACATATAGTAGGGAAAAAAAAAATCACCAGCCTGCATTAAAGCGAGAGAGAAGAAAACAGGGAAAAAGTTGTAAAGGAAGAAAGAGCAGGGACATAACTTTCTTAGTGACACACTGTGCAGGCTATGACTACTATTAGATGAATACCATGTGTAAGAACTGTCTCACTTTGCTTAAAATACGGAGAATACTGCAAATCCTGTGGTTTTTTTTTCCTGACCTTGGTCACCCTTTTGAGGCCAGAGGGCCTCCAAAGGCAGGGGGTTAGAACCAAGCCATCCTGGGCCCAGAATTACCTGAGCAACCTGATCTAGTTGAAGATGTCCCTGCTTATTGCAGGGGGCTTGGACTAGATGACCTTTAAAGATCCTTTCCAATCCAAACTATTCTATGATTCTATAATGCTCTGTGGAGACTAACAGCACCAATAAAACCTTCAGAACTGACAGACGTCTTCTGAAAACAAATTACTTTCCTACAAAACTCCAGATCAGTTCTACTCCTGCACCTGAAAGTTACAGCCCAGTTTGGTTGGAATGGTCACATTTAACATATGCCTAAGAACCAAAAAAACTGTGAAAAATTGAAGTGGCATAGAGTGCCTGATCTGTTTCATTGAGCCTCTAGAGTCTTTGGCAATTCTGTGTCTTAGTGTAGTTGTTACAGAGGTAAAAATTTGAGAAGTCTGTGCTGAATTCTGCATTGAGACCAACACTTAAAGCTGGACTGAAATCTATCTACCTTCATCTTTCCTGACTGAATCTTAGTCTGGAAATTTATTTTAAAAGTGCTTCAGGGAACAACTGAATTATCGTATATAATCTAAAATAAATGAACTAACCTGAAGAAATATCATAATACGCTTGCTTATAGGAAGCAGGTCCCACCTCATGGGCTCTTTTTGTCTGTTTTCTGTAGCTGAATTGGCTTTGTTCCCTTTGTTCACGCTTTCTTAAAGTGCAGCGCTGAAGTATTGTTCCCATGCTTCAGCCATCTTGCAGTCCAGCCCTAGTGAGATACCTGGCTGTGCTATCCCGCTGACAGAGATGGGTAGATTGGCTTTGAGTCACCCTGCAGACCCTCCTGGCTGCATTGTTCTGCAAGAAAAGGGAACTGTGCAAATGCTTTTCCTGGTACAGCTTGGTTTACCCTCCTGTTCTGAGGGATACAGGCTCTATATTTGGGAATGAGGAGTGTCAGAGTCCACCAGAAAGAGCCTTATGCTGTCCTGCCAGCACAAGGTTATTGCCAAGGTTATAGTTGCCTGTTATTTTACAAACAAAGCTGAGGAGCTGCACAGGTCTACCAGCCACTTCTATTCTCCTCTGAGGCCTTATTTGCCGACTGAACGGTTTGCATGCTAGCTGTGAAGATAAGAGAAGCTGATATGGAGGGACCCATGAAAGACTCATATAAAACTTCTTCAGCCACAGCCTAACTACAGTGGTGACATGGCAGTCAGCTTTGAATGTCTAACTCCCATTGCCACCCTCTGCTTGTTCCTTTTCAAATTGGATCCCATTGGTCACAGATAAATGTCATCATTGCATGAATGCAAATAATCCTTACACTATCTTCAGTTGCTGAGAAGAATATTTATTTTGGTTTTTTGAAGATAATTCTTTCCGTTTTTTCTCACTGGCCAGGCTGAATCAAGATCATAGATTGTACGTTGTTTGAGCCAGTGGCCTAATTCTTTATGTGGTTTTGTGACTGAAGTGTCAAACTTCTGGGTGATATTATACACTGGCACTGTGTACAGACAATGGCTGTCTGTTTCAATGAAGGAAGGATGTGAGGTATTCTGTATGCTATTCAAGGCATGAAATTTGGGGTTGATTTTATGGAGGGGGACTTAGGGGTATAATTTAGGCTTCTTCCCAATGAAGCTGTGAAACTGATACAGATTTGTAGTTTTTTCAAGGGAGAAAAGTGGCTTTAGCTGGGGCAGATATCAAGACCTGGAGGTTCTCAGGCATCAGAAGCATGTAGTGTTTGTTATCTGGGAATTTATAGGATTTGCTCACTTATGGCTTCACAAATTTTGATGCTTTGTACTCTGACATAGAGCAAACCAAGTGATACTTAAACAGAATTGTTTCTAATTAGCTGAATCCCACACTTTTCAGGAGATGGTAGAGCAAAGTGATTTAATATCAAACACCCAAATAGCAAACGTTATGCTTGCCCGATGAACCATCAATACAGCATCAGCAAATTGCCAAACTATGGCCTACTTGCAAATAATCAGTGGGAGCAATGTTATCATGATTTTAACCTCTATCTGTGTGGCAACTTCTGAAAATGTAGGCATGTATTAAGTGTTTATCCAGGAAATTTGTAATAATAATAATTGTCAAAAATGTGCATTTATGGTGCTCTTTGTCCTAGGATCACAACATTAGCAGTCAATGCTAATTACTATGTACATGAAATAGCACAAACTGCATATTATATCTTTGGATTATTCATAAAAGCATCCAAGGGAGAGTGCAGACTGCTAGCTGAGAGGTGTGTCTACTGTGCAGGAGTCAATTATGTCCTCTAATTGTGGGTGGGTGCTGTGACATTTCTCAACATGGGGGGAAAAGCATCCTGCCAGCGTGATGTCTGGCTACAATCTGATGAGAAGCAGCTCCGGCAGTCAGGATGCTCAGAGTAATGGGAATATCTGCTTACATTTGTACTCTTACTCAAAGAGCTGAGAAAATGTCAGATTTAGCCTGAGTCTGCTGATATTAGAAAAATACATACTAATTATCTTACATACGTGTACTTGTACTACCGAAAAACTGTACCAGTATAGTTGGCAACAGCAATACCTGCCAGTTGTTACATGCCAGTGTAAATAACTTAGCTAGAATGGGAAGCATCTGAATTGATGCAAATGCCACATGAGAAAGTGTTCTACTTCTTTACAGCTCCTCTCTCCCCATGCCTCCAGACATCTAGCTATGTTTTTATCAGATTGTGATGGTATTTCTGTTCCCACCTTGTCCCTTCACCTTTTTTATGCAGCTGTTTTGCACCAAACTAAGATGCAGTGGTGGGCAGGTCTCAAGGTAGGGAAGCTTGAGTGATGCCATTGCAGCTTGAGCACACCTGCAGTTGTTTGCAGGTGTGCTGGCAAAAGGGGAAGGTAATGAAAAGTAGATGCTATCAGTTTTAAAGAAGGTGTTTTGTTTTGGGTTGTAACTGTTGGTTATTGCCTAAGCTGCTCTTCCAAAAAATGTAATAATATGCATAGCTATGTTAAGTCCTGCTGGCTCCTCCTCAAAACGTTCTCCTTTCCAAACCAGTAAAGTCAGCCAGATCTTCCACTTATCCCAGTGGTTTTCCTGACAGTATTATCAGTATATGAAGTCCCATGTTTTATTCTCATCATAGATTTCTATTTCCATTCTGCCAACATTTTTATTTTAAAGTCATTCTTGTACTATTTCATTCACTGACTAATCTGTCTGGTAGCTGCAGGCTTTTTTGTAAACATCTCTGAGAAAGTAAGGCCAGCTCACAGGGAAGGACCTTTTTGTGAGGCCTTCATTACTGCAGTAGAGTGCTCTAGAGGGCTCATGGGCTACAACTTGGAGGTGATCTGAATGTGTCCCTTTTTCGTGTTGTGCTCTTTGCTATTGATTTTAAGAGTTTATAAGATACTTAAAAGGAAATACGTTCTCTGTGACTAGTTCCTCATCACTCACAGCACTAGGTCACAGAATGTTTCCCTACCCCCGTTATTTACCATACAAAATGTTTGTTTTATTTTTGAGTAAAAGGAAGAGTAGGGCAAAGGGTAAAACTCTCACAATCATTAGCCAGTTCACACAAAGGAAAAACAAATATAGCTTGTAGCATAAAAATGCTCATTTCCTGTTGAACCAGGCTTGCTCCCTACATCTTGTCTTCCCAACCTTACATCGCTGTCTGGTGTTTAAGTTACTGAAGTTTATATTTCCTGTCTTTTAAAACTGCTAATCCCATAAAGTATAATAGCTTGTACTCTAATGGGGCCTAAAACCCCGAATCATGTTTGGGGCCATACTGTGCAGCAGCAAACATAGAAATTCACTCCTTCCCAAGGGATGTGTGGTCTAAATGTGTGACAAGACAAAAAATGGATATGATAAGCAGATGGTCATGTACGTATGAAAGAAGCAATCAGCAGAGAAACTATATTTGATTCAGTAATTATGTTAGGCTAGGCCCAAGTGGGGATCTGTGTTTGGGAACACAGCTGGAGCCTCAAAATAGTTATAGCCAATTTTTATGTAACAAAGAGGGACTATATCTGAAATCTCGTCTCTCTTAGGAGGTTGAAATGTTTCTTTGCAATCTAGTGTGACTTTGCACTTTGGGGAGCGGATTCTGGGGTTGCAACCCTTGGTCAAAAAAACCCTTGGTTGTATCCAGTATCTTTTGTAAAACAACGCAGAAACAGTGCTAGAATCAGGGGCTGAGATAGTGCTGCCGCAAGGCTACAAGTCACAGGATCCTTTGCTTATGCTTTTGCCTGGAGCAGCTGCCTTCCCAGTGGGAGGCTTCAGCAGCCTTCTACACAGCATGCCATCAAGGACATGACTTTGATGGCTGTGAGACATGGCTTTGAGGCTGATGGTCAAACTAAACAGGGGCTCTTAATTTATGAGGGAATTTTCTAACCCTTCGAATACTATGTAAAATAATCACCGGCTCCTCTGTGGTTTTGACTGGGCATTGCTGTGGCTACTGTGTTTTAGGTTGAACATTGTATTCTTAGTCTGTGTGAGATGTGGCCTTAATGTACCTGCCAGGCTTTGGAGCCTCAGGAAGACCATGTGGTTTCAGGCCACAGGAAATCTGGTATAGTCACACCTTAGGGCAAAGGGCTTATAAGCTCTCAGCAGACTTGGCTGGGTATCCAGCTGAAGTACCTTGTCCCTCCTGGCACAGACACATGTGGGTATTTGATTAGAAATCTTTGCTCTTGGACTCCCTGTTTTATCATGTCTTTGGCTGGACAGCCTTTTCTGATTCGTAATACAAATAGTCTGCTTATTTTACAATTCCTAGATGAGCTTGGCAGGAGATGTTTTGCTGAGACCTGTCAAGATGGTAGGATCTGTGGTATGTCCGTCAAAACACCTTTAGTCAGCTAGGCACCTGGATGGAAGCACAGTGTCTGTGGACTTCCAGAAGGTGCTGTGGATTTCAGTTTTGGGCTTGGGCACTTAAAATTCACCTAAGTTTCACCAGGGTGCTAAAAGTATTAGAGTGAACACAATTAATAGTGGACCTGGAATAAGAAATCCTTTAAAATACCCTGTTTTCCTGACTCAAAAGGCTCTATCCTGCCTAGATGACAATACGTCTGTGTGTGATATACAATAGATTGGCCTGGGCTTAATGAAATGGAATCTTGAATAGGGTCTGAAGACAGGTTGTCTATATGGATAACTTCTTTTTCTGCTACCCAGGCATTACACCGCAGAGAATCTGGGTCTCACTGGCATAGAAATGGTACATGTAGAAACTGAGCACTGCCAGCTGATTTGTGACTTTCCTCCCTGAGGACAGTGGAGACTTCATGCATGTCATACATATGATGCAGTGAATCTTTTCAAGAGAAAAACGTGACTAATTTGCCTCATCTGTCCAGTCTTTCAGGATAACTCAGATTCAGCTAGAGGAAGTGGCTTGTCATTTTTTTGCCATAATCTTTGTGATAAAGAAATGACATGGCAGGTTAGGTTGTATTTCTATATATATGTACCTCTCCTTAGGTATTTATAAATGTGCCTCTCCTTAGGTGTCATACACATATATGTATAGATAAATAAAAAGTTCTTAAACAAGGAGTAGGTCCATGGTAGTCCAAGCAGTTTTCTCTTCCTCTTGCTAAAATTGTCTCATTATTTGCTCCCCAGCTTTTGGAAACACAACTACTGAAGTCCTCGTTATGGATTTCAAAGGGTTATTGCTCTTATGCCTCAGGGGCTTCTCAAGGGAATAGTAGGAGGACATCATACAGAGAACTTGTTTGTCTTGGTTGCATAAGGCTGCTGAAAGAAAAGTGCATGGCAATTGATGTATGCCATATATGTCCAAGTTCCAGTTTTTTATGTTAGAATATGAGGTAGCTTATAAAGATGTTGCAGTAAAAATAAAAGCTGTAATTTGGAAATTCTGTTCCATGTTCACATCATTTTAGTGTAGCTGTTAAAAGCTGTTAGTTGCCTCTAATAATTTCTGAAATATTTGAATTCTCCAAAATACTCCTCTGCTCCCTGTTTTCTCATATAGTCCCTATTCTGTACCTTCATAAGAGGCTGCTTCCTCATTCTTGCTAGAAATATCTGTACTTTGAGGTATTACCAAATGCCTGTCCTAGGTATTTCCCCTTGTCATATTAACTGGAGGATCAGACCTAAGTCTGAACTGTTCTATCCTTCTTCAGTGATATTCTGTAATTTCAATGCTGTTCAGTGGCCTGGTCTGAGTATCCTGAAGACCACAAGCCTTTTCCACTGGGTGTACCCATATTCTGTGTGCCTACTTGAGAAACAATCATACACTGAAATCAATGGAGACATTTCAGTTTACATTAAAAAAAAAATAAATGTTGATGAGCCCCTCGATTAACAGATATCTGACTAGTTGTCTATTTCATTGGTGACACTGAGGTTTTTATACGTATGTTACTTCTTTACACTTTCTTTTTTTCCTAATGGTTGAACCATTTCTCCTGGCATAAGAACTACATACAATTCCAAATCTGGTGATTTTTTTGGGTTTTGTTTCCCCCAGTAGGTCTCTCAGACCTGTCTTTAAAATATTAAGGAAATGAGAAAAACTAAAACTGACTTTCTTACAGGTGCTTCTATTCCTGTCTACAGGGTTAGCTGAAGAAGTCAGATTTCAACCTTTGGATGAAAGATGAGGTAACAAAGAAGGACTAAATTTATTGACTCCTGTAAAGTTGTTTAGGTCTCAGAGTAGGGAGAAGAGGACAGAAGCACGCTGCTTGATCCATCATTATATTAAACACTTTGTTAAATTTTGAGGACTGAGAAAATTCAATAGTTGCTGAGAGGTCAAAGACATCTGTTAGAGAGCGCAATAGTTGAAACATTGCTGTCCCTGGTGAAAGATCAGATTGAAGTCTTAGCTGAATTTGAGGAAGGGCAGATGCTGAGGTCAGAAAGGTACATTTGAAGAAAACAACATGTCAGGGTCTGATCCAGCCCTTGACAGATTTACTTTTGGCTATGTCCCTTTTTGGCTGTGTATGAGATGCTGCTGAGCAAACTGCTGAGTTAGAGTAGCTAATGAAGTATACCTGGGGGATTTCAATACCTATGTGTGACTTAAACATGAAGTAGCACTAAACTCAGGTACTAAGCTGAAAATCGGGGTATTGCTGGTCACTCAGGTCAGTGGTTTGAACTGGTATGGCAGTCCCTGAGATCCTATAGCAATGCAGGATCACGTGGCAGTGTGAATGCAAAGCAGGTTCTCTCCTGGCCATGATGTGGCCTTAGGTTCCTGCACCCTCACCAGAGGAGACTGGGAGAATGCAAATAAGGACAGAACCTGTCTTTCAGAATATTTATTACTCTGGGGCTAAACAAACCGGAAGCTGCACAGTTTGATTTTCTTTGCAGTACTGACAGAAAAGCAAACAAATCCTTTGATTTTTGTATGTCAGCACAACTGGCTGTGGAGCTGCTTGTTTTCTGTCTTCTGGCTCAGAAGTCCCTTTTCTTTACATGTCCATTTGCAGAATCAGCTGAAGGCTATGAGCCTGCTTAAACATAGAAGTATTTTCTAGATGTGGATTGTTTCTCAACTGAATGTATACTTATATATATATAATATGAATATATATGAAGCCTACTTTTGTAAACTCCTGGAATAATTTCATTTTTATTGTATCAGTTTTATGGATGATGATAACAATGACAAATTCTACGTGGGACATTAGGAAAATGGAAAATATCATCAGACAGTGAGCATGAAGGCTACAGCCTACTGCCACAGGATTTAGTCTGTGAGAAAAATTTGGCAAGCTGGATTGGTTCCCAGCTATGTTATGTGATTGTGCCATGTGCACTGTCACATAGCTGCCACTAGCTTGCAGCATAGCAGCACACTGCACACTGCTATGAAATCAAGCTCTTTGTTGATCCTTCATCTGCTGGAAGCTGTTGCCTCTTGTATTTGCCTGTGAGTTCCACACAGCAGCAAAAACCCAGAAACAATTTATTGGCCTTCTGCAGCAATTTGGGGGCTATAGATAACAGAACCTTTAAAAAATGCTGTTGAAAGACTTTGAATCTTTAGGTGATCTGGGAAACACTTTGAACAGAGTGAGACAGGAAAGGAGAGAAGGTGGAGACCTCATGTTTTAGATGTTGTAAAATTCTTATAAGTTAAAATAAGACAATAAAACTATGAAAAGAACTATGAAAAAAACCTATGAAAAGTGTAAGCACACTAAATGGTACAAGTTAACTCATGTAATGTTGGCATTCTAGCGTACTGCACATCAGTTTTATGGATAGGCTCAGTGCTTCTTCCCCCCAGCAGTTTTTGGAGGTGGACATGAAGAGACACTGCTAGAGTTTTGCAGGCCTTTCGTATGCCAGACAATTTTACTGAAGGGAGCAATATTCTGAAAGTAAGCTTGGATGTCTGTGGAGGTTGCTTCAGATAGGTATTGGAGGTTTTTTGCGTATGTGCCTTTAGGCAGGATTGAGGCCAGGTAGGATATGTGATCTCAGCTGTAGTATGCAATTGTAGCTTTGTGTCCCCAAAAATCATCTTGCCCTGAATATTTTGAATACTTATGATTTGTTTATATCATCTGAAATATTGCTAGTGGCGGGTATTTTGGTGGTGGTGGTGGTGTACTGCTCAGAACATCAGCCTCTCTTAATACAAATAAAATTGTTTAAAGCTGTAAGCAGTTAGTATGAGTCAATGATTCTCTTCTGTAAAAAAACCAAACAAACAACAAATGGACTAAGGAGCTTTCTTAGAATTGTCAGGATATTGCATTTGACCATTTAATGGAACAACCTGCACCCTTTTGTAAGGGAACTGTTAGAAGTCAGTGTGCTCTCCCTCTCCAGCCAGATCAATCCTCATGCTTTTCAATTTGTTCTTTGCCAAATCCCCCTCTTTCTTTTCCCCTTGCCTTAGCTTGTTCTCCCTGTACCATTTACCTGCACTTCCACATTTTCTTCTGCCATTTTTCACCTGTGTTAATTGACTTACAATGAGTAAACTTTGTATTTCTTCTTTACAGTATCTTTTTCTAAACTTCAGAGTGGAAGCTGGCAAGCTTTGATTTGTTATATCAGAAATACCAGAGGTTGGAAAGAAACACAGTTCAGAACTTGTTCTGTCCTTGTAGCAGCAAAGCATCATCAGTAGAAAATATGGTGGAGTACTGCAGAGACAAAAATAATGCAGTGATGTTCTCTGTTGTGGAGTGCTGATGTTACAATAGTGAATGGCTAGTAAGTTTTAAACCTACACAAGGAGAATAAAAAAAATAATCCTACCTTTCAGATTGTACTTCATCGACTGCTTGAAATGTTTGGTTTAAATGTCTTCATCCTGCAAGAATAAGACACATTGTGAGTGGTTCCTTCCTGTACCCACACAAGTAAGAAGGATACCTTGAGGTGTAGGCTGTCTCCTGAAAACAATGTGGAAATATAACAATCTCCTCTTCGTGCCATTGTGAATTTTTAATTTAGACAATGATCAAACAAATCACTTGAGTAAGTATGCTCATCCCCTTGAGCTGAACTGGAATGCTAACCTGCTTAAAGTGAGTATGAGTGTGCCTGCTACAGTGGATTATGACTCATGTGAAGTGTTTATAGTTTAAACAACAACGAAATTAGACAACTTTCAAATATGCGGTATTATGGGATTTCTTTTTTTTTTTCTTTGCTGGGAGCCAGGATGTTTGTAGTATCAGGTAAAACTTTACCTTTACTATACGCTTGTCAGAACGTTCAGATTTTCACAAACTTTGAAACTTAAGAAATGCCTCTGGCATTGAAGTAATATTCTAGATATTGATAAAGCTATTGTTCTTTCAGATATGTGTGCTCCAGGCCAAATGGAAAGTTCAGCAAAATTATTTTTTATTAAGACTTTACAGAGACAGATAAACTAATGAGGTAATGATAGGATTAGAATGAAACAATGCAGATGCTTTTGCTCTTTTAAAAAAAATGTATTTTCTGTATTTCTTGTAGTGAGTGGAATGTGGGCATATGCCCATGGGGATCTGTGTGTGCATGCAAATGTGTAATGAATATTAATCACCAAGTTGAGTCATTTCTGTGAAATGGGCAATGTATTTTGCTGGGGATTTAAGAATTTGGGCCATGTGTTTGCTTTCATTCTCAGCATCTCTCTGCTTGAGTGACAGTAACTTGAAAAATCTCAGTGCAGCTTACACTACAAGCTGCAAATCCAGATAGTTGTGCTTGCACCATTGTTGAAACCTGCAAGGCTTTTCTTGTAAGAGAATGAGGTTTTTACTGACCTTGAGATCCTTTTCAGCAGAATCCTAGGATTTAAGCTAAGGCAGTTCATTCCTGAATTCAGCATCCATAGGTAATGGGACTGGGGAGGGACAGTACAAGGCAATTTCGTGGTCATTGCTGTTGCTGCTGGTTTTGCTACACTGTCTTTGCATACGTATTCCTTGCAGTTATACTTTTCAGAATTTATGGGTAAACTCTGAAAAGTTCTTATAAAATTTCACTGCTAGCTTTCAGGTTCAAAAGCGCCTTTAGCTGTATAGGTAGTTCCATGGTTGCTGTTGGCCTACAAAGTCAAGACAACAACAGTGCATGGTGTCTGACCCATAGGTGATATTTAGAAGATTTTCTGCTAAAAGCCTGAAATACGACTGAAAACTAAATGCAAATTGAGGTGGCCCAGATATCTCATGTGACTTGTTGCTAAGGAGAACCTGGGAACCCCTGATTCATTGCATTGCTCTGTTGCCCCACAGCAAGTCACTTGTCTTTTATGCTACCATTTCATATCCTTCTCAGAGCTTAATGTTTGTGCAGCACTTTGGAGATTTATAGCCCTATTCAATCTTATTATACTGTTGCAAAGGGTTGAGAGTGTTTCTATGCATCTGTTAAAGGTGCTGTCAGTACTTCTGGTGGAGTAAATAAAGCTTATGAAGGATGAGTCATTATGGGTTCCTATTTTTATGCAACCTTTTACTGGGGTCGTCTTGTGTCTCTTTTTACCTTAAGCCTATTCTTATTTGATATAGCTGTCATTATTAATTATCAAGTAGATTCTTCCATTTAATTTTTGTTCCAGTCTCTAATTAATCTTACTTACAGTGTACTTCTGTCTTGATGCCCTTATTTATTTTGTGTAAGCCATGGCCTAAACATTTGTGTGTACAATGAAAGTAAGATGAAAAATAAAATGCATAGTTCCTTTTCCCTTGTTGAAAGGATGCAGATTTTATTTAAGAAATGCAAAAGATGTAGCCTGCTCAACTAAACCTTACAGTGCATTCTTATCTCCTGTGAATTGCTTTTGTCTAACAGCTTTTTAGTAGTAGGTTAGCTATAGGGTTTTCTTTTAATTTATAATTGGGTTTTGTTTGTTTATTTTAAGTTTTCTAGGAAATACGTTTCTGTAATTCCCTGGAAATTTAAAATTAAAATGCCAGAAAGGAGAGATGATAGGAGCTGTAGCTATTGATAAGTTGTAAGCTTACCCATTATATTATGTCAAGTGGTAACTGATTTCAGTGTGAACCTCTCTGGTGCATGTGACTGGCATTTAACCCGAAAGTAGAGTGTGTTTTTTCTTTAAAGAAAAGGAAAAGCAATGAATTAGTGAAACTGTTTTCCTGTAATGTTAAAATGAGTGCTGAAAACTCAGTCTGAAATGCTGGATATTTAACGGAAGAGTAGGTGTAAGAAGCTGGCTTTCAATTGAAGCAATAGTTCATTTTCTCTGTGTCAGACAGGATCAGGCATAAACTGTTCTACATTTGTACTTAAGCTTGATTTAAAAATATCTCCTTCTCATTGTATTTGGAGCTTTTCCCTCTTCTACTTGGTGACAATTTGGAACACGGCTGTTAGTTCTCCAAATTACACTCAAACATCTTAATTAAATACTCTTTCTACCATCATCTCTGCTTACCAAGATTCCTTTTGAGACATTCTGGGAAACCTAATGCTTGTCTGGTGTGTAGAAGTGTTTGTAAATCAAGGAATGCTGCCACATCCTGCGTGCTTATGTTGTTTAAAACTTTTTATATTACTCTTTTTGAGTCAGAAACAGAAACCAGAAGCCTTACACACCCAGTCACTCCAACTTATTGCATGACAAAATGAGTGACCTGAGACCTCATCTTTGGAATGTGTCTTACCATGTTGGTGTAGATTGTCAAAGCAAGTGAATAGTATCTAAATGGTTATCATGGATCCAAGCAGCAAGTAGTTTTCCCATTCCGAAATAACCTTGAATTTAAACAAAATCATTAGGCTCTCAAACTCCTATTGGCATTTTGCATTTCATTTAGTTGCTGAAAACCATGCTATCTCTAAGTCATGCTGTCAAAATCTAAATGCAATGCCCAAAGCCCGCTTTGGCATAGACAGTGGGTATGCTTCAGACCCTGGGTGTGTTTTGTGCTGGACAAAACTAACCTTTTGGACACTGAGCAGTTATTTCTGTATTTACCTTCTAGTGCTGCTGTTGAATGCCTTTCTAGGCTTTTGGTTTTTAAAGTTGTATTTGTCCTCTGCTTGAAGTGTGCTTGGGGTGCTGCTTTCTCTTTGCAGGCTGGACTGTTGTCACTGATCCACCTATTGTCTTGCTTCATTAGGAACTCCCACCCTGATGTTTTCAAGGACCACACACAGTTTCTCTGTTGTATAATGTTGTGTGAAGTCAACCAGTGTTTTTCGTAAGAAAAGACCCGCCCTCATCCTAAGGATCAAAGAGAACTAACATATATTTCACTCAAATAATACAGGGTTTAACTCTTTCCAGAATTCATCCAGGTCTTTCAAGCTGATCTGAAGATCAGTTGGTTCTAGACATTACTTGTTTTCTTTTGTTAGTCAAAAGTATTGGAACTCCACACTGACCCCGACAGTTTCAGAAAATGTTCACCTATCAACAGTGGTTTTAATTTATGCCCTGAGGTTTGCATTCCTCTCAGTTTCCTTCCCTTGACCCTGCTCCATGTGTGTTTTTGTGGTATTGTTCAAATACTTTCTCTGCTGCAAACTCTGTTGTCTAATAGATTTTTGGGGGACTTCTTTATCAGTTCAACTCTTCATCTCAATTCAAATTTCAGTGGAACAAACGTCTGATTTCCATGCATTCTTTGTGTTTCTGTCCATGTGTTTCACTATAATTGTTTACATATGGTTGTATTAATGTGCTCTTTGCGCAAGGTAAGCTGAGGTGTTTTGTATGAAGGATACTGTATAAAATGTAGGCATACTGCATGTTGATGATAAAACTGTGATTGACCTTGCTGGGAGTGGAATCAAAGCCTGTAAGGTTATGTCGCAAGGTCATGAAAGGGAGAAGTTTTGTGAAATCAAAGCTGAATTTGTAAATCCTAAATTGTTTCTGTGAATGCTTTGGTGAAGAAATACTCTTTCAACTGTTAAACTGCATACTTCTCTCCTAGGCACTATAGGGATGAGGAGAAGTAAAAATGCAGGTAACTATAGCTGTCTTGGTTTACCGGGGGAAATGAGGAAGAGAAATGAATAGTAAGTATTCTTAACAAAAGGTACCTGGGAGATACAATTGTGTTGAGGTTAGTTATTCTATCAATCTTTCTTGAATTCATAAAAGTTTTTCAAGAGTTTTTATGTATTTATCAGTATGCTAGTTCTTGAATTCTGTCATTACGCTCCTTGTAAACATCAAACTTGATGCCAACGACATGAAGAACATAAGCTGGTAACTGAGATACCATGTACTAGTTCACATTTGAATGAACTCTGTTTAACTGTTCTTTGAAATCTCACCAATCTCCCTGTTTTGTGAAGAGCCTGATCAGTAACTGAAAAGGCACAGGTTGTTTCCTGAGTGGTAAGAACAAGCTGACAAAAGGAGGTATCTTGATGCACAGCTGAAAATAGTATTTATAGAAGAGCTCTGTGGTTTTGCCAGTTCCTGGGTGCATGGACCAAACTTGCAGTTGCTGCCTGTGTGAGTTGAGTTGTGCTTTTTTTGCCATAAATTAAAAATGTCATAAACTGCTGGTGTGCTGGACTATAAGAAGTGGTATTTTCAAATATGTACAGGAGACTTCTGGAGAATTACCACCTCTCTATTAGCTAAGGCAGCTTAGGATAGCACTGTCAGTTTAGTTGATCTTGCAGTCCATTATCATGTGCCCATTTTGTGTCTGGATACATGTTCTTAGCTACAGTCGTCTTTTAGTGAGGCCCCTTTGGGTCACTGGCAGAAAGATATTTTAATGTTTTATTCGTTCCACCACTTTTGTATGCAATGCTGGCTCCTTTGTATTTCTTCCTGGCAGCTAGTGACCATGAGCTGTTTTAGATGGTAGTATTCTTGTTCCTAGCAGGCTTTCTGCTGCCTGGACTGTGAATCACAAAAAAATAAATTTGTCTTATGTTTTATGAAGTGTTGTACAGAATCATAAAATAATCGACTGCAAAGGAGCTCCAGAGTTCATTTGGCCCAACCTTCCACTCTGTAGAGCTGTAGAGGTCAATATAGACCTATAGCATGGTATGAAACATTTAACATCCAGGTTTAGCTCATTAATACATGGGAAGCTTTGGTCTTTATTGACAATGTCTGCAGCAGCAGCATATGGCTCTGCTGGGCAGGTGATGCAGTGTCAATATACTCTGTCTATGTTTATACAGTTCTTTATTAGTAAAAGTCTCCCAGAAGCCTAGGGTGAAAGTTCAGCATCCAAAATTTTCCACTTCTGTAAGAGTTTCCTGTTCTCAGCTTGGGTGTTAAATGTGTTCTGATGGCCTACCTCCAGATCTCAGCCTAAAACGCTAGCAATTTGTCTCCTGTTTAAAGAACCTAGAAGAAGAAAAGAACATACTAGTGTATTGCTTTATATTTGTATTTGCATATGTTGCTATGTGCTATGGCCATGCAGAGGCATTTATATTCCGTGTAGAAGAAGGTCTTTGTGGCAATTTCCCTGAGTCTGTTGTTAAAAAGAGAATTTTTTTGTTGCAGTAGATTATACTGTTCCTCAGGTACCACTTTCTCATGTTAAAGTTTTTGTTGTCAGGACAAGTAAAATAATGACTAGATAAGAAATGCCTTATGAGTGGGACCTTTTACAGCTTCATCCTGCAGCTGCTTGGTTACAGAGATGGTCAGGTACCCAATTCCTGTAGACAGTATTCAGCCAGCACTGAGAAACCATGACAGTCTGACAGACAGTACTCTGCATGGAGCAGCTTCCTTTTCTTTCTTTGTAGAAATGGAGGCCATGCAGCCTTTCCTATGATCAGAATCAGAGAAATCAACCTATCCAGATGCTTAAAAATTATTTAAGAAGAGTGAGCAAACCCAGCTCCTGGTTCCTGCAGCTGTCAGTGCCCATAAATCAGCTCTGTTTTTCCTTTTGAAGCAGTACAAGAGCATGAATTTAATTAATGGGTTTGACTTGCTCTGGAAACACACAGTAGAGAAATAGCCCTACCCACACCTTTCGCAGATGCTGTAAACATATAAATGTTATTGTGTATTTGCTCGTGAATGCTTTCCAGCATCATTGTGCTAGATACAGTTGAATGCCTCAGGCAGGTGGCAAGCCCATGAATGCAACAAATCATTGATCTTTGGAACCCAGATCAGAGCCACAAAGGAGTAGCAGGTTAGCTCGTGTTTTCATGGTTCCACCCAAGTTCTGCTCAATAAGGCATTAATAATGGCTGCTACAAAAGACTCTAGGGGAAAACAGAAAGAGTGGGTTTTGTCTGTTTTCCGTGATTGCAAATTTAATTGTAATATGAAAAAAACCAACCAAGTAGATTTATCCTGCCACTGTTTTAAAAACCAACAAAAACCACACACAACCCCCCCACCCCCAACCCCCCCAAACCAAACAGGAAAAAAGCTTATTGTTTGTAAAACTGTCCCTGCAATGGATCATCAGGAATATCTCTGCATTCTTTGATTTTTCTTGTATTCTTAATTCTACCTTATTATTTGAGAAGAGACACAGAAACTGTCAGGCTGGATTAGACCACAGTTCAGTGCTGTAGTCAGCATCAGATACCTCAGAAGAAGTTGTGCAAACACCTCTCAGGGAGCTGGTATTATGCGACTTTTACATCACATCAAACATGGCTTAATTCTCTGAGTTTGAGGACTTACATTCTCCTAAAACTTTTAATTTTTTAAAAACCTATATTTGATTTTGTCATGTTCACTGTTGTGGTGCTGGATCATGTTTGTTGTTTTCTGTGGAAACCTCATTACATTTTATCCCTTGGTAACAAATTTATAGATAGCAATTGCCCAGACGAATTGTGCTGGAGGAAGAATTTTTTTTGCTCCGTTCTGAGCTAGTCCCTTTTTTGATGTGATTGAATGTTCCCCAGTATTTATAACAAGATGGTTACACTTTCCCTTTAGTCTATAATACAGTGTAGGATTTCGCTGTCTAGACAATTAGAGGACTTTGAAAAATGTATACTGAGAAATGCAGCTTTTTAAAGAAGAAAGTTATTCAGAGCATTATTTGAACTCTTCTGTATGGATAGGTCTTTTGTTAGTGTGGATGTCTCTGGGATGTGAAGTTAATCTCTAAGTAAACTGGAAAACAGTAGTGCTTTATTCAAATATGGAAAAATAAGCTTGAAAATACCGAAAAAAAGGTTGAATGATGGTTTTTATTCCCTGTGTTGCCTACAGGTGTGAGAGCATTCTGGTAACTTTAGGTGCAGAATGGCATCCACTCTCCTATGATTGCTTGAACCCTGTGATGTTGTACTAACAGTATCAGTTCTAGCTTTTTTTGTTGTTTGGGGTTTTTTTGTTTGTTTATTTTGTTTGCTTGGAGGGAGTTTTTGGGCAGGACCTATCTGGACTCAAGGAGAATCAGGCCTCTCAGTTTCAGAACAACACTCCCAGACCTGTGGTAAATGCATTTATGAATATTTATTTGGAACTTAAGATTCAAAGTGAGTGTTAAGAGTGCAAGCCACTGCACATTTTTGTCAGGCAAAATCCTCAGACCTCTCTTCCTTTCCCTGTCATGCCCGTTCCTGACAAGATCCGTGAATCTTGGTTTTTAAACACTCGCGCCAAAACGAGAACACCTATAACAAATTTCAGTCAAAAATTCTTCTTTTATGAGTTTAAATATTTAAACACACTTATAGCTGTAATGGTCAGACACTGACATCAGTAATTCTGTGAAATTCTCACAGAGAATGCCAGACAGTGAGTGACTGGTGTGCTAGGTCTTCGTGTTTGTTATAAGAGAACGTTTTTTCATTTAACTTTAGAATAAATATTTTCACTTTCTCATCTCTAGATAACAGCTTTAATCAAAGACTTTAATAAGAGCTATACCTGGCAGCATTTTATCATGTAAAGCATATTCATCAGCCTGATTTCATCACTACAACTTCATGTAAAGGCTGTGTTGCATGCACTGGTGTCTTACATAGCGATGGCTGAAAGTAAATCATCATCCCCAGCTGTTGGCCTCATTTCATTGCTGGATAAGGCCATTTTCAGTGTAGGAAAGACGGGAGAGGGTGCATCTCTTCCACTTCTTTTTACCAGCGTTTATAGCACATATTAATGTGAACTGCAATTTATTGCATTTCAGCCTTCATTGCTGCATGTTCTACCATGTCTTCTCCATGACAGTGACCCTTCCTCCAAGGGGAAGAAACTTGTGGGGTCCTTAAGCTTGCTAAAAGCTGGACTGCGAATCGCTTGTACTTGAGTGTTGGACTTGGCTCTTTGTTGTTTTGTTGCTTGATTGCTGAAACATCTGACAAGTTAAAGGCAGGGCCTTATCAAAAAGTCATGCCCTGCTTTTAGCTGTTCAGCTTGTCCCTGTGTTGTGTCAGGAGCTTCATGGGGATGCTTTCAGGGGAAGGCTTGTTTTCAGCCTTTTTGTGCTGTACTGGAAAACACTGAGGCTTAGTTCCTGGCTGTAATGCCAGGCGTCACCTAACAGTACGAGGTTACTTACAGCTGGGCGGAGCCAAGGATGGGCTGTAAGCCTGACCTCACACTGCTTCGCTGTTGCTCTGCTCCCTGTAGCCCTTCTCTGCAGACCTGCCATGGATCTTTTCCTTGCTTGCCCTTACCAGGGAGCTTGTGTTGTCTATATTCTTATGAATCATGTATTTACTAGTGAATAGGAAGGGGAGGTGTGTGTCATGTGGATGTCTGTCTTCTCTTTCCACTACCTTTTTCATTAAAACTGCTTGACGTGGCATGCACTACCTGCTGCAAATATATCCATGTGATTAGCCAGTCTTCCCAGCTTTTATCTGGCTTGAGCTATTTTGCCTGGGACCTGGCTCTGTAAGTGGTATTCCTAGACACCCAGTCGTCTACCAGTCTCTGATTATTTTCAGGCAGTGTTGACAAAGCAACATCTAATTTAGCTACAAAAATGACAAAGGTTTCTGAAGGGTGTAGCACACTGTCATGAGCTCTTCTGGTGGCAAAGAGCCATGGGGGGCCACCTGTAGAAATGGGATTTTCCTTCATGATTTTGAGGGTGTGGAAATGGATGGCATTAAATCATGGGCTATAATTGAGACAGTGAGAAGACCACAGACTGATTCTCTAAGTAGAAAAATCCCTGGAGGAGACATGTTACATCTCTAATCCTGTCAGTCAGAAGATTAGAGATTCAATCAAAACTAACTTATATAAATGGCTTAATAATGAAGATTGTGCTAACAGAGGTATGAAATGTATTTTGCTGAGGCCTATGAAAATTAGGGAACTTTGAGGAATGGTATTTCTTTTCGAGTAGATGTAGTAGCAAAATGTTCTGAGCTATAATTAGTTGAGTGTGACTCTTCTGTTGCAACATTTGAAATAGTTGTCATTACGTAGATTTGTAGTTGAATGAATCCCAATGTGCTTAGCATTCACTTATATATTTGGATAACATATGCAGCCTTTAAGGCCTCAACTTTGGAGTGGGACTTGTTCATTATAGTTCGTAATTGTGTGAATATTACACTGACACAATTAAAGAACGAACCAACGTGGAACAGAGGTGCTTCAGATGACGTTTTTAATATTCAGTGCTAGCAAGCTCAGGCTTGGGAGCAGGTTTTCCCCATCACTTTTGTTAGGTGCATGTATCTATATATGTATATTCCTGCTTGCTGTGATTAGTATGTGGAAAGCCCTACATTATCAAAGTCAGTTTTTAATAGTGTACATTTCTCTAGTTAGATAAGTGAGTCACAGTGGCTGTTGCTGCTTTCTCCTGCTTTTGGTAGGCTACATGCTCCTTCTGAAAATGAGGGTTTTTTTTAGAAGATGGATGGACCCTTATTTTACAGCTGGCATACATTTATGTAGCTCATTTTATATCAATAATCAATGTAACCAATATATGCTTAAAATGTCACATATATTTGTTTTGCAATTTGTTATGAACTACTTGCACCCACAGTGTGAACACCCCTGTTACATCTAGGAGATGGGGGTTGCAGTCCAGGGGAATCTGGCTGACAGCTTCCTGGCATCTGCATCTCTCCCAGAGGACCTAGTGCTGGAGAGCCAAGGCTGATGTCAGTGAGGTGAAGTGTTAGTACAAGGCTTACTCAAAGCTTACTGCTTTTTGTGAAGTCGCTCAACTTGTGTGAGGGAGGTGTAAAGCTGTCCCCAAAGCCCAGAAAGCCCCACTGCTGAAGTAATCAACAACTCTACCCTTTTCTCCTTCTGCGTTCTGTGCAGGCAGTATGCTACATAAAACAGACAAAGACCAGACTGCGGTAGGGTAGCTCCTCTGGGCGAGAAATGTATGTGTTTTTGATAAACCTTAATGTGCACATAAGGGCCTAAAAGGCTCATAACATCCTGTTGAAGAAGTTCTAGCTTTAATGCTAGCAATATTTTTATCCTCTAACCAAATAAAAACCCAGGAGGATATATCAGCTGTGAGTCCTCCGAGAAAAGCAGGCAGTAGCAAAGATTAAGATTTTGAAAGTCTTCTCAGCGAAGCAGGCAGTAATGAAGAAGAAGATTCTGAAAATGAAAACATTTCCCTAATGTGGTCTCTAATGCCCTTTCAAAGTGGGTAGCAAAGGTGTTTTTCAGACAAGCTACTGCAATTCAATTAGACTGACCTAATTTTTACTTCTTTTCTTTCTGTTACAGATATCCACGCTGATACAATTTAACTTTCTTAAGAACATGTTATAGCCTGGATGGGACTTGGGTTACAGCACTATTAATTGACATAGTTTAAATATAGAAAATGTTCCCTGAATGGTTGCCTTGTGTGTATGCTCATCTGAGCTAAGAATACTGAAAAAGGACTTTTCTGATTTGGGCAGATAAAACTTTTTAGAAGGAAAGTAAATGCTGTTGCAGCCCAGAGCAAATGCTACTGGCTGTGACTTATGCAATTTATATACTTTTTTAATTAGGAGAAGTGGAGGTTATAGGCCCACTCTTCTGTATTTATATCATTATCTTTGTGCTGACTGCTCACAGTGACATATTAAATGGCACAAAACTCTCACTAAACACCTATAAACTCAGTTGTGTGCATCACATCCCACAGTTAGCAGAACTGGTTATGCATTTAAAGCAGTTTTATCTAGAAATAGAAGTTCTTACTGGGCATTTCTTCAGCAGCATCTGTTTTCTTTATTTAACTTAATTAAAAGCTGCTTTAAAATGCATTGACGACATCAACATTTGGATAAGATTATGGGGTGATGGTTCTAGGTTCCAAGTCTTTGAAATAAATAAAAGTTCTTTTCGAAGCATGAAATTACTTTTTCTTGCAAGCTATTCCTTAATTTAAAATTGCTAATGTTATGAGACTGACAGTCCAAGCATCTACTTAAGACTGAAGCCTTGTTTGCCCACAGAAGTGGCACTGTTGTGAAGCAAGAGTAAACTAATCAAGATAAACCAATTTTAAATCAGCATGTCATTCTTACGTAAAAAATTGCATCAATGTGTAGTACACATTGGTCTTTCCATGAGCTGCTCTGAGCAATGGCTTTGTAGCTGAAGCAGTGCCACTACAGCATTTAATACAGGCTGGATTCTGACATCTCTTGTGCTGAGACACTGTTGCAGTGCCCTAGTGTGAGACTGGCTTCCTTGGTGTTTGCCAGGTGTTGGTATTTACTTGCAATATGCATATGCAGGATTGAAACCAAAGGGATGGTTCTAAATGGTGAGAGACATCCTCATTGTTTGCAGTCTTTGATTACTTCATCTGTAAAGAAGGTGTCAGATTCAGGTATTTATTTTTCTTTTTAGGTTTAACCTAACTGGTGTAACTTGTATATATTCCTGGGATGTTAAGCAGACAACGCAAAGGTTATAGTTAATCAGTATTCTTTCTCATTTTGTACTCTCTAAAGTTATGTATCACATCTTGAATGAGCTTTACTTAAATTTTAGAGTTGCTGAGGATGGTTAAGTCTGTGGCAAATACTTCCTTTTTCTGCAGTGTAATCAGACATGACTGGTATCAGTCCTTCAGTCATGTGATTTGATTCTCACGATGGATGGTTCCCCAGCTTTGACAAAACCTATTTTTTAAATGTTAAAATCAGTTAAAATGAAAATCCCGGACCTCTACCATGTATCTCAAAGCTAGTATTGACACAGTGCTTTTGTTTTACAGATCATCTTTAATTGAGGGCATAAGTGATCTATGGGAACTAAAAATGAATATTACACCAAGTAATGAGGATGTTTTTCTCCTTAAATGTTTAAGTTATTTCTCAGGCCCTAGTGGCAGGCACATCTGTATGCACTGGGGACACCAGAGCCTGTAAGGGTCTGTGCTGTCCCTTGCACTGCAGAGTGCTAGGTCTTTTGTTGTGGTGATTCACCGTACACAGTTCCCAACATTTTGACGTCTAGAGACATTCACATTTATTGTATATGTTTTTTCAGATGGCATGTGGTAACATGGATGAATGGGGAATTGTAAGTCTGGTTTACAGAAGCCACAAAAAATGTAGCTTTTTTCTGGTTGAGAAAACACACATTTTTGTTTGTGGTTTCTTTTTAAAATTCTCTGCGAAAAGACCATTTCTCCCTTAACTTTACAGGATAATCTTTGTGGTGGTCTTTCCCTATCTGAGAGAGCTTTGAGGTTCTTGTACCTCTGGAAAAAACATCAGGCCTTAGTTTTTGAGCTCCTTGTCAGGCTGCCAGTTGATACCCAAAAGAACTGAGCTTCTTTCCCAGTTTGGATCACAGTGCTAGTAAGATGAGATGATGAAGTGACTGAGAAGTGGTTGAGTTGCTGATGGAGACTGAGATACCTGCTATATTCTATCAAATCTTGCCTTGTTCATGTCAAAAAGACATCAGAATTCATTTCAGCTAGGATGGACTGGCAAATCTGCATAAAAATGTAGTTGGTGCTTTTCTAACCCTTCTGCTATCTGATTAAGTTCAGTCTACAGGGCTTGTTGTGATGAGGTGAGGAAGGGGTCTGAAGGAATAAGATATTTTTGTTCTTTACAGAAGGCTTTTTCACACTGTGCTATCTGGCATATTACCTTTTGAAATCCTTTAGAGGTATCAAGCTTATATTTTTATTTTCTTTGTAGCAAAACTTTCTTCCAGCAAAAGTGACATATGAGTGACTTGGGGTGTAGTTTCCTGTCACAACTAAATTTCTGTGATGCTGAATGGCTGCCAAGAGATGGCCCTTTTCTCACCTGTTCCTTGTACGGTGCTGTATGTATTCAAAAGGAAAAAAGTGAATTTGAAGATGCACAATGAACAAAAGTCCTGAAAAAAAAAAGCCAGTCTGCTGTGGCTAAAGCTTAATCTGAGCCTATAAGGTTGAGAGCCTGTGAACTACAAACTTTGGCACACACTGAAACCATTGCATTTTCCTAGGACAGCTGGAGCTGAGGGTGCCTCGAAGGTATCCCCTTGGGCACTGGCTTTGAGTGCAGCATCTGGTGGCCCCCAGCAATGGGGAGAGAGGTTTTCCCCAGAGGTGAGAGGACAGAGAGGCAGGTCTCTGCTGATTTCCTCCTTTCTTCCTCTAACAAAGTAGTTGTCTTATTCAGGTGGTATTTAGTAGTCAGAAACAAACAAGGGAGTTTGCAAAACAAGCCTGCTGTTTAATTTGCAATGCCTGCGCTGTTGTGACATTGTCTTAAAACACCAGCCCTGCTGCAGCCTGCATGGGGACAGGGGAGTGGAAACTCTATACTGTTGCTGCCTCTGGAAAGGAATACATTGTACATAATGTACAAAAGAAACAAAGCCTGTCTAGCTCAAGCTCTTTTGAAAGTTCCCCTGATACTGTTGGTGGTTTTGGGTTTGGTTTTTTTTTTTTCATTTATTACTTTTTTTCAGATAGTAGAAAGTTTTACAGACATGAAAGTGTGGAAACTTGGGCTTAGGGAAAGGATGTCCCCATAGGCAAAGCCTAAGAATAAGGAAACAGGTGGCAAACATGAATATTAGGGCAACTAGCTGCATGGTTTGGGTGGAGCAATGGCTGGGGAGGACAGTTTTGTGATTAAGAGGCCTGAGTAACACCCAGCAGTCTGTTTGTGGCTTTCTGGCTGTTGCTGCCTGTCTGTGCTTTCTGTTGATGCAGCAGTGCAGTGAGTGGGCTACAGGAGTGCTCCATGGAACACAGCTGCGGCCCAGCTCCAGCAGCAGTTAAGTGCCACATCATGGCAGAACAATTCACACAGGCCCTACCTAGCTGCGTGGGATATTAATGCCTGTTATGTATTAGATTTTGCCCTGCAAAATTTGTGTAGCTGTCTGAAGTCCTGTTACTGGGCTTCACAGCGGCATGCTTGTTGCAGGTCCCTTCTGTGTGAGCAAGGCAGCTTGACAGCCACATTTTCCACAGCAACTTAAGGTTCACAAACCTTGACCTTGAAGAGTCCCCGCTACTCTGCGTGAGCTCTGAGCCCACCTCATGCCCCGGGCAGACACCAGAACCCGCTGCTGACAAAGCCACATGAGGCAGTGGCCACCACATATTGTGTGATAACCTCCTAATGTCACCCATCACTTGGGATTTCAGGTGCCTGTGGTTAAGTACCTCCTAAATCCAAAGGTATTAAACTCCAGAGCGTTTATTTCTCAGGGATAGTATATTCTTTACTAATAAGCAAGGTGGGATTGGGTTATGCTTCCTTACTCTCCCTAAAGTAAGCAGTTGCCAGAAGTCTGGATCCAGTCTGGAACTGTCTAGGTAATCTATAAACATTTAAAGAAGGATGACTTACTAGGTGTCTCCGGGACAGCCAAAGCAATGCGGCCTTTATTGCTTCTGGTGCCTGTAGATGCTGCTGTAACACAAACAAGGAAATACTGCAAAAAACTTAAGGTAACTCAGAGGCAAAGCACCTACAGCCTCTTTATATGGGAATATCCTGCAGAAAGGGAAGGGACAAAAGCCCTGAAGTATAATGGAATCTGGGTAATTGCACACTGTGAATAACAAACACCTCAGAGTCTTCCTGGCATCTCAGCCTGGATGCTTAAAAAAAGCCATTCATGGAAAGCTTTGTGGCAATCAGCTGCCATCTTTGCTTCCATAAAGAGATCTTCAGGCCTCCTGGAAAGCAAAAGAAATGCCTGGAGAAAGAAGAAGGGTGAAGCCCAGCCTCTGTTTCAGGCATGCCTTTGTTACTAGGCCTTTCAAAAGGGCTCATTGACGTGAATGCTAAGTCTTGTTTGTGTTGCTTTTTGCTGGACTGGACATACAGTGTTTCTCAGTGGGAGAAAAATATATTGGCTCATTGAAGAGATTTTCTCAAATCAGTCTTTTCCAAGCTTTATGATGCTCTAGCCTTTGTTTTCCACACAGGTGTGTTATTTTTATCATGGGAGGAAAGTGGCAAAAGATTTCTGTGACAGAAGTGGCATGAGAGGAGGGTGAAGCTCGTTCTGCCAACAGGCTTGTTTCAAATATCACGCTAGAGAGAGACTGCAGATTTTTTGGAGACTGAGCTCCATGTGTTAGGTGGGAGGGGATTTCTGTGCTATTGATTAACTCCAAGTTGTGTGCAATTTTCTTGGCATAAATCAATGGGGTCTTTGCCAACTTGAGCTTAATTTTCCTTCTGTCAAATGAGCTCTAAGAGCTATGTGATGAGGAAGTTTTGAGGATGAAGGACTCTGGAATCTGCAGGACTTGATGGAGTTAACCTTTCCATTTGCTTGGGAAGAGGAAGCATGGCTTTTCCTGGGAGGTAGTATATTTACTCATGTAATTTCTTTTGCAAAGCTTCCAGAGTCTTATTCAAGAAACCCTGTATATCTCCTGAAGCACAAAAGGCTTTTTTTATCATATCTTTGGATATTATGTTCCTCTCTGGGGATACCATGGAGATGAGGAAAACCTAAACAACCTGAATAAAGTACAAATACTGCATGGTAACAGTAGAGACTTGCACAGATTGGGGAAACAGAAGGCCAAACCTAGAAAACAGGTGGCTCTTGATGGATTCAGTCCTTGGGTTAGAGAAATTGTGCCAGTGTCTAGGTGAGTTGTTTGATGGAGTTAGCACTGCACTGCACAGTGAGCTCTGCAGACAGAAGAATATTGCAGGCTATAGGAGTGTTAGATAAAGTAGAATTGAACAGGCCAGAAAAAAAAATCTGTTTTACTGAACAAAGAAATCTCAGTCTATCATTAACTTTATTTCATGTCGAGAATAGAACATACAAATCTAGGCTCTTTCATGGCATGATGCTGAACAATACAAGCCCTATAGCACAGAAAGCATACCACTGCTGGATTATCTGTCCTAAATGTACTGTAGAGAAATTCAGTCAGGTTTAGTTTATCCTAACAAATACTCTAATGCAGCTGTTACAGCAGGGCAAACCACAAATTTCCAATACGCCATGCTATTGAGGCTCATCTCAAATACTGGCCTTATGAAACAATTTTTTTGCAGATCTGTTGTTTTGCATCAAGGTGGAATGCTATAGAGACTGGAAAATAAATTTCATAAGATTAGAAGAATCAATGGTTTACAGACTTCAAAATCTTGTGACAAAGGCAATTTAACATGCGTGGCAGCTTAACAGGTTAAGGCAACTCAACAGGTTTGCGGGGAAAACATGAAACTTTAGCTTCTTGAACGGCAAACAGAACCCACAGGGTAAAGGGTTGATGTTGGTTTCATTATTTCAAAGGAAATTTAGGTAGATATAGGGGGAAAAAGCTGTATTTTGTGTGGCTGGCAGTCTGGAAAATCTTTTCAGAAGATTTCAAGTTATAACTGGATCTTCAAATTGGAATGTAAACAGAAGGAAAAGATACTGAAACTTGTTTATTAATAGCTTGAGTTCACAAGAGTTACATCCCTGGCTTCTTACTGCTAGCTCAAAGTGAATCCTACGCAGAGGATTAGGTATGACCCCCAAAGCACATGCTATAAATTCATTGTTCAGTCAAAACGTATATTTTCCTGGCAAGACTGAAAGAGAACACAATGAATTAACAGCTTGGCCTCCTGCCCAAGTTCATGGCTGCTAGCAGGTCTAAGAATCAGAAGGTTGTGCATAGGGCACAGTGTTTGGGTTAAGGCATGAAAGAAGAATGGTGTGGGAGAAGTAAATCTCAAGCCTGGAGAACAGTATACTTGGTGCAGATGAGTCAGTGAGTTTGAAAGAAAAAATTTACTTTGCTAATCTTAAAAATCAACCAACCAAACTTCAAACTCAAACTTTCTTACCCAGTATTGTATAGAAACAACGGTACAATCAATTTTCTAATTTTCATCATTATTCCTTATCTTTGTTGCTTTTTAATTGGATCACAGCACGAAATCCAGATGAGTAATATAGCTTGTGTTGGGACACCTGAAGAGGATCCTTTCCTCAGCAGGAGAATTTGACATGTTGTGGGAGCAGAATTGGTTTATTTTGTGAGCAAACTGGTAATATTGTTTGTTATGTCAGGTATTGGTGGTCCACAGTTCAGATGAATGCCTAGCATGTAGGGGCACCATATGTTTAGAATCTGGTATTTCAGGGAATGGTAAGGCAGAAATAACTGCTGGCTCAAGCAGTTATTTCTGAGATGATCTTGTAGCCTCTAAGTAGAACTGCTTAGACACGGCTCTGGAGATGTTTGAGAAGGATCAAATACGTATACTAAAAATAAGAAACCTTCTAAAACAGTATAAACCATATAAATCAGTATCTTTATCAGATTATATCTGTATCAGCTTTCAGGTCAGACATAGCCTGAAAGATATTAATACACCAGATGCATTTCTTTTTCCCTCACCCTTTTTTTGTGAGTGTGGGTGTCTTCTCCCCCAGTTTCATTGCTCAAGATGCTCCCCCGACATGGTACTGCCTCTACATAACAAGTATGGGAAACATACCAGGATGCATTTTTTACCTCATTGTTCCTGAATGTTTCACATAAAGAATGGTCAGCAAAGAGTAGAAAAACAGAGGAATACTTGGGCCATAGTTATAAGTACTGAGAAAATGGTTAACAAACTTTCTAAAACAGAAAAATACAGAAAACACTAAAAGTTACAGTCAAAAATCTTCAGGAAAAGACTGGTACAATGCCTTAATAAAGACCCTTTTATGTGATGTGACTTTCTCTTTTACATGAATTCTTTTGATTCAAAGGGATTTTCTTTTAAATACAGCACTTAGATTAATGTGTAAAGCATATACGTAATTTAATCTAGAGCTGTTTAGCGTGCGGGTGAACTTATCCATTTGGTTATTTTAAACCAATTTCCTTAACAGACATTGAGTGATGATGGGTGTCTAACGGAATGATTAGATATAATGAATTTGTGAACAAGAGTAAAGAGTTTTTATGTTATAATTACAATAATTATTTCTCAGAACAAGGCAGATCCAAAGTATTGACCACTCACTGCATTAAAAAGGTTGAAATGGAGTTAAGATACAGTAATGGTGAGATAGCAGTGAAATACAGTTGTATTTCTGTTGTATTACTGAATTGCTTATCTTTGCATTTGCAACCTTTTTCAGTCTCTCAGTAGAACAATACTTGAAAGCTATAGAAAAGTATTCATTGCCTTGAAAGATTTAGTGTTGTCTGACATCGAGCCAGTTTAGTACTCTCTGGGGGGGGGGGGGGGGGGGGGGGGGGGGGGGGGGGGGGGG
>JAVJGI010000001.1:27632798-27702356 GCA_035590275.1 Ibycter americanus
CCCGTTTAGTAACCGCGGGCCCCCGCCCCCCCCCCCCCCCCTTTCTATTTCTTTTAATCCTGTGCAAAAGAATGGTGGACTGTATTCACCAAAATTATCAATGAAAATTGCACTACTAAATCTGACTTGCTGCGCTGTGTTTTGGCAGTGGAGTTGCTTGTGGTGCTGTATGCTAACAATAGCCTGACATTTCCAGCAGAATTCTTTGTTCCAAAGAGTTTATGCCACGGCGGTAAATGCTGTGTGTCAGGTAGCTGTATCATAAAGCAAATACCTGCTGCCTGTGTGTTAGAACTTTCTTTATTGGCCAGTGTGACATATTGCCCCATAACATGAAAGTTATTGACACTGGGTTGGATTTTTAAAGGGTGTTAGTCTCTAGCAGCAGATTTGGCCCTTAGAGCATTTGGGAGACTTGCATTCAAATTCTGCCTCCTGCACTAAGCCACAGGGCTGATTTAGCTTCTTGCTTCTCAGACCTAGCCTTCCCCTATACACAAAATGTGGGTAGCAATATGTGCTCTGAGCTAGAGGTGCACTTTCTCCATGAGGAAAGTCCAGCCATACAGATTTCAGTGGTGCCACTGTAAAGCTTTATCATGGAAGGATGGCAGAGAAATGAAACAAAGCTAAGGCTGTAGTTTGATGAATACTAGATGCTGGTATTGGCTGTGAATGCAGCAAGCTGGCCTTCCCACAGTGTCTAGCTCTTTGTCCTTGGCTTCGCTCTGTTTTCTTAAACCGTCTTTGGGGTTTTTGATCATCTGTGCCATTAGCAAATCCGTATGTTTGTACTCTATATAAACATGAAGTGAATGGAAACATTTTAATAGGAGGTAATTAATTGGATAATTGCACTGAGCATTATTTTTAATATATATCAGTAAATATGGACTAGCCTTTTAGCAATCTGTGTGCATTCATGGAAAGCAATGGAAAATATTCCCAAGTGATTTTAATTTAAAAACAGATGTTAAGGATAGAAATTGGACATTGTATGTGATTGTGTCTTCTCAGGCCCCTGGACGCCCTTGGTTCAGAGCTGATGACTGTAGCTTTTGTTTCATTTACATTGAAAATGAAATCTTACGGTATTTTTGGTCTTTATCCATGTTTGCTTCTGAAACGGTGCTGGCAGTTGAATCTGTATGTTTGCTGCACAGACATTGCCTATTAATTACTAGCGTTCAGTGGAGACATACCCGTACTCTGACAACAGAAATGCAGGGCTGATATCAAGCCATGCAACATCTGCTAGATTCACATGGGGAAAAGGAATATGAAAACAAATACACAAAGGCACAGCTACCGAGATGGTAAATATTATTTTTTCCATGCCACACCCAAACCAAAAATAGAGACAGAGGGGCCCTTAACAAAGCTTTATTCAGGTTCCTGACAGCTGACAGTTAAGTGCTTGTTTTCCACTGAGCTGCAAGTGAACAAACCTGCCAGCTTACATCAGAAGCCTGAATTTGGTTGAGACTTACGCTTCTTTTACTATGAACAGATCAGAAGTAGATGAGACGAATAGCTCTGCAGGAATTTGTAGTGTTAAAATCATGCAAATACAACTACCGAGCTTGCACGCCATAAGAGGCATAAGAGCTGGTAATACTTTTTTGGGGGGGAAAGAAACAGTCTGTAACGGGAGCAGTGTGGATTTGCTAGATGAGCAAAGAGAAGCAGCAGGCATGGGAACCCCGAGGGCTGGCTGCGGACTGCTGTCCGGATCTGAGAGGTGCCCTGACATGGTGGGCCTCAGGGAGGGCCCTTGCTATACCAGGGTGGCTGTAGGAGGGAGAGCACAGCCCAGAAGGGAGAGGAGGAAATTGCTGGGTGGCTGTGTCAGGGCGTAGGTGGTGCTTTCTCCGTCCTAGGCTGTTGCACAAAGCTCAGGAACTTAATAAGGTAGGTAAAGCTGGGCACTCCCAAATCTACTGCTGATAAAAGTGCTGCAAAGTGGCTGTGGGATGAAGGGGGAAGTGAGTGTAATACATACAACCCAGTCAATAAATAGAGTCATTGCAATAAATACAGTGGGGAGGTTAGGCAGTCAGGGGAGGAATAGACCCACAGCCTGACAGGTCCTCAGGACTCTGGGATTGTGGCTGCATATGGCTCATCTGGGACACTCGCTGTCTCTCCTGCCTGAAAGCTGCCTTCAGAGACTCTGCATTGAAGCGTATCATAAGAGGATGTTAATCCAACCCGTGTGGGCAGAGTGCCTTAACATCCAGATGCACTTGTCCTGAGCACGGGAGACTAGGCAGAAGTGAAATAATCTGTTTTGATATGGCCTGGAGAGTTTCTGTCCAGCACAGGCAAACGTGTAGTGCTGCCATGCTGTCATTTCTGCTGGCAGCAGTGTGCTAAGTAGCACTGGCGTAACTTGCAATGGCTATTTCCTTTTTGCCTGGCCTCTCTTGACAACATGAGGATTTGATACTGTTCCCGCTGGAGCCAGTATGAAAAGTTCCCAGAGTGGACTTCAGGTTGATAGGGGTTTTAGTCATTGGGGTGTGTTCTTCTTGACATGGGATACTCTTGTCCTTGTTATTCAGTTCTTTCAGAAAAGCGGATTGCTTGCTATAGCAAGGCATTGGACCTTGTTTACATAAAATCTGACAATTAACTGTTCTTTAATAGAAATACACGACTCTATTAAATAGTTGGGAACTGATGCAAAATTGAGCCAGGTCCAGTTGGTAACACTAAAAAAAGTAAGCCCCAAGGAGATGGCTTACTCCTTGCTATCCCAAATGGAAAAGTAACTTAGGTGAATTAATAATAGAATATTCAACCAGAAATGTTTTTATAACCAGAAAGCATCCGTGGCTTTGCAGCAGACATCTGTGGTTAAAGTGAAAAAATGGAAGTTAAATAAACTTGTGTAAAAACTGCAGACAGAAAAACGTCACACAAAAAAGAAAACTTAGGCCTATTTTTCCTGCTTCCTGCTGTAAATGATTAAATGTTTAGTCTCCAAACAATGTACTCTGCTCTTAATAAAATTTTAAAGTTCCTCCATATGTCGAAGTGAAAGTGACTCAGAGGAGAGCTCACAGGAAAACTGCTGCCCCCTCCCCCCAATTCCTTTTGACCTTTCTACCAAAACTCTTTTACTTTGTTCGTTTTGATGTCAAACTTTTAATAAGTAAAACTACATTGTGTTTTATACCTATTCTCCTTAGCAATACATCCTACTTGCCAGCACTCTTCTGTAGCTTAGCAAAATCAACAATTTCCATGCATCATTGCTTGGTCATGAGGTTTTGACATTACTTCTCTAGCCTTATCAGGTGCTAAATGAGGTGGTCCTGGTTAAGGAGCAGTGGAGATCTGGCCTCCTGCTCTGTGTTAGCTGTGCTTTCCACATGGCAGCCTTGTTGTGTGGAAATCACAGGCATAGTCTGCTGACAGGTGACCATATATAATCCTCAGATAAACAGGGTCTGAGGAGGAATTATAAGTTCCAAATAAATATTTATTGCCTGACTACATTTCATCATGTTTCAGTGGGTTGTATGTGTTGAGTCCCCCCCACCCCAAGTCTTTTGTGAAATGGTATCAGTGGAAGATGTAGGCAATGCTGAGGCCATGTTTAACTAGATACTGTGCAAGCATAGCAAAAGACCATCCCTTCCTGAAAGATGTGAAGTGAGGCTTTCCTTGGCTTTCCTTCAGTAAAGCCTGGGAGCAAATACTTTTGTTTCCTTGAGATCAGGTACAAACAACAGTGTGGTTAAGAGAAGGGCCTCAGCACCCACAAATATTTACCTTGCACAGTGACCACTTTCAACCAGGCTTTCCAAGGAGGCCACTGTTCCCTTCACTTGCAGGTTTCGCAAGGTCTTCCTACCTACCTAGAGCTATGCAAAAATCATCAGGTTGATGATTTTCAGTATTAGTCTTAAATCTGGTACAAGTTTCCTGAAACTCACAAGGCTTTTGGAAGATCTGGACTGACACTTGACCAATGCTTGTCTTAGCTCTGGTTCTGGGGTAAAAAGAAAACTTCCAAACTTCTGGTAGTGTTTTTATTTTTATGTTTGCTTGACTTTCCCCAAAATACAAGTGAAAAAATTTCTCTTAGGTTTCCAATAATCTGTTTCCAATAACCTCTCTCTTTCCTTGTTTATGAGCAGGCAGTTTTTGATTTGTATGTCTTGCCCATGAAACAACACTATGTTTGACTCTCTATTGATGTGACAAAGCAAGAGAATGGATAGGTTTGTTTCATCAGAAAAAAAATATGTAATAATTAGAGCCATACAAATTCCTGTAATAAGTGTAAAATCGTGGGTATAAAAAACATCTGAACTACTAGAGTGTTACCACAGCACATGCTTCATTTGTATTCCTTCCTTTAGGAAAGGAGTTATGGCTCCCTCTTATTCAATGGCCAGTCTGTCTTTCTGGTCACTGAGTAACTTCAGTGTTCATTCTACCTTCTGTCCTACAAAGATACTTAGCATAATTAACATCCAACAAATTTAACAACTGAGTTACTAAGTGCTGGTTTATCACGACACACCCAATTTGTACAAACATTTCTTAAAAGGCACCAGCCATTGCAGGCTGTTCCTACTGTGTCAGGTGCAACGTTTCTCCTCAGTGAAAGCCTGTGTAATAGGTTGCCTGTTTATTCGGGAGCTGGTGCGTTCCACTCACTCCCCTGAGATTTAAATTCAGCTTAACAAATAAGCCACTTATCTACAAGAGTTTCTAAATAGATTTTTGTAAATAATTTACTTTCAGAGGTCAGTTATAGTAAATTTGGAACAGTTCTTTTAAAGCGTAGTGGCTTCTTGCTACGTTCCCACCAGAACAGTTGTGAGCAACTCTGCTGGGAGGTTAGGAGTACAATTAGTTTGATAAAAAGATATTTGATGTCTGAGGATGAACATACTAGGCCATACTAGGGTCTTGGCTCTCCTCAACATTGGACCTACTATGTTTTGAGATGGGAACCTTGAAAGTGAATGATTATTATTTTTTTTTAAGTGTTACTGGTAAACTCCTTTGGGCTCAAATTTTCTCAAATTTATTTTAAGTACTTGTAATGAAAAAACCCTTTTTTTTGCAAAGAAAGTTGAGAGTCTATCTGAAGCAAGTTGCTGTAGGTGTTATTATTCTTGATTTTAATTTCTTTTTAATTTCCCTTAGTGTTATGTGGGAAGAAGAAAAAGAGATGTGTTTTACAGAATAAACTGAGGAAAAAATACATTGCTTGCAGTCACCACCCAACCATTGTAGGAGTAAACCAATAAAACACTGTTTGCTGCTTTTGTGCAGTGGGAATCCTCAGGGGGTAGAAATCTTACGATGCACTAGAGATCTTTTAGTAAATATAGATTCTGTAGCTTTATAGAATGTATTCTCTAACTAAATTCCTGTAAAGGGATTAAAACGGTATTTAGAACACTGTCTGAAAACAATTACAGTTTAAAGAAAAACTGTGATGAGAAAAGGATCTTTGTGATACAAATGCTAATGCTGTACCCTGCAAAAATCCTTCAGCACAAGTAAAAAAACCACAAAACGAACTCCTGCAAAATTGCCAGCAATTGTCACTGAAACTTTATCACTCCATGTAAAAACAGTTATGCTTTAATGTAGTTTACATTCCCAATTAACTGGGCTTTAACTGACTTTCCTCTTACTCTCTATTTTGTAAATTTGTCTCCTTTTATGGAGCACTGTAGTATTCACCATCTGCTTTTCATATGCTTTTCTAAGATTTTTTTTTTTTTTTTAAATGCACCAAATTCTAGGAAGGGAAATCAGAAATCATGTAAATTCAGTGAGGAAGCCACATCCATTAAAATGCACTTTGATTGAAGTGACTGAAACAATGTGCAATTCATGATATAAGTAGTCAGAAGAGTTCTAAATCCCTTTGTTGCAGATATCAAAGACATATTAACTCCCCCTTTGCCCCACATACTCTAACACAACCATTTCAGTAACTAAGAAATCTTTAAAAATACTACTTTTTAAATAGATGTGGCTTAAAAAATTGTTTTGTTTTGAATTCCACTGAGCCAACGGTGTTTCTGAGTATAAAAACAGTACTGACTCTAGAACAGGTGGAACAAGTGATACCAGATATTTTCAGGATAAAACTGTTAGGCTATTTTGAAAGCTAAAAAAGAAAGAGAGTACAAAATATGCCCTGTAAGCAGTTTCTCTTGAAAGCAGAATGTTACAAGTTCAAAGGAAGAAGAACTTTTCCTACCTGTAGCTTTTGTGTGGATCAGGAAGTGTAGCTTTTTTCTGATTACAATCTTCCATGGCTTAGCTTGGCTTCTGCATTTGAATGTTAAATATGTAAGAATGCCTTGTTTAGCTTGGGAGTTTGCATGACCTCTTAATGAGACACTGTAGTTAGTGTCATTGGGTATTAAGGCATCATGTGACTGTAGATGAAAATAAAATCCTTTAAAGTTTGCATTTAATACTTCCTAGAATCTGTAACCCTTTACCTGCAAGCTGGATAAAAACCTGATAGAGCTCACCGTTTCCTGGTCAGGGTTAGAAGAAGGGGAAGAGGAAGAACACATGCTAAACGATTCCTTTTTCTCCGGGACAGTCCCTTACAACACCCACAACAAAGTCTGAGCCTGTCAGTGTATTAATATTGTCATTTGCATATTCTTAAAATTAAATCTCTCCATATCACAAAGAGTGCTGGAGGGATTTGGCAGAAAGGTCCTCTGTTACATTTTGCTAAGCAATGACATTTAATCCCCACTGTTTTGGGTGATGTTTTACTGAGGAACTCAGGTGTAAGGTGTATTTGCAGGCATCATATCACGTTTACCCATGAAAGTTGCTGACTTTCCTGGAACCATTTTGGTTTGGGTGTGGTGTTTCCAAAATTATTGTGAAAGATGTTCTGCTGCCACAATCCAGTTAGGAGAGTGTTCCCTGTGCAGGAGGAGAGATTTAACTTAGGCAATATCTGCAAGCAGCTGGGTCAGGTGTTTCCCAGCTGTAATCTTTAACAGATATTGGAAACTGTAAAAAAAAATACCTCCTAGAAAGAACTGGCGCTAACACTGTGTCATCTAACTGCCTGTGTCACAGCCGAGGGGTCCAAAGCAGCGCTAACAGAGCCTACTCGATAGTACTTTGGAAATGTTCTGCTAAATCCTTCGTTTGTTTGTGACGTTAAGCCTCATGGAAGCAGTTGTACGAGGTTCAGCTGCTATAGGGTGTGCTGTTCTCACCCTAAGTAATGCTGGATTTAGCGTTGCCTCCCTGCCTGGCAGGGGTTGTATCCTTGCCTTCCCCATGGAAGGGGTGTGCTGGAGTCCTGCTCATGCAAGGCATCCTCCTAAAATGCCACTTCAGCAGGGGGCTGTTTGCCCTGTCGTGCTTCCCCTCGCATGCGCTGCGGTGAGCCAAAGACGGGACTGTCAAACTCATTTCAGCAGTGGGCTGAGGGGAGCAGCCGGGTCCCCGAGCTGGCGAGCAGACACTCGGCTGCGCCACCTAGCCCGGCGCCACCTAGCCCCGCCGCCCCCTGCGCAGCCGCGCCATGCAGGCAGCAACACCGGACGCCAGCAAATAAATTAATACAAGCTGCTTTGAATATGCTGCTTTTAAGCAGAAAGCTATGGCATATCGTAAAGGCCAAATATCATTTACAGTCTGTGAGCTAGCGAACTGCAAAGCTCTGCAACAGCTCTTCGGCAGATTTTACATGTTTTTTTTCTCCTGCAAGCTTTTAGTCTTAGCTGAAAATGGGCTTCGAGAGCCAGGAAATGTCTTACCACAAAACCTTCACTGACCTCTCCCAAAGGCTCTCTGGTTAGTAAGTAAGGAGTTGTCAGCCTAACCCATCCCCAGGTTGTTAGAGAAGGCGAGGAGGGTGCAAGGTGCAGACAGCTAGGGGCTACCTCTGCCGCATGGAGCGTGATGCTGTGCACGGACCCATGAATGGTGTGTGCTGCTTACTTGGCTTACAGCCCTGCCAAGCCAGAGCCAGCCACCGTGGGCCACCTCTGCATCTGGTGGTATTTTGCCAGTACCCTCATGGTGCTTGGGCTAATGAGCTGGCCTAATAGGCTGAGAAACATACCAGTTGAAAAGCTGTTCTGTAGGCTAGGAGATCACTGGAAGTGACCTCGGGGAGGCTGCCTCCCCTTTTTCCCTGATACCCAGCCTCCTTGTCAGACCCTTTTCAGGGCTACTGTATTTTTGTCATTCTACAAACTGTTCATTCTTGTGATTTCTTGAACCCACACCCAGTATTTCTGCAGTAGTAGAGAAGTTTTGCCCCAGCCTCTGCAGTCCCAAGCAGGGGACTGTTCCTGAAACCTAATATTTTCTATGAATATGTGCAAACTGCTGTGATCTTTTCAGGCTGATTGTTTGGTCAGATTTTCACAGATGTCTCCTGCAGGAAATGATCACTGTCTCACCAATCCATAGTCCTTTTTCAAAAACACGGGTGTGACAGCATTTTTTCAAAGGAAAAGCAGCTGAGACATTCTGCCTGCAGAAATCCTCTTTTTCCTCTAATCTCATTCTTGTACCTTAGTCAACTGTTTTGGCTGAGGTTTTCTGGAGAATGCTGCCGAGATAGAAGTCTGCCTTGAAAAATTACAGCCCAAAAGGTTAACTTTGTAACATTAGATACTATCATCAACATGATATTACAGCGGGAAGTGCCAGGCAATTTACTAACTGGCAATGGAATAATGGAGACAAATGGCAGCAAACTATCCTGTTGCTTTTGGGATGTTGTTTTCATTTGTGCTACAGTATATCTGTATTTTTGCTTCATCTGTCACCTTGCAAGTGTGTGTATTTCACTTTAAATATGCTGAATAGATTTATTTTTGTCTAGAAGCTTTCTCACATGCACCAAAATGCATGTGGAATCAGAACTGTGGCATGAAAGTGGGGAGATGATTTTAACTGTTACATGCTACATAAAAATAAGACTCATGCTGGTGTGGCAGTATTGTGTGGTGAAAGCTGTGAGAGTGGGAACATGTGAACGTGCCTTAAATCTGCTTCTTGTATATTCCCTGCTGAGGCTGGAGAGAAGCCCAGTGTGCTGCCAAAAGGGCAGGCACTGCGGGTGGACAGTGTACCATGGCTGGGAACATGTCAGGGGCTTTGCTGAGCTGGGATGGGAGCATCACCCACCCCGGTAAGCAGGAGCAGCATGGGCCTGGGATGATGGGGCAGCAGAAGCAGGAAGAAGAGCTTGCTACAGCCAGATTTTAACAGTCCCTTCAGGAACCACTTGTGATTTTTAAAAGCACATTCTGCTCGACTGGACATCTTGGGAAAATGTTCCCTTACACTCTTGTGGTTATTGGCCTGTGTTTTCAAGGGAATTTAGCACTGCGTATCTGGTCCTTGATAGTGAAAGTTCCTTTTTCACAGAAGGATGGTGATTCAAACTGCCCCTTCTGGAGAAGCACGTGATGAAATGCCTCATTCTGCCCTGGGAAGGATCATGATGACTATTCCTTAGCCTTCGACCTCCCTGTTGAAACTGAGAATTGAGACTATGATTTAGACCCACACTGAGAGCATCATTTTACATCATGTAAGTCAGGAGACTACCTTCAGACTGCAAGGAATGGTGTTTGGTGACCATGCTGGAAAGGTAGAGCATGGGAAAAAATGTAGCTCATTACTTTCCCTGCAGCAACATGGTATTCCAGGAAGAGATATTGAATAACATCCTTAATAGGGTACAAGAACTTTGCAGTATGTCATATTTGTGGCAAAAGTGCTTGACAGTGATTCTTAATAACAAATCCTTGATAACCAGAACTATCCAAAGGCCCTAGTCCATGTTTTGATGATTACATAATCAATTTTATGATTACACAAAAAATAATGTGTGAAAAAATGTCTTTGGTTTTATAATTAGAAGAAATAAAAATAATTTCAGAATTCGGTCCTTTTACAGTCTTAATATTTATGTTAAAATAGGTGTTTTTTAATCCTTAATCAACAAAATAAAACAATGCAGATTGCTGCTGATAGCCTAATGGTAATGACCTAAAGGCCCTGTTTTATAATGTATCATACAGACACACATAAGAAGTTTTTGGCAAGGGGCAAAATCTTAGGTTTTTAAGTTGATCTGTGGCTGAAATAGTCCCCCCTGCATATGAACGCCATTTTAGTGATAGTTTTTTGCTTCACATTCCCTTTGCTAGATGGCTAAAACTTCTGTTTCCATAGGTTTATGCACAGGGCTTGAACACGCAGCAAGGAGAAATCAGGGCTGGGGAACCACTGAAACCTGAATGCCTTCTGAATGCCTTTTCCAGGCTACATGTTAACTCACATTTTGATGTTATCTGATAATAATGTGAAAAAAGTCAAATGGCCACAGGCCGTATGAAATAAAGTCACGGGCCATGCATTCCCCAGCTGTGGTGCAAAGGAAATGACTGATAAAAATATTTTTTCTAGCTGACCTCTGGTTTACCTTTGTCTGCCAAAGAATTTCCGGCTAATTCCCCTCTAAATCTTTCTTGCAGTTACAGCCTATTCCTAGAGTCTTCTGTGTCAGAAAATAGGGACCCCATCTAAGCCTGTTTATTGATGCACTTTAGATAAAGAATAAATGAAAGCTTTGTTCTAGATATGCAAATAGTGCTCCTTAAAAGAAAGTAAATAGCTGTATTCCTATGTAGGGATAGAGCCATTAGGGATGGCTCATTATTACAGAAGCTACTTTGTTCCTGTACCACTGCACAGACGTACTTGGGGACAGATTTGCGAGGGGCTATGGAGTGTTTACTCTTGCAGTAGCAAGTACTTGGACACTGTGCAGTCTAATGCCATTCACGAACTTGTGTCTGCTGCTTAGGCTCAGTGTGAGGAGTCTAAGAACTCAGGGCAGACCCCTGAGAAATAGATTCAGTAATCTGGAAAGCTGAATGAGATAGTTTATAAACTATGAGGAGGGACAGGACTTAAACAACATCCTTCAATGAGATAAGGAACCCAGTATTTGGCTGAAGGGCTTAAGTGGATTAGTAGTCACATTCATGTTCATCTTTCTCACTGTTTTACAATTAAGAAAAATAATAGTGTTGCCCCATTCTTGCTGTCCTTGATTAGAACATAAAAGACCAAGGTTCAAAGGAGGACAGGAACACCCATGGTTTGTTATATAGAGCATCACTGCTTTTGTATGTCAGTCCCCTGCTTTGACAAACTAGACAAGGCCTAAAATGAATTCCTTCTTTGGCCTGAGATGAAGGGAAGATTGCTCTCACATTTAGATGGATCCTGTCTTTTGCTGGGGACTATCTCCCGCCCCAAGAAGCTGTGCCACTGTGCAGAAGACCAAAGTTCATTGAGCCAGAAAACAAGAGAAGCAAGTTTGGGTACTCTATAAGCTACTCAGCTGAGCTGGGACCTGCTAGGTTCTGGTAGTGCTGTCCAAAAACGAAGAACATTTCTCTGTTTCTGTGTTTTGCTTTGTTTCTATGCTATACTCCTTTACTACCCAAACTTCGCTACTCTCCTGGCAGATAGCAGATAACTTCCCAACATTATGCAGATTATGCACAAGGAATTCAAGGCTGAAATGTGTGAGTCATACCCAGTGTTTGAAAGAAGGTAGAAGTTGCTTACCTTCAGGACAGGATCCCAGGAGGTGTGGATCCCACAGCCCCTTCCCATAGATAGCTCCACAGGTCTGAAGGGGAGTGGGATTTCAGGTGCTCATCTCTTTTCTGTGCTTTCTACTATGTAGGTTATACAAGCCTTCATGTCTGTTGACTTGATTGCACACTTGTTGCACACTGGCAGTATGCAGTCTAGTCATAAGCAGCATCTAAGCATGCATTTTTTTTGTGAATCTCATAGGTTTTTGAATGCTTGATTTAGTTAACTAAAGTGGGAAAAATATTGGAATTTTTCCTTATGAATATAGCCCTTAAAAATGATTTAAATACAGGCTAATGGGACCTGCAAATGCCTTGTGTCCCATTGCCAGACTGAAATCTCCCTGAAATTAAGGGGGACACACAAGTCTGTTTCCATAGTTTATTAGTACAAACAATGCATACACAAGACTGTATATTGTTTGAAGACTGCAATAGATTTCTAATGTAACAACTCTGTAACAAAATTTAACTAAATTTGACATTTATGAAAATATAAATCTCTGATTGGGTAGGTTTTCCCAACAATACAAAGTTTACATAAAAACATTCAATATGATCTATTGGTTGCAAACAAGTTAGGAAAAATCATTCAAGTCACTTAATATACTATATTGGCTTGTACACTGAACATTCACACACTACATTAAGTTCTAGCTTAGCATTCATTTCTTGGAAATTTGTGGCATGGCGTTCTGATTTTAAAAATAAATTTGTTTTGTTTAAATGATTTGAAAATATTTCCACAGGTGTGCTATCTTTAAGATATGTAAGGAGGGAAAAATCTTCTTATCCTTTCAGATGTTGACCAGTTCTGGTTTTTTTTTTTACTTGGGTAAAATGTAATTTTTTTTTCCAAAGCATTTCTCATTATTTCACAATTTCTTCCTTGGAACTGGTAAAATTGTACAAAAGGCTCAGAACAGTTCTAAAGCAGAAAGTGAAGCTTGTAAAGCAAGAAAAAACCATTACAAATTGGACCAGTAAAGGACCTTTGGACAGCCTTTACATTTAGTGGAGTATTTCAGCACATATACAAGCAGTCCCAGAGTGTTTGGCCATCTGATCTGTATTTATCATCAGAAAGAACAGAAATGATAGTAAGGCAAATGTTATCGAGACTAATACATGGAATGTCTGAAAACTTTCTATTAAAATTACTTTGGGGACATAGGAGATACTTTAGACTTTCTGACAACAAAATGGATAGCAACCTTTTAACATAAAGAAATTAATACGTTTAACTGTTCATTTGTAACGCCCTTTCTCTTTGAAAAAGTTTTCATTACAACCTGTACTAATACACACTGTGAAGACAAAAAATTTCCCCAAACAAAAAATAAAACCCAAAACCCTATATTCCTTTTACGACCTAGGTTTTTATCATTTTTATCACAATACAGAAACCTGAAATCCCTGCATGCAATTAAAAAAAAAATATCTTTCAGTCCATTCATTAAAGTGAACAAATACTTACCACCTCACATATTGACATGTTTGCAGCTGATTGGCACCTACTACTTTCAACCCAAAGATTAATCCCAATTAAAAAAAAAAAAAAAAAAGTACGTATTTTTTAAATGATGATGGAATGTATCAAGTGTTCCAGGTTGGCAGGTGACATCTTGTCATTGCACCATCAAGCAGAAAAACACATTTTTGCAAGTGGGTATAAAGTTGGCTGTTAGCTATAGACCCATCTAGGCGACTTGGTATATAAAATAGTGGTCTGACTCTTCTCACTGATCATGTGGAGCTTTAGTTCTAATTAAAACAGTTTGTCAATCCCAGATAAGATCACCTAACTTCTGTAATAGCATAACAATTTTGATAGTATTGCTAGAAATTTTTAATCAAGGCCCTGGTGAAATCCTGGACTGAACCTTGTATTCCGAAATTTAAAAAACCCTGCAGCCCATTTGCTTTATGTTTGCTTTTATGTTTACATAAATGTAAGAATATTTGTGGAGGAACAAACAGCTGGTCTGCCCTCTGCTGTTTCTTTCTGTCTTCCAAGAAATGCACTGTTTTTTACGTGAATTCAGAAGACAAATCTATGCATCTATACTGTTATTCAGACAAGATCATCCCGATGGTTACTCAGTTGTCAGAAGCAAAACTGTGTCCTCTGCAATCTATGGCTGAGCACACTTTCTCATAGCAATAGTTGTGTTTTTTGGTTGGTGTTGCTTCACTCACCTCAGGCTCTGTAACTGTAATGGGGCTATCCCTTGCAAATACTTCCGTTGATTCCCTCCAAATGCAGTCTGCAGTCACTTTGAAGCTGTAATTGTGACATTTTGGCCTAATCACCTGTGCTGTGTTGTTGAAAATCTGACGGCTGTTTGAAGTAGCTATTTTGATTTTCAGTGCAGCGTCGACTCGATCCACTACAGTGTAAGTACCTATACTTCCATCATCAAATCCAATAATAATATTTAAATGTCTCTGTGAGAGTGCAAGAAAAGTGGGAGTTTTATAAAGAGAACAGGCACCAATGTTTTTGCCATCCGCTAGCCTCATTACAATTAAGCTAGAGACCGCACCATTATCATCATCTTCTTCACTGCGGAAACAGATGTACACAAGATAGCGGCCATCACGAGACAGCCTCTGCCGCCAGATGACACCTGGAGCGTGAACCACACGGAGCTTTCCACTGTATAAATCAAGCACATTGATATTCTCATCACCACGGGTTATAATTCCTAGCTTCCCATTTGGGGATATTTCAAAGTCTTCCAAATTTTTTAAGAAATTGGTAGGCAGTTGTACACGTCTGCAGATGACTTCCTCTGTTAGGCTCCAGATGTTCACAGTTTCAGTAGATGTTATAAATACTATAATATCTGGGCAGTCTGGTATCAGCTTAATATCCACAATGCTTGCGCCGTCATCACAGCAAAACTTCTTGGTTATGCTGCCTGTCCAGAGACTCACTGCCAACACTTTATTCTTCGCCATTCCGACTACAAATGTATTTGCAGTTGTTATAAATGCATTCTGTAAGGCAACTAAAATATTGCAAACCCTATGTCCTGTAGCCAGTCGCCAAACTCTGGATGCATTTTGCTCGCAGAGAGAGACTACGAATTGATCATTATGAGTAATCATTAGCTCCGAGATTTTTTGTCCATTAATGCGAAAGATATTTTCACCACTAACTGTGTGCCATACGTACTGGCTGCATTTATCATCTGATGTAACCATTATCTCTCCAGAAGAGGTCAGCACGCAGTTGTCAACGATACCTTCATGCTTGAACACAGCTTCAATAAATCCAGTGCTGAAGTTCCACTTATGGACAGAATCTGATCCATCCAATGTGTATATTAATTCACCTCTGGCTGGCAACACCAGTCTTTGGATAGGCTTGCCAGATTTGTCAATATTGGACATAGCAGTTATGATGTCTATATCCCAAATAGAAAGGACACCACTGGTGGATAAGGATAGCAGCATGTTATGATGATTTGATTTAATTAGCCTGACTATAGTTCCTGAGATTTCCTGTAAGCTTGCCATACATTGTCCTGTATCTCTTCTCCAAACAAAAATGGCTGAGGTATTTTCCATTGAAGCGATTATACAGTTGCCGTTCTTGGACAACACCGCAGAGATGAAGCGCTCATTGTGTTTAGCTCTAAACTTTTCAGCCACCTTCCACACATGAGTGTCAAGAAGTTCAATGCTGAGAGCCTTACAAATTAAAATTGCACTTTGGTCTTCAGAAAGCTCTATGCTGACAACTTCACTGTCTTCTCTCCTACAGTCAAAGTCATCCGTAAGCTGGGGATTTGCGATTTCCTCTGTATTCCAAACAGAGAGGCTACCCTCACTGTCTACCATCACCATTTCTTGAGCGGTGTCCAGAATGAGAAGGAATTTCACAAATCCACCAGAAAATTCAGAGGTGACGGTGGCCAGCTTCTCGCCGCTGCCCAAGTGAAAAATGGTCGCAGTGTTCAAGTACTGTCCGCAGAATGCATAAACTCCATCTGGAGAACACTGCACACAGGTCACTTCGTACCAGCAATGGAAGTGATAGAGAGGCCAACCGTAAAGCAGATCTATTACAGTAACATCTTTGCTGGCCTCCAGCCAAGCAAGCGCATGGTTGACTGATAACGTAAATCCATTTATAAAACTGGACCCCCCCCCAACTCCACAATGTTTTGTCCCCTTAATTTCCACCTCAGACAGAAGACAGGAATTTATGTTATCGTATATCAAAAGAGTGTTTTTTGTTGTAGCCACTACAAGATACTTTTCATCACTAGTAAGTTTCATGCCTAAGATAACAGATGGAGCTGTTGTAATCTGCCTTAGTAACTGGCGGGTCTCTACATCCCAAGTGCTGATGGAGCCATTTTCTAAAGCAGCAATAATTGTACTGGTATTAAAAGTAGGCAAAATCTCAATGACGTGCATGCAGCTGGATGACAGTGGCAGGCGCTCAGGGCTGTAAGTCACATCCATGGAGGAATGCAAAGGGACGATAGAACAGTACTTGGGTCCATCCTTGTCACATTCTAAGAGGAGATGTCTGAGTTTGGGTAATGAACTTACTACTGGGAGAAGCCTCTGTTGCAATTCAGCAGAGAGCGAACCTGGGTATTTTACTACTTTGAACTTTATACTGCGGAGGGTACTGGCCAGAAATTTCAGTTCCTTTTCTTGAGAGTAGGTGTAAGCCAGTTCTATGTCAGAAAGTGCTTTATCAAACTGCCCTATTCTAATCATGGTGTACAGCCAGCTGAAGTTCATAATGACTCCGTACAGAAGATCATCTGTTCTTCCACATCGTGTCAAGTGATGAATAAGCTCTGTCATTTTTCTGTGATTGATAAAAAAGATATCAGGCTCTAATGGATTACACTGAAAGACCCATGGCTGATCAGGTGCCTGCCTGTCAAAAGCAGTCTGATCTATGCAGTGCTTTTCATCCTCGTTCAGGCCTCTACTGTCATGGTCAGGACAACCATTCAGATATTGGTCATTGCTGTAAAAAGGTTTTCTTCGTCCACCTGACCAAACACCAAGGAAATACTCTGCCATGACTGTGTGCATTTCATGCAAGTCTTCTTCATTTTGCAGATACAATTTCTGGGCAATTAGTTGCAAGTGCCTATTTGCCCAAAGCAGCAGTGTTACATTTTTCACCTGTCGCTCTATTAAGTACCCCTGTAAGCCCTCCTTAAGCCTTGCAATATATATATATGGAATTCTCAGTGGGTTACTTTCTCTGACACTCTCACTCAGTTCATACATAACACTGTTGTCAAGAGCTAAAATATCTTCCAGTTCCATTTCACTCAGGCCACATTTGGACATTGTGATGTAGCCAAGTGCTCTTGACAATAGTCTTGATCCACACTTGTTTTCCAGTGACCAAAACAACTGCTCTATGCTTTCGTGGACAGTGACGCAGAGGGAGGACTCATCTACATCTTTGTGAGATCTCCAGTTCCTGACCTCTCTGAAGGTTAAGTTCACAAACATAGGCAGTGTGCACTTGGAGAATGCTTCATTGACGTAGATTTGTTGCCCTGATGTTACTTTTCTTTTAACTCGCAGCAGCTGATGTTTTAGTACTTGGCTACACATCTTTCTGTCCCTTGCAGTCAATTCAATGTAGTTATTTTCTTCATGAATAAGGCACCTCAGTTTTTGCAGGATCCCATGCTTGTTTGGCAGTGTTGACAAAATTATCCGTACTGAACGGGGAAGGTGAATGGGAAGCCACCAGAGCTTCCTGCCATCATCACTATCTGTTAGCTGCTCTAGGGCATCAAATATTATCACCAGTGGCCTGTGGAATGAAGACTCATTCAAGAGATTTATGAACAAGTCCCGAAGGTCATGAATCTTTTTTGGGTAGCTTTGTATGAGGCAACGATAGTTGACTGCTAATTGTTCACAAACGCTTTGAAGTATATTCTTCAGATCTGTACTTGTTTCGGTGGATCCCAAAAATCTTATAACTACCACAGGGTCAGAATCTGGTCCCATTTCTTCTTGCAACCAGGAATAGGCCTAGAATATAGAGCATAATGTAGTTAATATCTAAATGAAGCACAGTAACAGAGTTTATAAAAAGTGATTGCCTGTATGTAAGTAAACATTTTTAAATGTTACTGGTTGAATGGAAATGCTTTTACTGGCAGAGTTCAAGGTGGGTTTGATTTATATGCACTGAATGAAATTCATATCATATGCCATATTTGTTTAGCACAAATACCTCAAAACACTAAGACCCAGATCCACAAAAAGGCTTACATCTAAGGGGACATGAGTAGAATGTAGTCCATAAATCCCAGGGTACTCTTTGCAAAATCTGTGCCTCACTTCTGAAAGTCAGTAGGTAGATTCTCTTATAAATAGACTTCCTTAGACACTAAGCAATGTCATCCTTGGCCAGGCAGACCAGCTTCCCACCTAAACTTAACGTTGATTCCCAGCTGAGTATAAATGCATGCCCTGATGGTTTTGGAAGACAGAGATCAGAGCACAGATTGCCCTTTACAAGCTGGTTACCTTCACAGAAGTTCTCTGCTGGACCACAGTTCTGTCTTCTTGTGCCTGTGACTTTTGGTCTTACATGCTGCCACAAAGGATAACAAGTATCTCTTGCTGTATTTTTTGGTTAGTGTACTCTAAGCAAGTGAGGAATGTGGCTTTAAATCCTCTCAGTCTGTGCAGGCTAACACACTCACTTCTCTTACTCGCTAAGTCTTTTAATCTCACTTTAAGTTATTACAGAATATTTTAAAAGTGTAACCAGAGTCTCTAGGTTAACTTATATATTCAGATCTGCAGTGAGATCTTGAGTTGCAAATCCCAATCTCATATATGCAACTAATGTGAGTCTATGGGAAGTCACAACTGGGAAAGATATGGGATTTTAAACATTATTGTTCCCTTCTCCATTTCCTTCTGGCTGAAACAGCTGTTCCCCAGCCCACTGTGTTAAATTCTCTGAGCACCCTGCAGAGAACTCAAAGTTGTGACTCCCAGCTGGAGAATTAGGCTTAGAGATGCCAGCTTGGTCTTTTTCTGCATCTGGTCCTGCTTTGCATAAAGTGTTTCACTCATTTCCCTGTAGTACTCAGCTCAGTGACTTAAACAGCATATGTCAGATAAATAAGTACAGGTATTTTTGCAGGTTATTACAGATAGATTTGTAGCAAGTGTATCATACTAATTCTGGAATAATTTCTGATGAGAACATAAGATGGCATGACTTGGAAAGACATACTGTATTTGTGATTAAGACTAAAAACAGCATATGATGTTTAGATGGTTCCAGATTGGTAGGACCTCAGTGGAACAAGAGGGAAAGAGATCCTTCTAAAATACATGTTGTTAATTCAAAAATATATTGATTCCTATTAGGTTTTTAAAAGCTCTGACAAAGTTTTGGCTAAGCACATATTATTATTGAAGGGTAAGTATTTTTTGAATATGTGTACAATAATATGCAGAATATACTTTTTATTACTTTTAATTTATATATTGAGGATTGATATCAGGCCTGTTGACAAAAGGAAGAATGAAAACTAAGTTGGGCTTTACATACTAATACTCTTAATATCACCATATTATGTAAGGTATTTATTTACCTTCTTTGCCACTTCGGCTAATAAAAGAGTCTTCCCTGTGCATGGTCCTCCGTATATGATAAGAGGGTTAATATGTCCTATTTTGCTAGGTAGAACGTACTTGTGAATTATGTTTAATGCCTCACATCTATATTCATAAAAAGCGGAGTATGTTTTACATAGTGATGAGTGCTGAAGAACTTCATCGTACAGCAAGTCTGTCTCAGTGTCAAAATTCTGCTGCACTGTTGCTTGGATTATATCAATCATGTCTTCATAGAACTGTTTACCAAGTCCTTCAATGTAATGGTTCTCCACTTCTTGGGAGTAACCCAGTTTCATGTCACAGTGAGTGACAGATGTGTACACTCTCAGATTGGATGATGCGACGATGGTAGGAATGAATTCATCCCTGAGCTTGATCAGTTTCTCATGGGCTTCAGGATCTCGTAGAAACTTCCCAGCTGTATGTACCACATCCATGTATTTTCCCATCTCTGGAATTTTAACGAAACGCTCAATGTTGGCAATTTTCCGAATGTAGCAAACACACTTCTTTAGGAAAGCTGGTGTTTGTTTACCCAAGGCAAAATCAAGTTCATCTTCAATAGCTGAATTGAAAAGAGAACACAAGAGTCTCTGTTAACTTTTCTTTATAAACACTTCAAGAACATCCCCTACCCCCAACATGCAGACTCTTAAATGAATGCATCCATTTTCTGTAAAACACAGACAAAGCACAGAAAAATTGCTGGGTGCTTTCATATGGGTTTTGGTCTCAAGCAAGCACAATGAGCAATTTTTTTTTTCTCCAATTACATGAGAAATGTTGACAGAAGTATATTTTTCTGTTTGTGGAAAGGTTGGTAGAAAAGACAATAAATGAATATATAGAAATAGTGAGAACTTTACCAGAGGAAAGGTATCTCTTTGCTTGGCTGTGTTTCATTTTTCCTTTCTCATACAGCAATTTCACAGCAGTCTTAAAAATTTTCTTAATCTCTTCTGATATATCTTGCCATTTATTCTCATTCATAGAGTTTGAAGAAGATTCCATCTTTAAAAAATATCCATAGTTAAACAGTAGCTGGAATACACACATCTACAACTTCAGAAAGTAAGTGTCTAACATTCAAGGTCATAAATGACAGGGTAACAGAGAAACACATACACTAAAAATAAATGAGTAAGAGTTCACTTTTTATACTGCAGATAATCATAATATATTGCATTTTAGAATTATGAAAGTTTGCTACTTTGAGTATTTTCTGAATTCCTACTGTAGGCAGCTAATGCAATATTTTTCAGGAATAAGACCAACAGCACCTTTATTGAAAAAGGGTTTTGAGAACCAAGCCTGAAATAATGATAATAAAGCAGCAGTAATACTGCTAAAATTATTGCTCCTTTAATAAGAAGTAATAATAATAATAATAATATTTTAAACTTGGCTCTCAAAATCTGAATTGGGATCTGAAAATGAGGTTCCTAGTACCTGTAATTAAGCACCTCATATTAGCTGCCATATTTGAAAAGTACAGGATTATATGTGACATTCCTTTCATTCATTCATTGCTATAGTAACAGTGATCTTACTGTCACCAGAGAGGGACTTCTAATATAAACTCACTAATCCTTTCAGATGGTATCTTGCAGGTGCCACAATGGGGGTTTCTCTAAGGCAGCTGGTAGTCACTGCTGCATTACTTGCTGCAGGTGCAGTGTTTAAGGGGTCTCCAGTTTTCCTGGAAGGTGTAATAGGAAAAAAGGCAGCATCCAGGATAAGCTCCCTAGCAACTCTTCTTTGACATGTTCAGAGCTGTGTATCTTTTATTACTTTTGGTAAGTTTGTGAGATGTAACTCTGTGTTAGTTTTAAGTTACGAACATCTTTTTACTCACTCCTGTGTATCAGTAGCTTGTGGAAAGGTAAACAGTTTTAATAACAAAAAAGCCAAGCTTTATTCAAAGAGATATTGTGGGTGTTAGCAAAACAATGCAAAGTTACAAAATTTGCTTCAATACTTCAAAATTAGCCACATTATACTGTCTTTAACTCATTAAAACTCTTTCTGTGTCTATGTTTTTCATGTTTTCAATGTTTTTTCATGCAACAGAAAAAACATTCTGTTACATGGTAAATGAATGCAGTATAATGGGTTTAATTTAATTTTCTTGTTAATACAGTATGCACTCGAAGTCAATACTGTTAAGGATTTCATTTTTTTGTACACTGAAATCTGTTCTTGGGTATATTGGATGTGTAGGAGGGTAGAACTGAGCCCTGGGTAATATGCAGTTTTTATTGTCATCAGTTAAATACAAATGCCTGTTTTGAAAATGATAATTAACAGTGTTCAAAAATCTGTTAGAATACAGTTAATAAGCTGAAAGTATGAGACCTGACTCAGGACAGCACTAAGCACTTTTTTGACTGTTAAAAAGTTTTCTTGCATGGGGACAGAAAGGAAAGTGTGTATTTCCTCTGCAAATCCTGTTCATTGAAATCTAGCAAGAGCACAACATCAGGGCAGGAGAGCCTGAGCTCTCCCCATTCCAACATCAGAGAAGGGAAGAGAAATCTGTACAACTGTCCCACTAGCCCCAATGGGTCATGAATGACTGCAATCCACTTGCTCTAGCTGTTACCAGAGCGCATCAATGCAGAAGTTGTGACCTGTCATGTTCCTTGGTGTTTTGCAGCTGCTCCCTTCACCATGTATGGGAAAGGAGCATCACAGCACCAGTTGCTCAGGTGTGGGCAGAGCTGTAGGAGCTAATTCAGAGACAGCAGCCAGTGCCTGGCTCTGAAGACTGCCTGCCACTGTAATTGATAGAAAAGAATTTTGTAAGGAGGTGACTATGACTTACCGTATTCTGGTAGTTCTTCAGCATTTCAGATCTCGGTCTGAGGTAATATGCTGGTGGCACTGCATTCTCATCCCTGCAGTACCACTCTTCTAAAATCCTTGTCTCTAGCTTGGCCTCTACAGCAGCATCCAGGATCATTTCAAATTCTGCTGACTCAACTTCCCCCGGTATTCGGATGTTCCCATACTTCTCTCCCAATAGGCCCTGTGTATTTGCAGGAAAGTAGGGATTAAATTTTTCTTTTTAGTTATGCAAAACCCCTCCTCAGGATCTGAATTTCATAAAAATCAGTGTGGTATTAGTTTAATGACTTTGAAATTACTAGGAAGGGAAACAGATACAGTGTAAGCTGAATTACTGTTAAGGGTACTGTACTGAGCTGTATCCTGCTATGATGAGTTAGTAAAATTTCAAGTAGATGCATTGTCTTTCACAATATTAAATGGTAAGAAAAATACAAAGGCATTCAAAACAAGTAATTAAAAACTACCCAACATACTTAGCGCAGTATTGACTTGTGTATTATTGATTCCCATTAGTCACAGGTTGGGATTAATCTCACATGCAAAAGCAAATGTGGAAATCCTTTTCTCTGGACTAAGGATAAAGATGCGTCTCTAGATTCTTTACCTCTTGGCTTTATTCTTAGTTTCCACAGAAATGGAACAGAAGATTTTATGTTCTGTTTGATGAAAATTCACATGATGTTACATACAGCTCCTATTGGTATTGCTAAAGATGTGGCTTATACCAACAATACCAAGGATCAATGTTACAGAACCACAAGCTGTTTTGCTGTCTTATATTCACTTGTTGCAAAACACGTTCAACATCTTTGCCCCAGTAGCTGTCCACTGAATGAACAGTGGGGCACGGGAAAACAGTTTTGACCTAATACCAAATAGAAATGGATGAAACCCCATTTTAGTACTTAAATGCACATATTTCCTATAAAGGCAAAGGTTTGTGGAAGTCAGTTCCTAAACTGTGGCACAGGAGATATTTCACTTTCAAAAATGAGAATTAAAATATTGGTTGCGATGCTGTGAATACACTTTTTTTAAAATTTATTTCTGCAGTTTGCTGTCCATAAATATTTTATAAAAATACAATTGTAATGCCATTCAACTTTATAGAAGATAGAGTTGTAGGAAAATACTGCATTCTTTTGATAATTTTTTTCAAATTTGTGATCACCAGATTAATTCTGCATTCAAATCTTGGTCCAAGGAAGTCAGTGAGAATTCCTACTTCATTTAAAATAGGATTTTTTTTATTTCTTTCCTCATTTAAATGTATTCAGTAAAGATCTATGAGTTAATGAGAAGGAGTACTTAATGTGGAGAGGAACCAACAGTATCAGCATCTTGATTTTAATCAGAAAGATCTCTTAGTAAACTAATGCTAATGGAAATACAGTAATACTCTAAAAATGTAAATGACCTTGTTTGTAAATAATAAAAATCTAAATATTCCTTATTTTTAAACCGCTCATCATAATGAGAAGCTGTTTTAAACTCTTCCAGCTGTAACTAAACCCTGAAAATCAATAACTGATGATGATGAAGCCTGCTTCACTGATTATAAAAGTGTGAAGCTGCAGACCACTTTTCTGAATCCAGTTATGTTGGCAGAAGGTACTCAAGCAGCTCATCATCCTAGGTGCTGCAGCTTCAGAGCGGAGACATCAGAGCAGTGCATGCGAACACCTCCTAACTTCTTTCAGGCAAAACCACCTCAATTAGCTCAGACCACAGTTCACATTGTGTAAACTAATGTGTCTGATTTTTGCCTGGAGCAGATTAGGAAGAACTCACGTGAACTACAGTGCTGGCTCTGCTGACAAGTGGTTGGCATCCTCCAACAGAGGAGTAGTGACAAAAAGCTGGTGGACAGAAACAAGTCAATGTCTGTCCACTGTTTAGGAGAAAAGAAGGAATGTAGGAATTGTGATAGTTCATATAGTCCAGGTTCCAGTCTCTGCCAAGTCCCAGCACCCAAGTCCTTCAAGAAGCTGCTCCAATAGAGAGGCATTAGGGGAAAGATGGGTTTGCCTGGCTGTCCATTCAGATTCCACAGTAGCTTCATTCAGGGTGCACATCAAGGAGTCATGAGAAAGGAACAAATGTGTTTAGTAACTAGAATTAATTAATAATAATTTTAATGAAATGATCCAATATTTCTCTAACATGAATTTATTTTTTCTATGTGATCATTCTAACTAGTAACTCCCCTCATAGAGAGAGCTGTGTTGCTTCACATAATGAGATAACCAGGGAAAAAGTTTTTACTGTTCTGATCTATTCATAGACCTCTATTAATTTTGGAATTCTGAAGCTGCAGAAGTTAAACAATATAACACTCTTTTCCTTCTTTATTCGAGTGAGGCTAATAACTCATACCATGCTGAATTGCAAGACTTTGCACATTCAGCTTGATGTAGAAATCTCATAAATTTCTCTCAGAGGAGCTCTGCTATGCAAATTTTGCTATTACCTTGTACAACAATTATTACTTGAAATTCATTTGTCTACATTTTTTCTGAACTGAAATCCAGTAGGTTCAATAGACAGTTGCCTGAGCAAAGATCGATAGCTGGGTCCTTCATTAGCAATACTAAAATGTCAACATTAAAATGTCTGTTTTTAATGTACTGCATTTAATCACCTAAATTTGTTTTGGAATTATTCTGTGTACTTTTCTGCTTCTCTGGTACAGTTTGTGCTGTTCTCTCTCCACTGTACTATAGGTAAATAACAAACAGCAGTACTTTAAAATGAAAGGATATACGTTTTTTTCTTGTATCTTATCTGTCATTGCAACAGATATTATGTAAATAATCTTGTATTAGGGATCATCCTCCTGGCTACTTGAGCAAAACACAATAAAAAGGAACATGACATGATCAGAATACTAGAATCACTGTGGATGACTGTATCAGAGCTTTTAAATAAAATGGAGGCCTATGCAAATATTATTTGAAAGCCTTCACTTTTTAAAACATCAAATGTTAAACAGTAGAGGACATTAGTATGGTGTATCTTTGTGCTAGAGATGGCATTGCTAATATTTTGCTAGAAGTCTAGCATTAGTTGAAGGAAGAATAGAAACATGTAGAAGAGGAATCACATGGACAGGAGAGTGTCCTCCATTTGGGATGCTGGCAGTGAATATCCATAAATCTTAATAAGCAACAAAATAAGCCTTGTATCATTTTGCTTTGAGGTCTTTCTCCTCTTTTTGATTGGTTGTGGTTTATGGAAAACTTAAGGTTAATCTTAAAAGATGACACATGCATAGTGCTAGGAAGAAAAGGAATGAGGAAGTGTGGAGGAAAGAGAAGTCTGAGCGAATATACATTGCACTGCAACGTGAAAACTGAGTCTAGCTTGTTATTGTTGACATCTTTTGTGTTTAGGAAAGCCGGCAGCTAACAGCTATACCAACAAAGGAACACCTCAGTTGAATATCATGTAAAGATCTAAATGTGTTAGATCATTTACTTTTAGAAGTTAAAAAGAGTTGGCTTGGACCAAGGCAAAAACAAAGCTGCAGAGGCCATGGCAGCACCCCATTGCCACATATTTTTTCCCTGAGAACTGCTCAGTGGTAGAAGTCCTTCACAGAAGCTGCATGAGCTGGCCAGGCTCAGAGCACACTTCTGAAATTTGTCTGTGTTTAACTCAGGAATACTGCTTCATGTGACTGGTGTGGACAAGGACTCCATGTTTCAGCCAAAACTCAGGCATTTCTGCAATTAAAGCAAAGTCAAGGACAAAGCTGAACAGAGATTCTGAGGACACCTGTGGCACCTACTTGGTCAATATGTGCATTCAGAAAGCTAATTAAATGAGTTAGTGTCTTTGATATTCTAATACATTCTAATAATTGACAAGTAAACAGAGAGAAATAGAAACAGGAACACGACAGGGAATAAAAAGAACAGCACTGGTATGAAGGGAATCAATTACACAAGTAGAACCAGCAAGTCATAAATACTGTGCTGAGCAGGTCTATCATTTAGAGCAAGGCAATCCCAGGCATTGCATTGCAGCTGTGTTCCTCTCAGTGCCCCCAAAAAAGTTAGCTGAAGTTCTGGTATTAATACCTGACTTCTTGTAGCCATTTGAAAAATACTTTGGTAAAAAAATTTATGTGGTAAAAAATTCTTCATGGAGTCATTCCTGTGCTTTCTGATAACACTGGACTAGGCTCAATCGACAGCTCAGTTTCACTGGCCATTTAACAGAGGTATTGAAACACAACTCCTTTTCATTTTTCTGGAGAGGACAAAAGTAACTGACACTGTTTTTCTAAAGGACTGCTATATCACAGCCCAATGCTGGAAGTGGGAGGCATGCTGAGTAAGTGCTGCTGTTTTCTACTGAGGCACTGATGCTCAAATGCTGGGTTATGTCACATAAACACACCAGGTTCCTGGGGAACCATTCTTCACCTAAATACACCTTTCTCTAGATGCACTGTGTGTTTTCCATTAACGGTGGTCACTAGTAAAAAAAAAAAAAGACTAAGGACTATAAACAGACTATATGTGTTTGCTGGAATCTTAATAAAATATTTGTTTGTAAGGCTACATGACAGCCTTAGGATGGGTGCATTTGTATGACCAGGCTGTGAAAACTACACCTTCCCATGTTTGGACACAGAGGTGAGGCTTGGAAGTACCTCCTTCTAGCTGGTACCAGGGAATAGCCACCTCCCCTACACAATTTTGGTTTCATTATATTTAAATTTATATCTGTCTGTGTAAGTGTAGTCTATCAGGGTACTACAAAAACACTCAAACCTTTAGAGGTCTAAATAAGAAGCTCTGAATTGCACTTTCCCTCCAAGGGCTTCAGTGTCCGAACTCCATCAATGCCAGAGGTTTGCAGCAGCCTCTGGAAATTGCTCTGTCTCCATATTCCTTATACATTCAAGTAAATGCAGATTTCTTCATAGAAAAATGAAGAAAAATGAAGCAACAGAATTGAAGGAAAATACAATTTCTCACAATCTTCATGTTGTTTCATACTAAGGCTGCAAATAAACATTACCATTATTTCAGACCTGTATGAAAAATACCACAGTACTCCGTAGCAATAATCCAAAACTTCAATTTGTGATAACAACATTGCAGCATTTTGATGAATATTATAGGAAATTATTTTAAAAGGGAACAGTAATGTTTACACTATGTTCAGTACCAAGAGACAGTTTTATATGCAGGCTCGTGAATAAAAATCTCCCACCTGATGAGTCATTTTCCTTTAATAGTAAAACAACAAATTAAAGATTCATTAGACTGAAGGTGATTGAACTGTTTAAAGCTACCAGGCTGACAAACATGTATAAAACCCTCAGCAACCATTTGTATCTAACAAAACTTTATAGACTTTATGCAGAGCAACCTCAGCAGTAGTCTTGTTAGCTTTGTTGAGCCTGATGGTGAAGTAACTATTAAATGAAGATTAAAAATTTACTGTTTCAATCAAGATGGGAAATATTTTTTGTTGTAATATTCTTGGTGTGGAAAGATACTAAAATTATAGGCATAGTCACAATAATGACCAAAAAAAGGAAACTAACAAGATTTGGATTTGATCTTGAGATATGATGGATTCATAGTGCATGTCATGTAATTAGTTCAGACATCACCACTGAAACGTTTATGAAACCTAACACCATACCCTATATTACCACAGAACAAGTTGAAATTTTAGATATATTTAATTCCAACTAAGATTTTTAGTGGTAATTTTAATAAAAAACATGCTGTGAAATAAAAGCAAGTTATATTCATTATTGATTGGTTTAATTTATCTGTTTTTTTAAAAAAATAAGTTCTATATTAACATCTGAAAACCAAGTAGTTTGAAAAGTCAGATTTGTAATGTTTTCTGAAGTGATTTCTGATACCTGTCAACTTGAAAGCAACAAGTTTTTTGCTATTTTGCCAAGACAGAAAGCTGCAGATTCATTGAAAATACAGCTTTGTAGCTGGTGAATTATCTGATCCAATGGTCTTTTGCTGGGCTTCATGGAATCAGTCCTACTACTTTTACTCATTGGTCTTTGTGAAGTTTCACATGTGACACTAAAGTGCATACACATGTCCTCTCTGCCTCTTCTCAGAGCAGTCCTGGATTGCCAGCTTTCTGAAGCATAAGCACTCAAGAAATCGTCTTTGAAGGAGTTAAATCTAACCACAATTCATCTTTTAACCTAAGATACCTCTGTGTGTCCACATCTGAGCACCCCTCAAACAATTTATTTTTGCAAGATCCATGATGGATTAGGAAGTATTATTGTCCCCATTTGACATAGAAATTATGTGCAGGGCATTAAGCCTGGGCAGGGATTCAGAGCTGTGACAGGTATGCAGTGGTTAGTTATAACTGGGTAGTGGAAGCTGTTGTTCCTAACTCACAGCCCTCTCCTTCTTACAGAAACTGGTCAATACTGAAGGAGGAAAGCCTTGCCCACTTGTGAATGAGGTCCTGAGCGACTCACATTTCAGCCTGTTAAATTAATGTAAGCTTAAACTGAGATCACTTACTCAAAGTAGAACAGCTCCATTAGTAGAAAGAGTATCTCACATTATTGAAGATGCAGGAAATGCTTCACGCTTTGGCTGAAAATTGCTTGCAGGCACACAACATCAGCATTCAGGTGCCACTGAGATGCACCAAATGGTTCTTCAGCAGCTGCTTGACTTGTAAGGACTTTTAAAGTGCCTTGGGATATTATGTTCATCTGTTGCCAGGGTTTGGGAAATGCTGCTCTCACTGATGTCCTGGAGCTGTCCTTCCACCACCCCCATGGGAACAGTGGATTGCGGTCTGGTATCATGCCACCCCTCACCAGGAAGCAGAAAACCAGTGAGGAGCAGGCTGTAGCTAGTGGGTCATAATCTAGAGGAAGGTGGGCAATGAGGGAGCTCACCCATGAAGCAAGAGGCCTGTTTCAAAATCTCTCCTGAACTGGAAGAAGGACAAGTCTGTGGCCACCAGGTACATACCCTACTCATCAGGCTTCTAGACACGAATGATCGGGTAACAGTAGTATGTCAGAGCTCCTGCTAGCGCAGCTCGTTTCTGTACAAGAAATCGCATAGCGTTGTGTAAGTAACTCAACATTAATTGGGACAGGAACATGAACCTTATCTTTCCACAGTTTGCATGAGTGCCCTAACCAAGGACTACAAAGCCAGTCCTCTGGATTCCTGTCTCTCCTGTGGTCACTTGCTCTTCGCTGCCTTCTGTGAATTGTGGCACTAGACACCTAACTCCCTGCTTCCTCAGCCTGCACTTCTAGGCTTCCTTCCTCTGGTAGTTAAATCTTTCTTATGAAATAAAACCATTTTCCCTCTTTAAAGCCATACATTTCAGTCAAATATCATTTTGCTCAGAGAAATGTGGTTTTTGCTCTACTGCTTACTGTGATGTTAATGTATCTATGAGCTAATAAAAAGTATGTTACTCAGTAGATCAGACTTCTATAGAAAAAAGACACATAAAGAAAATATACAAGTAAAAGATTGACATTTCTATTTAACACTAGGTTTAAAAGACCTCAGATTTCTTCTAAATATTTTGTGTAAAAAGCATACTTATTATAATCAGATGCCAATACCCATCAATTTCTTTCAGTTGATATATATGTATGTACGAATTGAAGACAGAATAACTTCAGCATAACTAAAGAAATCCTCCATTCTTTTCAAATCTAAAGTTTATCTGTATAGTGGCTACATTCTATGTCATGTCATACTGAATTTGGAGGTGGTTACACAGTGCATTTGCATGTGTGAATCTACTTAGGTGGCACCGTCAAGTCAGGGAAGGCATGCAGAATTTGTAACATGTACATGTGTTTACCCTCCTTGTCTGCAGAGATGTGGGCTTAACTGACATAACCAAATATACAGGTAAATCATGTCTTGAAACACTGGAAAAAATGGTCAGGACACAAATTTTTAAAGGCCTTTTATTTAACATCTCATTCAAAGAAATTTAGTATAACTATAGGCCTTTTTGGTTTGTTGCCAGTATATTGTAACTCTGTTCTAACAGTATCCTATAGAAATTACTTATGCAATATAAGATGTTCAGATGCAACCAGGGATATTTTTGGGAAAAAAACCCCAACAACCAAAATAACAGGACTAGCTGGAACCTTGTTTCTGAGAAATAAATATGATTTGAATTGAAACTGAGAATTTACTATCAGCAACAAACAGAAAAGTATGTCCTTTTTTTTTTTTTTTAAAAAAAATTATTATTCCTTAAGGGAACAATAGTCAATTTGTCTCAAACTCAAAGCAAAAATGCTAATGACTAAGCAACAGTGAATCATCTGAATTGAAACCAGAAAAGTGTATTTACTTAAATTTATTTTCAATGTACTAATGATTTCAGTAAGAAGAAAAACAAATATATGAATTAATTGAAAACTTCAATGGAGTATGTACGTTAACTGCTTGTTAGGACAAACTCCAAGCCATTAAACTGAACTGAGCTGAACAACTGAAACCAAGATGGAAAAAAGCTTTAATAACGCACTTAATCTAAACCAAGTTTTAGGAAGCTGGAGTTCCAGAGTAGCTGGTGCTCAAGAGTTGTCCTGAGAATAGCTGCCTCTACTCTTTTTTTTTTCCTTCTAGCTGCAATACAGTACAGTGTGAGGACCTCCTGATATAAGCATAGAGAAAATATTCTTTAATTAAATACATTTGACTGCTTTTCTTGCCATCCATGGTAGTGATCAAAGGACAAATGTTATGTTGCATTGGAATTAAGTCCCCCCAAAATACTTCCATTAGAAATCAAATATATGAAAAAAAGACAAAAATGTAATCTGTGATTTCTAGGATGTACAGGTCAAAGTGCCTTCAGAACAACATTCTTCTTCTACCTTACAACCATTGGCAGTGCAAGTTAGTAGACAGAAGGTCAGAGCTGCTGCAAATCTCTTAAATCTTCTTTCCATATTTGCTTCATCTCAGTGTGGAAAATGGTAACTTCCTGATGCTTTTGCCACTGCCTTAGATTGCCTATCTCTAAAATGAAGCTAATGATAGCTTGCAAAACAAGCATTTCTATTTTGAGTGCTGATATGCAAAAGATCTTGTGTATTTATGTATCAGCAGGGATGGGTCTGTTGCTTTACATTATTTGTCCTGTTTAGTTTTTAAGGGAAAAATGATACCATAGAGCAGTATCAAACATTTTCATTTGATATTTCTCCATACCTAGGTGATAATAGTGTCCATACCTCAGTCCTTTCGTTGAAGCTTAAGGGTAAATAGATCTAGTTTTAGAACTTCAGCTGACTGTACAAAACATAAAATAAGAAATACAATTTTTAATTGAAATTACTGAAGTGAATAGAAAACTTAAGGCATAATAAAGGCATCTCTGTGCTGAGAAATAGATTATTTTTTTCCACCTGCCTGGACATGCATTTGTGTTCCCTGGCTTGAGAAATTTTGCTGTGCATTGTTTCACAGAGCCATGACTGATTTCTCTCCCTTTTTTCCCTGGAGGCACTGCAGAAGCACAGGGTAGGGAGGGGTGGGGGGGTTACATGTATTTCAGAAACTTGAGATGGGTATTGCGTTTAGTTCCATGAAAAACACAAAAAGGGCCGTTGAACTACCTTGTAAGAAAACTGACTGGAATTGGGACTGGAAGGATGAGGTGCAAGTGTTTGAAAGTCTTTTGCTGTGAGTAATGTTCCTGACATAAGGTGTAAGAAGAAAATGATGATGGAGTCACTTGATGCTTCACTGTCTTTCAGAAAATTAAAGAGAGCAGCCAAATCCAGCTGTAAATGAACAATTCCCTCAGCTCTGAACTCCACCCACAGTGCAGTATTTTTAAATCTCAAAGCTTTTCCCTAGTGGTACAGACATACGAAATAATGATGAGTAATTTCTCAGGACATAGTGGGTAAGAGCTAACTGTCTATCATGCAGAGTAAATGTGCCTTCTCAGAAGAAATTCATGACCTACTTCCCTGATACACTTCACTTCATCAGAACTCTCCTTCCTCCTGGCTATGGAACTATCAGTGGTCTTCCTCCACACTCTTTCTCGTGTCTTCTACATGATCATGAAACACCAGTTGAGTTCATTTTGTGCTTCTTCCTTCACTGTTTGTCATTGCTGGGTTTTTGATCTCCTGGAGTGTGGGTGCAGGTGAGAAAATTAGTCAAAAGGAATAAAACTAGGAAAGAGTTCTGTGAATAAAGGTAGGGTAGAGGAAGGACCAGAGAAGATTTTGCCTACCTCTGGCTACAGTTTTGAGCTGCTCGCTCACTCTGATTCACCTCCAAAGAAATGTATCATTCTCATTTTGGTTTTTTTTTTTGAAACTGGTTGGGAGATTTCTTGACAGAAATGGTGATGAAGGACACAGAGAGGGTGGAGTTACTGAATACTTTCTTTGCTTCAGTCTTTACTGCCAAGGCCAGCCCTCAGATTTCCCAGACCCTGGAGGCAAGAGACGAGGTCTGGAGAAAGGAAGACTTTCCCCTGGTCAAGGAGGGTCATGCTCAGAGATCACTTAGGCAAACTTGACATCCACAAATCCATGGGCCCTGATGGGATGCACCCCCAAGTGTGGAGGGTGCTGGCAGATGTTATTGCCAAGCCACTCTCCATCTCTCCATCATCTTTGAAAGGTCATGGAGAACAGAAGTGCCTGAGGACTGGAGGAAAGCCAGTGTCACTCCAGTCTTCAAAAAGGGCAGGAAAGAGGACCCAGGAAACTACAGGCTGGTCACCCTCACCTCCATACCTGGAAAAGTGATGGAACAGCTCATCCTGGAGGTTGTCTCAAAGCACGTGGAGGAAAAGAAGGATGTCAGGAGTACTCAACATGGACTCACCAAGGAGAAATCATGCCTGACCAAACCAACAGCCTTCTATGATGGAATGACTGGCTGGGTAGATGAGGGGAGAGTGGTGGATGTTGTCTACCTTGACTTCAGGAAGACTTTTGACACTGTCTACCATAACATCTTCATAGGCAAGCTCAGGCAGTGTGGGTTAGATGGGTGGACAGGGAGGTGGACTGAGAATGGGCTGAATGGCAGAGCCCCCCAGGGTCAGTACTGGGTCCAGTCCTGTTCAACTTATTCATCAGTGATCTGGGTGAGGGGACAGAGCGTACCCTCAGCAAGTTTGCTGATCATACAAAACTGGGAGGAGCGGCTGATACACCAGAAGGCTGCACTGCCATTCAGCGAGAGCTGGACAGGGTAGAGAGTTGGGTGGAGGGGAACCTAATGGAGTTCAACAGAGACAAGTGTAGGGTCCTGCCCCTAGGGAGGAATAACCCCATGCACCAGTATGGGCTAGGGGTTGACCTGCTGGAGGGCAGCTCTGCAGAGAAGGACCTGGGAGTTCTGGAGGACAGCAAGTTGCCCATGAGTCAGCAGTGAGCCCTTGTGGCCAGGAAGGCCAATTGGCATCCTGGGGGGCATTAGGAGGACCATGGCCAGCAGGTCGAGGGAGGTGATCCTGCCCCTCTGCTCTGCCCTGGTGAGGCCACACCTGGAGTGCTGTGTCCAGTACTGGGCTCCCCAGCTCAAGAGAGACAGGGAACTACTGGAGAGGGTCCAGCAGAGGGCTATGAAGATGATGAGGGGACTGGAGCATCTCCCTGATGAGGAAAGGCTGAGAGAGCTGGGCCTGTTTAGCCTGGAGAAGAGAAGACTGAGAGGGGATCTTATCAATGCATACGAATATCTTAAGGGTGAGAGTCAGGAAGATGAGTGCCTTTTCAGGCTCTTTTCAGTAGTGCCTGGACAAGGGGCACTTGTCACAAGTAGTGACAGGACAAGGGGCAACAGCCACAAACAGCAGCACAGGAAGTTCCATCTGAATATGAGGAAGAACTTCTTTACCTTGAGGGTGACAGAGCGCTGGCACAGGCTGCCCAGAGAGGTTGTGGAGTCTCCTTCTCTGGAGACATTGAAAACCCACGTGGACGGGATGCTGTGCAGCCTGTGCTAGGTGAACCTGCTTTAGCAGGAGGTTGGAATACATGATCTCTAGAGGTCCCTTCCAACCCTGACAATTCTCTGATTCTGTGACAGGCATGTACATTTTCCTCTCATATAAAACTCTGGACCTTGCAGGTAACTCCTACCGCAGCCCATATTCCTGTTAACTCTCTGACAGGTCCCATAACACTTTACAGCAGTAAGGCTCGGTAGAAAAACAAACTACAAGGGCTAGGTTTAAGAAAAGATTTTAGCACACAGCCCAGACTGGAGTCAATAATCTTGTCTGTGGAAATCACTACTGTTCCTACAGGGAGTTGGAAATGTACCTTTCCTGAAAACAGCAAGGACATCGATCTTGTCTTTTTGAGGAGGGCATGGTGATGTAGCCTTCCCTGCTTTGTAAAATAATCACAACATTAACCCAAGCGGGGAGGAACTGTGATAGGGCTTGAAATCCTGCCTTGCATCTCATAGGTGAAGTCTGACTAATGGAGAAGAGCTGCTCCTACTGCTGCTGTTCAGTATGCCTTACTGAGCACCCACAGATACAGGCATCGTCAAGACAGAAAAGAAGATATTCTGAGCCTATCAGTGTAGTCAGCTGAGAGGACAGGCCACTGGCTTCTGGACACCAAGCCCTGGAGTTAAAAACTAGGACTCTTCTGCATTCTTACTGCCCTGTTTGGTATGCTTCGTATGTAAGAAAGGATGCTGCCTCCTGCTGCAGCCATGGACTCTCTAAAAAGAATGGGCCATATCTTTATTTTCTGGGAAATACGATCTTGCTAGTGTATATCAGAAGGGCTGTTTAGTTTCTAAATTCCCATTTTGGGATGGCATTTAAGTAATAAGTAATTAGCCAAAGAGCTTAGACTGAGGTAAAGTTGAGCATGACAAGAAGAGATGAATCAGGCACTTAAGGGGTTGACAGAGAAGCATTTAGCCTGTAGGAACCTCCAAAGTTGCAGCAACTGAGGAGGGTTTTTAGGGCTGCAAAACTCATCTAAATCCTACTGTAAGCATTTGCACACACTCTGTTTGAAATAGACCTATATATTTATGCTTTTCTGTAACATAATTAAGCTGTGTTTCTCAGTAACACAGAAGTACTCTTTGAACAGATACTTTGTCAATCTAGTCCTTCAAAGATGAATAGAAATGATTAGATAATTCCTTGCACAAGAACTGTATAATTTTCCTTCCCCAACAATGCTAGCAGTATGATGGCCCAGTAAACTTATGACTGATGTAGAAGAAGGATCAGTCATTTCTATTTGTTCTTAAAGATTTGCATGCGTTCCCTACTTTTCACATGCTTGGAGGGGAAGAACAATTTTTTCTGTTTATTACAGTACTACAAATTTGGAGGGGGCTAGAAAGAACCGTAGCATAGTTGCAGGATGGAAAGGACTAATTCCTATGAGAAGAAACTAATAAAATAAACTGTATTAACAGTTAGGGAGAGAAAGCAAAAATGTGGAAGGGATCTTCAAAGAAGCTGAACTGAAGAAAAAAGATGAAGGCAAGCACTGTGATAACAGAGATTAAAGCCTTCCTTGACTTCATAAACCACACACCTTACACACTTGACAAAGATTATGGCTTATGAAGAACAGCATTACTTGAAGTATTCAGAATGTCAATAATCTTTATAGCTTATTCACATCACAAATTATTATGATTAGAATGCTAACCTTAATAATTTAATTTATATTAAATATAAATCCAGCTTTTCATAAAGCCACGTTCACAACTGCCACATTTCAAAAACTATTGTTCTTCAAAACTACCCAGTGTTGGTTTTCCATTTATAACATAGATGAAAAAAATCACCTTTATAAATCCTCTTAGCTTTCACTTGCCGTATCTCTCCAAGAATGGAATAGATCAAAATAAAACCTTACCTATAGTAGCTTTCTACTGGGACATCTCCATGCCTTTTCTAACACTTAATTTTTAACTAAAAGATAATCAGACTTAAAATTAACAGTAAGTGTACAAGCACTAAATACTAAATGCTGTCTGCAGGTAAGGTCAAGTCATTAGCCAAACGTTGAAAAAATCTGTAGCAAACCCCCATGGAAATGAATGAAATATATCAGGTCATGACACCTCTCTCAATAAAAACACTATCTTGCCTATGCCATGCAATGGCAAGATTGAGAGGCAGAGTATATGCTCTGCAAAAGTGTGTGGCCAGGTGACAAGCTGTTTTTCCAGCCATGAGTACTACTATTCTAAATTCTTTTTAAACAGTTTTAAGGATTAATTTCTATACTATGTAAAAGAGTTAACAACAAAAGTTTACTCATAAACATGTAGTTTACTCATAATTACAGTCTACACAGTTTTCTATGCAAGTATTTCCTGCTTCATTTTTTCAAGGTGAAATGGAATAAAAAGTTACTCTGTGAGATTTTCCAGTTATGGAAGAAAGAAGCATATGATAATTAGTTGCTACACTGCTTGATAACAGAACAGGAACTCCAAAAAAGCACCTTGCACTGAAAGCAAATATTTTAAGAGAAAAGAGGCAATATGTTATGGATGCATACCAGTATCACTATGAAGAACACTGATACTGTGTCTTATTTTACTTCTGTAAATCAGTATCTTTCATTGAAGAAAAAGAGATCCTGTGAAATTATACACTCTGATTATCTTAAAAAAAAAGACTTAGCTACTGCTAGCTGGATTTAGCAATAATCAGACTGAAATGTGAACTAGTTAGTTTGTGGGTAGGTGTTTGTTTCTGGGTCTCTTATTGGAGAACGGAAGGATCTCTCAAGTGAATCTCTCTGTATTTGAGAAAAGGGAAGGTATATATGCTAGGTGCAAGCAACAGGATTAAGATCTCTCTTTGTATTTATCAACTGCCTGCTAAATACTGTAACATATGCTGTTTCTTTATGCAGAAGTAGCATTGCAAGGTTTAGGATTCCCCCTGCCCCTGGTAAAATAGCTGTTGCTCTCTTTCTAATCTACAGTTTCATTTGCAGAGCAGACCATTACATCTAGCTGATTACAGTACTACCTCAGAAGTTGGTTTGTTAAAGCTTTTGAGGGTCAAGAGAAAATAAATCGCATAAATCTCATGCAGCCTATTTCTTCCTCTACACACTACGTAGATGATGGAAGTCTGAGTTCATGCTAATCTTATTCTCCCTAATATGATCATTTATATTAAATATAATAGTTAACCTTTCTGGCAGGCAGCACCAAAAATTCTATTTATGTCAAGAAATACAGTGACTTAGCAGAAAATATGTACAGTCTTTGGATGTAGGCTGAAAATGCAAGCTATTTTAAGACTACCTCAAAAACCATGCAGTTTCTATGTTCTATGGAAAAACTGCCTGATGAATCTTGTAGCTATTTTCAATGGGATATGTTTTAAAAAACAGTAAGCATTTTTAGACCCTAGATTTTAGATTTAGAGAATCAGAGATGATTCACAGGAAAGTACATTCCCAGCCCTAAAGCAGATCAAGGAACTTATAACAGCTTAATCATAAATATCACCCCATGCTTGATTTCACTTTGTGTGTACATCTGTTGTTCAGAGACAGACAACGTGAAATGGGATATACACCCTTTGCCTGTTGGTCTGGAGGCTGCGAAAAAAGACCAAGGCTTGCTGAGGGGAAAGTCCATCTAAAGCAGGCTTACTGTCCGCAGACATATACTTTACTTCAGATTAATGCCAACAAGTTCTGTGGAGCCATTCCTGATTTGTTGTATGACCCCAAACACACTTACGTTAGAGTTCTTATTTGGATGGGCTTTTAATCAGATTTGGAGTGAGAAGAATATTCATAATTTGATATTTGTTTCTTGGAACATACTTTATTGGGAGAGGTGGGCGGTCGTGTGATGTCTGGTTCCAGCTACTTCTCCTCATTCACTTAAAAACTATATATAGAGCTGCTTCCTTGAGGAAAATTAAATTCTGAAATATACCAAGAACATGTAACTCCAGCTGAATTCCCAAAGAGCACTGGGTTCTTAGATTCCCCCTAAACTGGCTGTTTTAGTATAGACACATTTGACTGACTTTAGCCTCCCTAACTTAAAATGTGTGGCGATTTCCCCAGGAGAGAAAAAGCAAAATGTAACTCAGGTGTTCCAGAACCTGTATATATTTGGTTTTCACATCAGGAATAAACCCTAAAGTAACACCAGAACTGAAATGGGAGTTGAGGAGATTCAGCAGAGCTGGAGTAATATAATTTGGAATTTTCTCTGAGCTGGAATGTGCTCAGAATTAATTATCAACCATTTGTACTAAGCAAAGAGAACCAAGTAGCAGTGTACTTCATGGAATGATTAAAGCATGCATTGTACTGTAGGAACAAAAAGATCCAAAGATGTAAAAAACATTTAACTCCTCAATTTACTATATTTTGTCTTCAATTTCAGGGTGATTTAAGGACATGCCAAATATTGTAAACTGCTAATATTCTTTTAAAAACCTACTGGAATTCCAATTTTATAATGATAGGTCTTTTTTAAAGGTTTATTAATGCTGAAATTAACAACAAGCTGTCAATAATTTGAGAGGGATAATGTAAGTTACAATGGCTGTTCAGAGTAGGTAGAAAATGTTTTTACTATTCTTTGAACCAGATTATTTAAGTCATGGGTGGAGAGAATCTCTGAGGTTTGTACAAACATATTTAACTGAGCAAACCGTTACAAGCGATAAACTAACATTTCATTTTCACTTCTCTCTTTCATTTTACAATTTTTCAGGACATAGCCATGAAAGGACAGCAGTTCAGGCAGAGACTCTGTGGCGCTGCGTAGACAGAAGAGAGCACCCACGTGTTATGACTTGCAGGGTATGTTTGAAGAGAAATGCAGAGAAGCCTGCCAGTTCTCTCATCTGTACTAAGGCACAGTCAACAGCAGGTTAGTACTGCAGTATTAGTTAGGGAACCCTGATAAAAGGGCAGTAAACTTACTCTGCAAATAATAACTACAGACTAACGACACCCTAAATAGCTCAAAGCCTTAACTGATATCAAGCACAGTACTTGGGTTGCTGTTAGCAGTCTAACTCCCTAGTGTCTCCTTGCTGTTAATGGAGAAACAGTCATCCAGAAGATGAGTTGGATATTACTGGAGGTACCTGTATCCTTCTATTAGTTGTTGAAGGTGTTGAGACTAGTTCCGTAATAGATGAATCATGATCAGTACTAGTTGTGGGATGATAATATAACCTTTATTGTCACTCTACGATACTGTCTGTATTGCCATCTCCTATGAGTTTACTGGAAACATAACCCAACAAAATATAAAGGTTCCAGGGATGCACTAAATGTATTTTGTCTTTGGTGTCATTATGCAATGCAGAGTTTAAGCAGTTCACAATTTAATAAATGTACTGCATTTCAGTCTCCCCATGTAGATTCCAGAGAAAACCAGTATGATTTCTGCATCAAATTTGCACGGAAAGTATTTTTCCCACAGAAATAGTACTTTTCCCCTCATAAATAAATCTTGATAAATTATTCTGTCGATCAAAACCAGCATGGTATGTATTTACCTACAGTAAAGGCTATGAGTTTTAATATGATCATAATAGGCACTGATTCTATACAGCAAAAAACCAATGAAACAAAAAACCCAACCTAAACAAAAATCAAACAACTCTCCGCTCCCTTAATTGAATTAAGTGTTGATAGAACTTAGGCAGTAGATAAGAGGGAGACTGTACGTTCCCAAAGAAAGTGTCACAGGAAATGAATTACCCATTTTTTTCAGAACTGTTTCCTCCTTTGTATTTGTGAATATATGTTCATTTGGATTTTGTTGTTTTGTATCTGAAGAAAAGCTTAGGAGCTTCAACTTACACGCTGCACTAATTTAAGAACTGAATTTCATTTTCTCTCCATCTGATATAACAATGCAGGCACAAAGTGCCATAAAGAAACACTTTCTAAAATCAATCCATATCTGCTAGTTAATTCTGAATAGTCTAATTTAATCCCAGATCTGTGCCTGAATTAAAAAAGTGGTAATTGAAAAGTAAAAAGAATACCCAGCTGAATGGAAGTAGCACTTTTTATAGAACTTTCTCAAGAAAAGGAAAGTTGCCCAAAGCCTGCAGTTCCATAGTCAGTTTGTAATTATGTTACTATAAATTAAAACTAATTATGTTTGTTGGAGTAGAATCATCTTCAATTTGTGTTGTAAATGAAATAAACCCCATCCCACTAAGGTACAACAGAGCGAAAACCAAATGTGCATGGAGAGATTTCTGTAGTTTTGCCAGTCTAGTCATTGGGAGCGCTATTACTCTGGCCCATACTTGGAAAACCTGGACTAAATACTGAAGTTGTTGGCTCACTGCAACCTCTTTGTTAACTGTTTTGTTCTGTTTAAATTTTCTGATTTGGCTTGATTTCTTTCCTTAGTAACAATATCAGGCAGGCAATTCTTAACAGCTTAAAAATTCTGCTAAAATATGCAGCAATGGTACATGATGAGGTTTCCTTCACTGTCAGATTTTAGAACATCCATGTCTAAGGACACAGGAAAAATGCCGTGGCTTTCTGTTCCAACTCCGTTATTTCATCAAAGGGGAGATAAAAAGTAGAAAAATAAACTCTGAAAACTAAATTTAGTTGTGCAGCATGGAAGCTACCCAAACCTGCTAGAGATCTGGGCCAGTGTGTGCTTGTGAAAAACAGGGTCATGACAGCATCAAACCCAGCCTAGACTCAGGACTTCAAGCACCAGGCTCTTTACAGTCAAGTGCTGAAGATGGCCTTTGTTCCCCAGGGCTCTGAAGCTAAATAACAGTGAGGCAAACAAGTGAATGAAACAGAGCCAGCGAGATAGTTGTGAAGGTGTGATAAAAGTACAGAACACCACATGCTACAGCTTGCTCTTTCTCTAATCTTCGGCATGGAGAGAAGTGATCTCTAGCCTTCACAGCAGGTAGTGTTTTGTCTCTTTTCCATCCCCGTGGGATTCTGTGGTTTCAGTTCACTAAATCTTTAAAATTCTTCAGTCAAGAACTTGCAGTTTTTTCAGAACTCTGCCTTATTATGACAAATCTAAGAATTAGAGCTCACTTAACTACATTTAGATATAGAGGAGAAATCTATCTTTACTAAATTATTTTCTTAGCAAACATACTATGGAAAAGAAATCTGGAATAGCAAAGGCATGGTCTTTCCAATTGTTTTCCATTGAAGTCTAACATCAAAACAAAGGTTAATAAGTTGGAATTAAAGCTGTCAAAGGAGAGTGGCAGTTGTCCTGTGATTTCTGAGTGAAAAGCATTTCCACGGCCCTTCCAGCTGCAATAAATAGGTGACTATGGAGGGGACAATCAGTAGTATATAAGTAGTAAACAGAAGCGATCTTTTTTTACTTTCAAACCAATCCTTGAAAACTTGTAATAAAGATATGTAATAGCAAAATGCTTGTAATTTAATAAAACTTATACTAACAATTAGTATAAACATTAACAAAATTAGCTAAGTAGGATTAGGCTTGTTTACTTGAAAACATCCAGCCTGACGGGTAGGTGCTGAATGAGTCTGTCTTTTGCCCTGTATGCTCTGGTGCTTCTACAGCACTAGAATGAAACTGGAATTGAATTTATCTAATATAGGCTGGATATCTACTTTTTTCTCTGCAAGCACTTTGTCTTAAAATAATGTTGGTTGTCTTCTTAAACACAAATCAAGAGCTTTACAGAGGTTAACTTGAGACTTATACTAATATCTATGCAGGCCTACACCTATGCATAGAAAAACAATAGTCATACATCCCCCTTTATTTCTCACAAAGATGGAGCCTCAAGACCACTCATAAAGAACTTAATACATTTTGGAATAATATAAATATTTATCTTTTAGAGAAGTATCCTTGATCACAGCAAATCCTACTCATTGTGGCCTTTTTGTACTTTGACTGAAGTCTCCCTTGCACATAGTACTTCTCATATACAAAATAAACCCACATTCTTCCCAAGTCACCTTGCCTTTTGTTTTGAGGCTTTAATAGATGCTGTTAAGTATGCAGTAAATGATACTGAATAGCCAATCTCATTAGAGAGGTTCTCTATCTAGATATACCCAGAATGTTAAAGAACAGCTTTACCCTTCACAGATAAAGATGATATGCTACTCTCTGAGCAGCTGGGAAAAGGCATTTATCAGAAGTTACATATTTTTTGTCTATGCACTGAAAACTAACACAGTCAGCACTCCATGCACTAAACTGTTCAACTAAACCTAAAGATTTTTAAAGTTAACTATGTTCATCTTAAAACATAGTACAGATCTTTGCAGACGAGGAAAAAAATGCACTACTCTGAATTGTATATTTAATATAAAATAAATGAGAGCAAAATCTATTGTATATGATTCTTTGGAAGGGGGAAAAGCATACCTGGCAGGACTTTATATACTCCCAGTGCCTTTCAGCTATTAGAACCCTACACAGTGTTTGACATGACTTCATAAATTCATACTGCTTCAGTTGTAAAAGCTGTGAGGGATAGCTGAAGACTGCTGAGCCTAACGTATACAGAAAAAGACCTCTCTGACATTAAAATAAATATGTAAAGCTTTATAAACCACTCCTGTAAAAGTGGTTCAGTCTCTTCTTTTAGGCCTAATAGGAAAAGCCAGTGAAGATCTATCTTTTTTGCCAGTTTTACTGACTCTTGAGGAATCCTAAAAGCAATGCTTGTTCTGGCAACATTAAAGAGAAGGCAGAGACTAGGAAAAACACCAAGACTCAGAGCCTCCTCAGGTTGTCACTGACCTCTGGTCTTTTCACACTCTAATACCTGGCATCCCAACTTGTCTTGTGTTTACGACACAAAACAGCAAAATGCAGATCAGAACAGATAGTTCTTTGCTGCTGCTGTGCTTTTCTAAGTCCTTCTACGCCAGCCAATAATGCCTGTGTGAGAACTGCCAAGAATTTATTACTGGTGGCCTCCTTAAACAAGTAGTCCATACTTCTGTTGTGATAGTAGTACAGTCATACCATGTAGTTTCTAAACCCATCTTGCTATGGGGACTGATCATGAAAGATCCTTCTTTCCTCTCCGCTAATACTGAGTAATCGCTGTTAGTCTATAGTGCTGTACAGGGAAACATTTGGATGCAGCATAGCAAATGTACAGTGAAGAATACCAAATATTTTAGAAAGAAGAAAAGAATACATTTGTTACTGAATCATGTATGTTATGATGGCTAACATTATATATTTGTTGTAAAGTAAAACATTATTTTTATACCCACAACAAAACATGGACCTGCAGAACTTTTCAAGCAATCTTCTAACAGCTTCATGCGAGTCTTTTGCAGCTCAGGACTGTCCCATTCATCTGCTTCAACTCCCCAGTATAAGTCTATGACCTGGAAAATAGTATGCAACATTGTTACTTTATCATATGCCCTTTCTACCTATCAAATTAAAAATTAACTTTTGTCAACATTTCATGTACTGCTAAGGATTGCTCTACAGTGCAGTAAAAGGCAATGAGGTCGACATCCAGTCCTTACACAGACTGATAGGGTTTCCTTAGGTAAATAACAATTCAAGCCTCTTATTTTCCCACCCAGACAGCCCCTCCTGGGATAGTCTCTCATTTTACATTCATATATTTTCGCAGAGATTAGCATGACAAGATATAGATTTGATGTAGTCTTTATTTGCTGCTAGATTGCGTATAATGGATGGGTCAGAATAATGACAAAATGCATTGATAAAATCCTGGCTCCGTGGAAATTAATGGGAGTTTTGCTGTGGATCACAGTCAAGACCATGACTTGACACCCTGTGTCACTTGTATCCACAGGATATAAACTCATCCTGGGCACATGGCTCAAAAGCAAAAGATATGTGTGGTTCTGTAATATTGTACTTCCTTTGTTAGCTGGTCTTTGTTACTTTGGAAGCAGAGATTGTATAGATATGCAATGGCAGACAGCTTGCTGTTCAGCCTTTCATCTGTAGCTACTGACTCAGTTTTGTGATGGTAATTAGTTGCAAACAAATTCCTGGAAGAAACTGGAATATGGATGTTAAATTTATTTGAAGAAATTAAGTGAAGTGTGATTCCACTACACATTTTAACTAAAAGGCTGAATTCTTACTGTGGGAAATTTAATTTAAAAGAATAGGGATCAGATGTATGCATTTCTTTTAGAATAAAACTGATGGTACGTGCTATTATGCTCTCATTTAAGCTACTATTGCTTGTTAACATCACATATGTGACTTGAACAAAAGAAGTCCAAATAGATAGTTTAAAAAAAAACGAATAAAAATTGTATTAAGACAATTTGTTTATTGTAATATGATTTGTACTATGGAAGCACTCTGCCGTTTCCGTAAGAAACAGAATCACTAAACTAGCTGTTCTCTAAACAGACCATAAAATCAGCCTGAAGACCTAATATAAGAACTAATAATGGGTTAATGTAAAAGTAAAATTCACCAGTTTGCAGCTGGTTAATCTCCTTGGAAAATTTCTCATAACAATAAATATCAAGGTTTAAGACCTAATTGTAGAAGTAGTTATGCCCATGTTTAATTTCACTACCAACAGCCTCATTGGTTATTTCTGCCAGAAAAGTTTGGGACGTGTCAGTGTTTGCTGGAGTAGGCACACTGTTGCCAAATGTGAGAGGTAATGACTGATGATAAGTGAAATAGCCCAATGTATAGAATGCATTGTAGCTTACACTGCCAAGAAAATACACTTAAAATCTTTACTTATTACATGAACTCTGTTCCAAAATTTTGCTGGAACAAGCGCTTCTGCTTTACAAAACTGCATCTCAAGCATCCTTTCTATTTCCCTCATTTGCACTGATTTCTTCTCTGTCCTTTTCTCTTTTAGTCTCATTAGGAAAAAAGTGTTCCTTTCTTCCTCTCTCCCTTCTGTTATTTATCAATATGACCTCATTATTGAACGTCACATTGTATTCAGCTGTCTGATTACTTGAACGATATATGATAAAGCTTAACTACTCTAGTCATAAAATTAGAGCGTCTTAGCATACAGTCAAAAAAATTTGAATTACTGGTTGAATGAATTTATTTTGCTGCTCAAGTTCATCTGAAATAAAATCAATTTCTATTTTAATTAACTGTTCAGAAATTGTGTTAGTTCTGTAAATGTGAAGAGGAAATTCTCTGGAATAGCAGATATTGTAGGGGCTCAGTGGCTGCCTTCTGTGTGTTATAACATTATAGATTATTTTTGTGAGGTAACACAATTTTGGCACATAGGATGGTAACATGTTATAATTTTGTCCTGCAAGAAGAAATATTTTAGCCTTCAAGCCTCTGAAGACACCAAGAATTTAAAAATGAGGGGCTTATCGGTTATTCTTTATGTTAACTAAAATAAATAGGATTTACAAAATTGAAGAAATGAAACAAGAAGATGTGCTTCTGATTTTGAAGTATGTTTTTACTTATACTTGGAAAACTTGTGTGACAAACACCCACTCTAACTTTCAGTAAAGCTGCCAAGGTGAGACGACAACCACTGCTGTGCCAGGGCTACTTACACACAGTGCACTGACCCTGGCTTAGTTCAGTTCCACACTAGTCATGTAATGGAGACTTTTTGTTCATAATTCAGTGTTTCCTTTTGCTTATGTTAGCTTTTGTCCTACCAATCTGACAGTTTCACAGATTTTTCTAAGGAAATGAAATAATTTTATCTTTATTGCTTCCAAATGCTTAAAAAAACCATTAAAAATGTATTAATGCAAAATTCCACTTTCCTTCGAACATATTATCACATGGTGAAAATTATTTGAAACAGTTCATTGTTCCCAAGAAGAAAAGAGTATACTGTTAATTAACTATGGTTAGTTATCCTCCCAAAATTTTCTGTTACAACTGCTTTCTTTAATCTCTGTCCTCTCCTAAAAAAATACTGTGTTTCAGGTAGAAAACACCATGCACTCTGAAAGTCTTTTTCTGATTACCTGCTTTCTGTCTCCATCAATACCTGTTTTTCAGAAATATTTTCTGATTCAATGGAAAAGGAAGTCCATCAAGCCAACAGATTCATACAATGATTGAATATATTCAGTTCTGCTTCCACACACATGGTGGTTATGTTCCCTAACAGCTCCCACCAACCTGAGGACGCCTGACAGATCTCATGCTTTGCAACAACTGAAACACTTATCAGTGCAGCCAGATGACTCAGTGGAACCTGGAGCAATGAATGTACTCCAGTGCATTTCATGTGGGTCACAATTTATCAGGAAGAGGGCGTCTTTAGGACACCCTATATTGTAGCTCATTTGTGGTAGTTGCACAGAAGGTAGTTCTTGTTTGTTGAGTAGAAGATTACATATCAGGATGAAAAGTTATGTGTTCTGCTCTGTACAGGGAAATATAAATTTATCCCTGTATCTGAAAAGTACATAATACTTCCTTGACACCACTGCACTAAAACCAGTAGTCTTAATTTTGCATGCTAATGTAAGAAACTCAGTGTATCAGGAAAGGAAAAGGAAAAAAAAAAGTTTTGATAAAATCTATCTCACAGTCTCATCCAAAATGCCTTACTATTTTCCCTTGGTAATTTTTTGTACAGGTTTTCATACTTGGATTCCACAGAAATGTGATAGCTTTCTAGCTGTTTTCAGAAATGTGTCAGTGGAGCTGTCTCTCAGACCTCGTATCACATAAGGATGCTCCTGGTGTTGAAACTATATAATAAAATAATTTGCTTCCATGAATATCAACTAGAGTAAACGTAATTATTCCTCCCCTAGAGACTACATTACAATCCATCTGAAGAAAGATGTGTTTCATCTCACAAAGAACTCAGTGGTTTATGATCTCCTTGGAATAGACATTTCCCTCCTGTCACTGAGATGTCTCCTCAAAGATGACTGAGAAATAAAGAGTTTATATTTTCCATTTAATACCACATGGTTCTAACAGGAGAAATATGCTGTATTATTTAAATATCTTTTGCTATTCCTTTCATGTACCACTGCAGCTGGGACTTCCCAATCAGCTGATGAGCTAGGACCTTCAGATGAAATTCTTTGATAGCCATAATCAAAAATCACGCTGGAATTTACGACCATGCAGAATCAGCAACTCCACTGTGACTCAGGGAATTAAAACCAAATATCGTAATTTAAGAACTTGTTATTTTTATTAAACACCAGCTGCATGTACATCAAGAATAATACACTGGGAGGAACAGGATGTTCCATAAAAGGCATTAGCTGTTTCCAAGTAAGCTACACTCTGGAGAGCTGAGTTTTTGAGGTTGCTAAGCTGGGAAGTTAATACTAGTATGTGAGGAAGGCTTGAGGATGTAGAACCAGAATTTTTGAAAAACAGAATAACATTTTTAGAACATCGCATGCTGTATTTGTTTCTCTTAGCAGAGAGCCTATTCCAGGCCTGCTGACACATATGGGACTTTACTGGACTGTGAATTAGGATATAGCTGACTTAAAAGCACAAGTGGCTTTAACTGTGATGCCAAACTCGTGACAAATTCTACTGTATTTATTACCAGTTGGCTCTTACCAAAGATGTGGATGGGTCTATGTCTTCCATAACACAAAGGAAAACAGGAACTGACTGAAGCAATGGGAATTTTACAATTGACATTAAAGGAAGCAGATTCCATAGTATATAATCACAATAGAAATGTTCCACATTTGATTCATTTTGGTATCAGTTTCAATATTCACCTCATTAAAGTATTTTCCACACTGCAGTGGAAGACAAACCTGTAGTTAGAGTAGATACAATGTAACAATTATGTCAGTATACAGATGGTGCTACTTTAATAATTACATTAGGTTGCATCAACTTCAGTATGTTTTCTAGAAGTACAACACAGTAATTCAGATGTAACATTATTTCTTCTTAAATACTTTGAGTATCTAAAATAGAGGTGGTTTCATTAGGTTGCTAATGTGAAAGTTGTCAGTTTGTTGCCATATTGCTTTTAACACCTATGCAATGTTGCACTGTAAAACCCTGTTCTTTTCCTCTACTCAGAATTTACTTCAAATCTGCATGTAAAATAATTTAAGTACATCAATTCAGTACAATTAACATATGAAAGACATTTTTTTGTAGTTTTCTGTTTTACCAATCATAATAAAAATCTCTTCTAAATAGAGTTAATTTCAAGAAAAAGTAACACAAGATTCAACCAACAGAACCTACCTGAAATTCCAGCCCATAGTTTTCCCTGCAGAATTCTCTCAGCTTAGGATACACATGTTCTCTTAGAGTGCTCCTTTCTGCTATCGTATCTGTGTTGGGGAAAAAGATGTTATTAAAAATATTTAGATGACCTCTGTTCATTTAGTCAGAGATACAGATTTATCACATAAAAAAGAGACCTTAACATGCACACCCACCCTCTCACCCCCACCAAATTAAAATCAAGTGCTGGGATTTTATCTCCAAACTGTATGTTGTACAAACACATTTATGTGTTTGTATGTGCATCATTAGGCTTCATAAACATCTTACTATTGCAGCGTATTTCAATACAATGCAGCTGAATTAATTTTGTAATTCAGCAGTCAGAATTTCTTTATCAGTCTGACATATCTAATTTTCAGGAAGCTGAATTTTACAAATTAGAAACACCATGGAACAAAGAGATATACCAAAGATGAGAGAGATCTCTATACTTAGAAATAAGTCAATAACATGAATTACTGACATTGTGTCAAACACTATCACTTTCTTCACCATCTTTAATCTGATAGTATCTTAAAAGGAAGAAAGCTGTTAATACCATTATTTATGGTATCTTTTTGGTCCAGGTAATTCCTGCTGTCATACTAAATGCACAGTTCTGACATCATGTTATTCTAACCAAGCACAATGACATGCTTTTTGATTAGGTACAATAAGGCAATGACATCAAAATTATTATTAATTTCTGTCTATCCAACACATTTATATAAAACTTATCACTCAAGAAACATACTGTCAAATGTGAAGTAGATTTGGTTAGCAATGATATCTTCTGTAGATAACAAATTTTATTGTCTTTCCCAATAAGACTAAGATATGTGATGGATTTTGCTAGGTCTAGATTATGACCAGTGTCAACTGAGTTAAGACACAGAGGGATGACACTGTTGCTAAGTTATTTTCAAAAATAAAACACAACTGTTGTAAACCACTAGATCTGAGCACCATGTGATGAAAAATGAAGTGTTAACTTATGAATGATGGAGAACATCTGCTGCAGTTAAAGCAATATTTGTATAACTGCACTGAAACAATAGGTTAAAACCAATTTAACAATCCCCATATTGGTGTATATCAGAGATATGTATACAAATCTAATGATGTTTTGTTTATCACCGCCACAGCTGATACATCTAAGTCAGAGGTCTGTTCATAGAATCAAAGTCACAGTTTTATATTTTTTATTTTGACAGTAATAGGAGAGTGTGAAATCCATACTTCAATTAATTACACCGAATCCATAATATCCTTCTTAATATTTAAACATATCTTTGAAATATTACACAAATGTATGGTACAATTACCATTTATTTTTATAAACAGAAAGCAATCCAGAACAGCTCCAGAGAATTATTTCTTGTGAAATTTTCATCAAGGTGAAAAGGCTTAAAAGTACAGCTATGAGCTTAACCCAATTTATCTGAATTACCACAGTTCTTCCTTCACCAACTTTTGATGCGGAAAAAAGTCAAGGGAGCAGTAGTTTTCATAAAACATCCTCTTTAAGTGCAACAATATCATGTATTTATGATTTCATGTTTTACAATATACTAACTATATTAATGTGTTCTGAAGAACACAGTCCAGAAGCATTAGTCAAGTCCTTGCTCCACCACAAGCTTTCTATTTGACTGTGGGCACACCACTCAAGGCAAGATCCTGAATCTGAAGTGCTCAGCTTTTATATATCCGAGTTGAACACTGCAAATAAGACAGACCCTGCTCTGGACTACATTCAGAGGATTTTGGCCTCACTCCCCCTCTCCTCGCTCACTTATCTCTCAGGAAGTTATTACTCTTCTCTCCCTGGCACTGAAGAGGCTGCACCAGGAGTGCTGTGTCCAGCTCTGTGCACCCCAAATCAGGAGGATGGGGAGGAAACTGGAGACGCTATTGAGATGGTCAGGGGCCAAGAGCACATGGCTTCCAAGGGGAGATTGATGGATCTGGGCTTCTTTAATCTGGTGAACAGTCTACAACTACTTCTAAGGCACTTGCAAAGATGATGGAGCCAAGTTCTCTGTGGCAGTGTCAGACCGTACAACAAAGGCAACGATAACATATCAACAGCTGGGAAGCTCAGCTTGGACACTTAGGAGAAGCTCCTCTGTCCTTGGAACTCTTCAACACTCGACTAGGCAAGTTCATGGTTGACCAAGTTACTGTTGGCAGTACCTCAAGAGGGAGGTTAGCCCAGATGACCTCCTGAGTCCCCCTTGCAACCAGCGGTGATCCTGACCCTCAGAAGAACCTACAGGTTTGGTTTAGTCATCCAGGCCCCTCATAGAGTGCCTGGGAAGACTTTTGCTACTGCATGGGCCAGTGGGAGCAAAACTGTAGAGTAAAATAGCTGGTGCCAAGGACCCAATGTCCATGCCATATGTATTTCAGGGGATTTTACTTTGGGTTGGGCTCAACCCTCACAAACACTTGGAGTGCATGAGATCCTGGAGTTATCTTCCTGTTTTTAATCCGAAAGGAACCCAGTTCATGCGCACCAAGACTGCTCTATGATATGATATTAGATAGTGATGTTCAAGAGACCCACCTCAGAAATGTACTCCAGATCTAGATGAATACAGACATATCCTACATATATTTAGGAACAGACTGCAAAAAACAATGCTCTCAGCCCAGAGCTGCCTGAGATAGTACATAAGGAATAGAGGGACAGGTGAGTTGCTCCCTCCTTAGGATCCACAGTCATTAATATTCTCTCATACTTTAATGCCTAAGTCAACATTTTCTTGCAGAATGTAGTACACAGCTTACAAGGCTAATTAGCCAGAGGGTTGCACTGTGCCAACACAGCAGTCTTATTTTGGCTCCCAAAACACCTTTTCTCAGTGCTAGCTTGGAGTCACTGTACTGCATGGTGTTGCTGTACCTTGTGATAAAAGCTACATGCATACTTTGCTTCATCTGAAATACTTCACTTTTTTTTTTTTACCTTTACAGTAACTGAGGCCCTTAGATCAGTTTGTGATAGAAAGCTATATATTCTATATTCTTTGTCTTAACACAGGTTAATTTTGGCATGCAAGTCTATGAAAACACAGAACATTGTATCATCATGACTGAGTAGAACAAACTGTTGAAAACCAACTTACTACTCAGTTACTAAGCTAAAACAAAATTATTCTTGTCGCTAAGTGGAAATTAATCATGACTATCGCTTTATTATTAATGAAGAATCAATTCAGAGTTACTGTTAGCAGTTACTTAAATGATCAATGTGATAGCAGATAGAACAGTCTTAGTAGGGAACTAAAATAGGCTAAGTTGCAGAAACAACAGAAAAAAATTATTGGGAAAGGGAAGAAGTGAAGAGGAGTAAACATGATTAAATGATAAATGGGAAACATATTGTCTGAGATATACAACAGCTAAAACCATATCCTGCTGCTTGCCATTTATGCCCATAGGATTTACACTGCAGAACCCCACTGGTTCTAGTTTTAGAACATGGTGCTGTTTCCTGCTGAGTAACTTGTAGAGTCTTGTTCACAAAATGAAACAACACACTGCAAGAGTAGTGCTACATTTCTAATACCTTATAAATGAAATTGAAAGAGATAAAACATTCCTTCAACTAGAACTGTGCTCTGGATAAGATACTTGGAGTACCCATCCTGTATTTTTATTCCTGCCTAATGGAATGTGCTTATCTCATTGGAATTTGCATCTGGTGCTTATATTAATGAATTTTAAGAATCCCTGTATTTGCAGTAAGTTGCAAAACTTTAAGGAAACAAAAGTGCATGTAGTTAAGATGAACTAGAGTAATTAGTATGGATGGCAGATAAGCTAGTTTAATTAAATAAAATCTAACCTGATTTACAGTGACAGCAAATCTGTGAAGCTGGCAGATCCTAACAACAAAAATGTCACATAGGCAAATTCCACCTTCCAGGCTGCTGCTGCAGATGAACGGATTAACTAAATGACATTCTTCTAACAGCTAAAATGAGAGTATCGTTTTGAGATGAGCTTTGTACACCTCCTAATGTTAATTCTGATACTTTGAAATCCAAATAATAGTCCACAATAAACTGTGGGAATGAAACTACATCTGCGGAAAGATAAGACTTACCCACCGCCCCCAACCCTAAGTCTGTCTCCAGTACTTAAATGAAACCAAAAAACAAGGCTATCTTGAGCAAGACGGTGACTTGCTGAATGCTCAGCTTCCATACAAGTGCTAAGTCTTGCAGACGGTTGCCTTCTAAGCCAGTCCATAACCACACCGTCCTACCTACTGCTACACTTTGAAGTGACAGAATGCCATCACAGCCTTTCCTCTCCCTGTGCATGCTGAGGACTGAACTGAATTAGCCACATATGCATTTACAGCCTTTTTGCCAAATAATAGGCAATCACTGTTTAAACATGACTGTTTGTGTGAGGTGTGATTTCTGAAGGCTTGCAGCTCAGTCAAATCACTGCCAGTTTTCATTAGAGTACTCCAAGGTGCTGCTTCTCAGTGTGAACCACTTCCATGCCAAAGTCTGACCTTCAAACACAAGCTGTTCTGCTATTAAAGTTTCTTATTTTATTTTTAATAGGGAAAGTAAATTTTACATTCTTGTGTTAGTAAACAGATGATGTGTATTTACAAACAGTTGCCAAATATTAATCTCTGGGATAAAATAAGTCATGGAAAATAGCCTAGTTGAAGAAAATTTCAAAACATACATGCAAGTGAACAGAAAGAGTTAGCATGGAAGCCCAATAGAAATTGCCCATTTTCAAGCACCAGTTATTCTGCCCTAAAACCAAAAAGTTTCTCTTCTTGCTGGGGTTGTACTGGTCTGAGTTCAGCCAGTGATGGGAAAGGCTGTTTCATGCATGTGGGCTGCAGTCACACTATGACTCTTACTCAACCAAGGCTTGATGCAGCACAATAACGAGGTTGCTCAGCCCCACCCTGCTATCATGTGTTGCACAGGGGGTGCCAATGTGGGGACAGTGAGTGCCACTCGACCACCCTCAAATGTGCATCACATTCAACTTGACAGTATGTTCTCAGAAATGTAACCCATGAGTAACCTTACCCATGCATGATGCAAACCAATACCCTCAAGCAGGGGAAAATCCTAAGCAGGAAGGGTGTTGGCACTGCCACTGTTTGACTGACAAAGGAACGCTGCATTACCCAGCTCACGGGAGCTGGTGGAAAATTTGTTGACTGACATAACATGTTGTGGCAGGGAGCTGAACCTGGAAGAACCAAGGCAGAAAAAGAAGAAAAAAGCTGCCCTTGCAGCTGTTGAAGGCACTGCAGAAATGAATGTCATACGGGGTTGCAGAGCTGCCTGCAGGTTTCATCTCCAGCCTGTCACCCAGGGAAGAGCAGCTCCTTGTAAGCACAGAAGAAACAATTTCTGAATCACTCCTCCTTTTCTTGGTGTTCCTGTGCTTTGCACTGGGTCAGGACAGAAGCTTGCTGGGGGTCTTGACCTCACCTCTTCCATAGCCTACTTCCCTGCTAGCTTGGTCTCCTGCATAAGTGCACACATAGCTGTTTATTACCACATAATGTTGGAGTCTCTTGTGCAACTATGGAAGCCCTGGATGAGCAGAGAACTTCTAATTTACTCCTGAATGCACGTCCACAAAGATACTCAGCTATTTGCTTCCTCTAAGTATTCTAAATGTTTAGATTTGGTGGATGGGCAGGCCAGATTCTTGCTGTAGGATTTTTTTTAATGCATTGCAATATTAAGAAATGTGGGTGTTTTATAACCATTGTCTGTTAACCACAGCGAGAATTTCTGCACTTGAATTATCTAAGGTTATGATGCAAATAAGGTTAAAAATTACTTAGCAGCAATACCAAGTAAGGAAGTGGCTGCCAAGCCTCTTAATGGTAGTATGTTCTTGTCACATACGACGGAATTATTCCTTTTAAACTGCCTTTTTACTAATAATGCACAATAGCATTGTGTATTACCCCTAATACTAAAAGCTTTGAATACCAGTAGGTAACAAACATCCCTAAATATTATGGAAACCTTGTCTCTGAAAATAATACCATAATAATAAGTCATTTGCATTTCTATAGTGCCTTTCATCTGAGAGTCTCAGAGCACTTTGCAAGCAATGACTTTGAATCATGTAGCTGGTAAGAGAGGGAAAAATGACTTGTGCTACCTAGTACCCCTGCCTGCCTACAAAAGGCTCCACAGACTCTGCTGTCATTAGCTTCCCCTGCGGTTTCTGTGAGTAGAGAGCCTTAGAATAAGCATCCAAAGCTTCCCAAGGCTCTTTTTCGGTAGACTGGGAATGGGAAGAGATTGGTCTGGGTCACTTCTTCCAGTGTCCCCTCCCTAAAAAACACTGCCAACCTTCAGGTCTCTACTGGCTCTCTAAGGCAAATAAGAAACTGGACAGACTGAAGGCCATTCATTAATTAAACTAAACCCATAACTGACTGTAACCCTCCAAATAAATTCTCACTAGCAAAATACTGCAACATTACTGTGACGTACACAGCCTGATGGTGGGAGCTCTCTCACGAGATGTGCAGAAAGTGTGCGTGACTCTGCTGGGCTAGGGAGGATTTAAGTCACAGTCCTTCAGCTCAGAAGTTAGCATGCTAGCCACCAGGCTATTGTATAACAACATTGGTGGCACCTCCCTTCCCTCAAACTTCTCAGTTCTTAAAATAAGTAAGTAAATACAAAAACAGTGGGCTGAGTATTTGAGCCCAAAGGAATGGCTGCTTGGCACAAAAGTCAGAAGAAACGAAAAATAATATTAAAATAGTAAGTAATCCTGAAATGTGTCTCTCAATTCTGAAGAAATGACAGGATGTGACTACAAATATGTGGTCTACACCAGAACATTTAAACAAACACATTTGCAGAACAAAAGACCTAACTATCTGAGGCAGGATTCAAAATTTAGGGCATAATTATAAGCCTAAAACTTCTAGTGGCAGCAATTTTCTTTTTAGCTCCAAATCAAACAATATTGAATTTAAAACGAGGTGTAGTTTTAAAACCTGTTTCTCTGAAATGTTCCCTACTGTCAGTTTTTCAACATGACAAATTTAAAACAACACATACAGAATATGTATTTATTATTTTTTTAATTATAACGTTTAATAGCTGGCCACATTTCACAGTGACATCTTAATTATAAAATACCCTTCATCCTGACTGTTAATATGATTAACCAGTGCCACCTATTGGCTTAACAATAACACCCAGTTGTCAATTTATATGCGTAAGAAAATAAGGCAACTAGCAAAATCAAAGCGGTGAAAACCCATGTTGACATACAGAATTTAGGGGAAATATCAGTATGGAACTGACATGACAGAAGGGAAAAGCAGTTCCTATATCCAAATATCATGATTGAAATTTTCATTATTCACACATGATTGTATTCCCAATTTAATACAAATGTTGGTTTCTAAGAGTTCTCAGTTTTATTACGTGTACAGTATGCTTACATGGAACAGATTTGGAGTCTGATCTGAAGGCTGGTGAAGTTAATGGAAAGATCTGTTAATCTCAGTGGATTTTAAATGAAATTCTACATTTGTGGCATATTTTGCAAACCCCGTACCTTCTGACACCTTACTGACTTCCACAGAGTTTGAATTAAATCCTTCAATCCATAAATAAATTAATAAATAAACAAACACACACTCATTAAATTTAGTGGGTATGGTATGGGTGAGGACTCTGAAGTAGAAGTTTATCTCATAACATATCCTAATAACTAACCTCACATTAGCCCTTGGGAACACAGCACCCTTACATGTAGATGTCCTCAAAGAAAGTAGAAGAGTTAGGTTGACCTGCAATCCTTTCACGATTCTGCAAACAGCACCTAGATTGCAGCTTGGGTGCCTAGGCATCTTTGCATCCCTTGACTATGATTTGTGGCAAACACTGCAAATGTAAATGCATCTGCATGCAAATGCCAATGCACAGTGGGAGCTTTAGTGGCATCCTGGGTTGCAGGCAGAATCTCTCCAGGGGAGAACTTTGCATTCTGCAAACTGCGCAAGATGAAGAATTTGAAAAAAATCTAATTCTTTCATTTAATAAAGCAAACTAGGAAAAGCTCTTGAAAACATGACAATTTACAATTATTGTCATACAATTAAATGATGTGACAGGAGAAACCGAAGACACAGCACATTTAGAAACACCAAAATTAAGTCTGAAAATTATCTCTGCAGAACACCAAAGCTTGTTACAACTAAGCACTGGAAAACAGCAAAGCCTGCAAGGACAAGAATTTGCAACTATAATCAAAATTAATGTGAAAGAAAAACTTCTTGTGAAACCTAAAGGAGGACTTCTGAGTGAGCTGTGCAAAAATGTGTAACAAGACATAAAAAGGGCCAGTGCAGTAAAAAAGATACGTGCAAAATACTACTAATTCATCTAAAGGTGTCAACTCACACTTCAAAAAATATGGAATTACCTAGAAAGCGGAACAAAATCTGTACAACACTGTAAAATGTTTTAAATAATAAGTTATGTGTACTGCAGTAGCTTTACTATTTTATTTCTGACATCACTAGACCAAAGAGAAAACAATCAGGTTATGTTACTAAAGCACTTAAGGTAATGAGACAGTGGCAATCAATAAAGCAAAGGGATGTCACAGACTTCTTGCCTCCTAACTGAACTGCAGATTCAAGTGCTGAAAGCAAACAAAGTAGTATGTTGTAGGCTTTGAGAAGGCAGAAAGCAGAGATGAGCCATAAAAAACCATGAGAAAGCAAGGCTCATAAAAGCACACACATATTTCACAGTACAGGCCAGCACAGGCCCATTAAATACACCCTGTTCTGAAGAAATTCCAATAAAAAATCCTACGTGACTTTACACCTGACAGTTCTGCAAAGCTATGGAAGAGCTCTGCAAGCACTGTTGGCTCTCTGGTAAAGTTGCCCTTGCCTTCTCTAAATGTTCTATTTAAATTCACAAGCTACAAAGTTCTAATCCAGGTTGTATTCTTCCTTAAGTTTGGTGGAACATGGCCACGGTTTGGGCCAGTACAGAAATGCTGAAGTCAGTCAGGCCAGCTGAAAAAGTATGACTGATAAACATAGTCTACAGTATGGGCTTCAAGTAAAAGATGTGAAAACTTTTACGCCAGAAAATGAAATAGTCTTGAACCTGACACCTGTGTGTGTGCAGAGACGTCCACAGAAGTGAGAGGTGCTGCTTGCTATCAGTGCAGTACATTTGCATCAATAAGTAGGAGTTTTCTTTGCAACAGACTTTTTTTTTTTTCTTGATGCTAAATGGGGAGGACTATTAAATAACATCACTGCACAGTCAGAATAGTTCTTGGCTGCTGTAGAGACAGTTATCAAAGATGAAGAAACTAAATGACAATCCCAGTAAAGGAGAGCAGCTGCAAGAGGGCATTAAGCCCAGAACAATGTGACTACATGAGGGAGGGATGCCAGAAACTCAACCACGCCTTGCCTAAATAAGAGAATCTCAACTGATTTCTCTACAGGACTTTCACATACCGACAGACAACTTCTACCTAGCTATAACCACCCACTTACAGGCACTGTGGTACAACAGATTTTAAAACTGAGAATTCCAGGTGGGGTCTGTGCTAAAAGTCATTGAACATGACCAAATAATTCACAAAACTGGCTTGTTTTGATGGTTTATGTAACATCTGAGAGGAAAACTCACAGTGATTGACATGTAAAGGAAGAGTGATTTATCTTACCTCTGTTCTCCCTTACTCTTTCCAATTCTAATGATTCATCTAAGTATTATTTTTAGTGAACATTATATAATCCAGTTGAAAAGGCCATTTTTAATAAATTCTACAATGTGTCTGTTTTTATGAGTAAAATTTTTTCTGATGCCTCAATTTTACTAGATATTGTTTTCTTGTTCCAGATTTTATTAATTTCTTCTGCTTGTTAACCACAGTTGGTTGATTATATATATTAAGGTAATAGTAAATTTGCATCTTAACAATCTTGAGGAGTTAGTAATTGAAAATGGATAATACAGGTTCTAGTCAGTAGCTCTGTTTCAGAAGCAGATGTAGTTGAAACAACCAAGTTCAATTTCTCACAAATATCTTTCACAAGTGTGATGCAGGAAACAGTATTTGAAGAACTTCTAGAACTGGCATACCAATTTAATCAGTCAGTGACTGAATTACAGACTGTCTCCCAAATTAGTACTTTCAAGTTACTGTAGTCATCTTCCCCACCTCTTTGCTCTTATTTTCACAAGAATGATACCCAATGACTTATAATTACCTTTAAAGATCTTCTGTGATGCTATACTCTCAATGGCAGTGTAGAGGATGGCGTAAAGGGTGGACTTGACTTCATTTCCGTTTCTTGCACTGCCAGACTCCTACAGTCTTTCTCAGTGCCTCTGAAGTTATCTGTCCCTTGGCCACTGAATACATAAAAACATGTGCAAGCCATCTTTCACCTTCCACACCTGTACAGGGTTAAATGCAACTGAATCCACAACTGGGGATCTCATTTCTTTTATTTGAAACAATTCTGAATTTACATAATGACTATGAGGAGGTGACTGTGGTATTAATGCTGGAACAATACACCAGCAACGGAATTGCTTAATAGAATTATATAGTATTATACATAGTTGATTATAGAAAGTATAAAATAGAACAGGCATAATTAAAACAGATGAGATTTAAGGAGTTCATTTGCATTTTTAGCTCTGTTTTTAAAAGAAAGGAGGAATAAATAATGATGTCTTCTATACGTCTTCTGTTCTCCTTTGAAAAATATTTTTAACTCAGTGACTGACATTAAACAAATCTGACTGAATTACATTAATCTCAAATATAATGAATATCCTACATGAGAATAAATCACCAGGTAAACAATCCTGTAAGTGAGCCTCCTCCCATTCTTAAATAAACCACCAAAGAAAAAGTTGTAACGAGCTATTAGACCCTTCATAAATGCCTCATTTGCAGGAAACCTTCACCTGAAACAAGCAGGCCGCTACAAGACATACATCCATGGTAAAATAATTTTTATGGGAGTTTATTGCTTTATATTATCTATCTTTTGCATGGATGCATAGATTGGCTTCCTGACATGGTAAAAGAATGAAAAGGCAGAAACTGGATTTGAGAAATTTATGAATAATGACATACACTAGTGCAAGTTACTGAAACTTATTCTAAGCAAGGAAATTTTCAGGGAATTTTTTTCCCTTTGGCCATTTATATTGACTAATGAGCTTATTTTGTGTCTGTGCATGTTGCTGTAAACACTGCCAGTAGTGCTATGGAAAATATAGTGCAGCAGTATGCTGTACAGTCTGTTTTCCTGTGTACTTTCTTAACTAGCTTGGAGATAGCTCATGAAGAGCTAGACAATCTTCCCTCAGGAATGACACAGCTACGTTTGATCCTGCTTCAGGCAGGAGGACAGATCTGAAGGCCTCAAGAGGTCCCTTCCAGCCTCCTGGTCTGTGATTTGCACAACAATAATGACTAATGAAATAACTGCCCTATGTCCCTTGGACCTCTGTTATGACCACATATATCTGGTTTAAATGGCATGTCATTTAACTCAATGGCACTCATTTTGCTCACCACAGATTGCTTAATTCTTTATAATCCCATCTTGTAAATGACTTGCATTTCAAAGTAAATCATCATACAAACTTTGTTAGTGTCCGGATACACCAAATTAGGGATCACATAAACAGGAATGCTTCAGTAACTTGCCTCAAGAGCATTGCATAATCCTTCATCACATTTAAATGTAATCCGATAAATATGTAAGCAAATCAAGACCATTATCAACCAATAATATGATTTTATAATTTTCCTAGTATTTTCTAGTAACCACTCCTAAAAAGAGGATCAACACTTCCTGCTCACTGCTGTTAGTATCTGAGCTATCAGAAATATTATAGGGTGGAAAATGGAGAAAAATAGGCATTTTCTTCAGAACAACTAACTTTGTCTTGCCAGAACAGTATAGACTATGAATCTAGCCACTATGACTGTTATCAAGTAAGAAAATATTTTTCTTCTGATCTACTTTTCTAGAATTTGTGGGGTCTTTATTAAACAACAGTAGGTATGAAAAAATAAAAATATTAAGTCCTTCATTTTAAGAAAATCACTTATAAAGCAGTCATACATGATTTATGTTATATTTGATTATGCCAGTAAAGCAAGGTCCTCTAGATGTGTCATGCTGACATAGTTAGGTGTGGAAAATTCCTTAGAGTCCTGCATGACACATTGGACTCCTTTAGATTAGACTCCATACCTTAAGCTCCTTAGATTATTGAACACTGTCATTTCCTTATTTATTTCTTAGCATGGCTCCATTTTAATAACCCCAAGGAAATACGGAGATTCAGATAACTAGGTCTTCACAGTTAAACTGGAAAAGTTACCTTGGAAAAGCTGTTACAAGTACCAAGACTTAACTAATTAGTAAAGCAACTAGACCATTTCATGGAAGCAAAGGATCTCACAGACTATTAAACACAAACATATAATCTTTATCTTTTTGTCTTTGTTGTAATCTTTTATTCTTTCATCATGCATCCAAAACTGCCAGGGTCAGAGGAGGAGTATTGGGCTCCTTAGGACTAATTCACTAAGTCCAATCTTACTGCATTTGCTTCTAGTTTATCTTACATATAATAGGTGACCTGTGTAACTCTACAGATACGGGTAACTCCTCTCATCTAAAAGTATTAAACTCACATGGTTATTTGATGGTTGTCAATCATTTAAAAGTAATCTTAATCTAAGAAAATCCAGTCAGTGAAATTGCTTGGGGATAAACATTGAGTGTAAACTCAGGCAGTGTCAGGACTTCTGTCACACATACTCTGAAGTGCCAGTCATTTCTTCCTACACTGCACAGTCAGGCATCAGCCTTGTGCAACACAAATACACAACACTAACTAACAGATAGTATGTATCAAAACCACAATGCTAAAGGGATTTTTGGAGGGTTTGCACAACCCATTTATTTTGCCAATGATTTTTAACTTTGAACTTCTATATGCTTCTGAATGTCGAATGTCTATTCTGTACTTTTATGAAGTGTTGTAGCTTGTAAGAAGTGCAAATGCTTTTTAATAATACAAACACATCAAAGGGTCTAGGCTTCAGAAATGCCCACTAATAGCAAACACTACCATTGGGGAGCTCTCTGAAACTAAAGCTGATCAGATAGGACTCTTAGGCTTGAATTCTCATTTCATCTTAATGTTTTGTAAAATGATGCTAATTAGAGACTCTAAAAAATATTTTTACAAATAACATTGCTACGTATCATACATACACTATAATAACTACGTCTCGATACCTGATTCAGATTAACAGAGTGTTGGAGGACAAAGCTGAAGATTTATAAAACATAGGTGAGACTGCGAAGGTACTCAGTTGCTAGCAGGGTGAAATGGACTCTATTAATAAACACTTTTTAGTATTTAATCATACCACAGAGGCACGTTACTATACTGAAGACTGCAGCTGTGCCACCCCAAGCAACCGCTAGGAGCAGGTTGTACAAGAGTATTTGTCAGGCTCTGACAATTTGAAATCTCATTTGTTTAGCTATTTGATCAGTCCCAATGATTGATACATAGCAACAGCATGGCTCTGGATTAAGCCCAGTGAGGAAGTCCTGCCATTTGCTTGTCTTTCCAGTTTCTGGCACCAAGTGTGTTTTGAACAGCCTGATAAATCTAGTTTGTAAAGGTGGCATTTTTTCTCTGGATCCAGATTCTGTGCAAGAATGACTGTAGCTGCTCAGGTGTAAGGTCTATCCAGCACAGCGTCTTGTCTCAAACAATGGGCAATACTAGATGCTTATAGAAGGAATTTAAGGCCAAGTCAAAGATAGAGGCAGGCATGTAATTATGGTGGTGATGGGGTGGCTTGCAAGAGTTGCATGTGGTGTATCTCCTCCTTGCCCAACACAGCAGCACGCACATGGTGCTCTCCACTGACTTCTGGCTCCCTCCTCTTTACCTTGCTACACTCGTTGTTTTCAGCTACCTGTGATTTAGCCCTACTCCCCTTTTGACCAAAGATATTCTAAGTAAAAGCCTCTCTCCAATACAAAACTAAAATTAATAAGAGTACCATCAGGGCAGTGGAGTTGCACTAGCACAACCATGATTAAATCAGATTCTCTAATTCCATCTATTATTACCCTTCTTTAATTAAAATTCCAGTAAGGTGATAAAGCAGTTGTCTTGAGCAGCACTGCCTATATTAAAAACTGCCAGATTTCTCTGTATTCCATACACATGACTATTTATGACAACATTATATTTATATCTAATACCTTCACTGTATTAAAACCTTAAATTACTGGTAGCTAAATATTACTAATATATTATTACTGCAGCCTGAAAGGGTAATTTATCACAAAATACTCTTTCAGCAGATGAAAATGCAAAGATATTTCATTTGTTTCAGATGAAAAAAAATGCTGCTCAGGCATTGCCCTCATGTCTTGAATTAGAAGTTCAGTAACTCCTCGATCTAAAGTTTACTTTCCATTACAAATATTTTAAAATTGTCCAAACAAAACTTCAGTCTTATGGTCTAATGTAAGATTTTCTCTTGTGTGTTTACACACCTGTGGACACATGTAAGTTTCTTAAAAGGAGATATTTTGCTGCATAAGCTTAGAGAGAGGACGCCGAGATATGTACCCTTCGTACTACCCTGTTCTTACGTGATTACACAAATCCCACCACAGAATACACGTGGTCTCCTTGAAACAGCCTTGGAAATCCTCTTCAGTTTGCTGCACAGCAGACTGTTGCTTAGCTGAGAGGTCACCCCACTGCCCTTGATGGGGCAGGAAAGAAGCTCCCCTGTGTTGATGGGGGAAGGCACTGTAACGCTGCATGCACAGTCCTGCCTCTCATTTCAAGCTAGGTTTCATACCTCGCTGAGGGAACGATTCACCATAAGGACTCGATTCAGTACTACTTCTGTCCATCATCAAACATACAATTTGAGAATATCTGAAGAAATAAAGCAATTATTTGGAAAGTTAGAAAGGAAGAAATGAACTTGTAGGTTCTGCTCCGTTCTAATATTATTTCTTCAGTGCTAAGAAAAACATTGATCAAACCTAAGCTGCAGGTACATACAACCCTGAATGTTAACAAGTTTATTTGTGGATAAAATCTAAACTGCTCTGTAAAGCTTTTACTTTTAAAACAGCATTTAACAAAACCTAGGCTGTTCTTCAGTAATGCTAGAATTCTAACCTTGAGTGATGCCCTTTGAACATAAATACTTGGTTCTCACAAGGGGTTCTAACAGCAAGTTTGAAAATAGTCTATGACAGTGGCTTGAGTTTTCAACATCCATTTATGCCATTTATGCCATACAGTTTATACAATCTCATATAATTTGCATATATGTGTGCATGTGTGTATACACACACACTATAGACAGATATGCAAAAATTATAAAAAATACAATTCTAATAATTTTAATTTTAATTAAAAAAGAATCGTCATTGGTTAAAAATTTTAAGTGCTACTTTTTAAGTAGATAGGGTAAATACCTAATCCGAACTTTTGGAGCTGGTAATTCCAGATGCTGCTTAGCAGGAAGGTGACTGGATTTCAGATAACTTTGCTTATTTCTAAATATGAAGAAGATACTGAAGATATGCTGTTTTACTAAAAGAAAACAACCCACACCTCTCGATCTTAGTCTTGTTCCCCAAACACAGATCCTACCTTTTGAGTATGCGAATGAAAAATTTTGTTGAATATCAAACAAAAGTTCTCAATGTCTACACTTGTGTATTTAGTACATTTAGAGCAAATCCTTAGCCCAGTCCCCAGGCTGCATCCGCGAAGAACTCACAAAAAGAACAGGGGGACATGAAAAGCCGTTCTTTTCATACAGTTTATCAACAGTTTCTTGAGTTTGTCTGTCCAGCAGAAGAAACTTCGATCCAATTCAATCTCCACCCTAGCCCAAAACGATCATTTCCTCTAACAGGAACAAAGGCTTGAAGACCTGTTCAGCAAAAAATCATCTTGTACTGGTTCTGCTTGAGATCTACCGGCCCTGCCTTGCAAAACAAAGTCAAAACCTACATGAGACTTGCTCATACAATCTCAAGAAGAGTCAGATCTTGCTTCCTCCTTAAGCACGCCAACAACAGAGTTGTTCTGTGGCACAAAAGGAAGGAGGGAAAACTCCACACAGAGGCAGAAGTACTGAAAATGGCAGGCTTCTTTCCAACCTAATGAACTGCAAGTATCTCTGACCTCTAGGCCTCCTGAAATAAGACATATTTTAAACCAAGACCCAAACCAAACCCAGGTACTTTAACCATGTTGGCCTCCCAAACTCTGACTTTACTCAACTTTATCTCTAGAACTATCAAACTTCTTTTTTTTTCCCCAAGTGTAGCTCGGTTTGTAGCTCTTAAACATTACAGTGATGTGCGTCACGTAAGACCATAAATAGGTACAAAGTTAGGTAACCAGAACTAACACTTAGCACAAAAAAAGTCCTGGAGTTATTTGTCTCCACATCTCCGCAACACCTCCCTTGCAATTTCATGCACTTGAACATCTGTGTTTTCCTTTAGCTAAGGAATAAATTCCACCCAGATTATATAAAATTGTCTTTATAAAAAGATTTTCATGCAATGTACCCAAGTAGGGACACCATATGGTATTTTGGGGCTGGACAAAATGGACCATCATTAACTAAGCATTATTCTGGCTTTTGAGTATTTTTCCACATTAATATTTCCTCAATTATATTTTTCTTAAGGGAAACAACATTTCCGATAAAAACAATATAGTACACCTGGAACGTGCTAAGAATGCAAGGTTATACCTTTCTCTTACCACATATGGCAAGAACTTTGTAATTAAAGCAATCATAATCCTTCATATTTTATGAGTTATCCACCCTGATGTTCAGGAGCACTAAACTACAAATGCACGTAACATTTCTCTCAATGTACATCAACATGCATAAAAATACATGTAATTCCTGCAAAGCAGCCTACAATAATAGATCCAAACAAAAAGATTGGTGGTCCATCTCTGCAATCATTATTTATAGGAATAATCCTTTTCTAGTCAGCGAAACTAACAGCAGGTGAGAATTTTGCTTTATGTATCATGAGAAAATATGTAAATTGGGCATCAAGCATTTCTAGTTTATTACAATTGAATACAATGTTCTGGATGATGCATGTCAACAGAAATAAGTTGAAAAACTCTATAATAACACAAGAAAACTCAAACTCATTCAATAGTGTAAGAAAAGGAAATCTCACTCAGGCAATCTATGAGGAAGCTGGTAAAGTTCCAGCTGACAGGTTAGTTTTACACTGTGCTGTTACAATGGAGGCATTAAAGTCGTGGTACTATCAGTAGTATCTTCTCTTACAGTAACTTCTTAATTTTACATTCCTACATGTATACGTAGGACTTCATTATTAAGATTGTTAATCATGCCAAAACTAGTATTAGTTTAGGTTTTTTATATGTAGCTAGTTTTACAGTTTTAAAAAATGGGTACTGGTGGCACAGAAACCACGAGGAACATAGCTTTTCTGTATTAAAAATGGCTGTTAAAACAAAGCTTGTCCATGATCTCATCACATTTGTTTCTGTTTGTGCAACAGAAATGTTTTTCATGGCTAAAAATTGGCTGAAAAGTATTAACTGTCAAGATCCAATAAAAGCAATCCTGTACTGGAACTTGGGAAGTATGCAGAGGTGCTGCACAGAGGAGAGAGAGCAGTATAGAGCTGAAATAATGGATGAAAAAGGGAGCATCCTTACCACGTGAAGTGCTAAATGCAACCCTCTTTACACTTTGAGATAAGACTGGCTAACACCACCAATGTCAGGACACACTCAGGTGCTATATAAAGGTATTATCCTGTCTTCAATGGAACCACCTGTGTGTAGGATTTGGCTTTACACATATCCCTCGTCACTGCATTCATTTGTGTCTGTTAAATTAGACATGAAAGGCACCTTCACAACCAAAACTTAAAGAGCTCAGAGTAAAAAATTATCCATGCCTTAACTAATCAAAGCTATAGTAACACCTTAATTCAAACCAGCAAAGGGCTAACTTCCCCGCTTTCTGAAGAGTCAAGAGAATTTAAAGTTACTGGAGTTTTGACTGTATGTTCCAATTCACAGGATTTAACCAATTCTTAACTCTGTTTAAGGCATCATTTTCAAGCAAGGCTTGTAATATTGCTGTATATCACCACATAATTTCTTGAAATAGCAAGCTTTGCAACTCAATGTTTGAAGTAGTAACGAGAATCATTGGAATGTTCTTAACCTACATAGGGGCTGATGTCACAGCTCTATGTAACAGAACCATACGGAAGTGTGTACCTGTTGTATTTAATATGAACTGTATCTTAATGGCAAGCATCTATGCAGACACTACTGAGTAGCAGAGCAACTGTCATTAACTGGTTGTTGTTACAGTCCACAGATTTCTACATGTAACAGTAAAAGCACTTATTACAATCAGTGAATATAACTTACTTTCATTATCACTTTGAAGCAATAAAAGTATCTTGAAAACCCCCAAAATTATTTAAAGCAAAATCTTCAACTTCTCTTAGCCAAAATACATATTTAAAATATCTGATTGCTTATATCTACTGAAATGACAAAACACTTACTTACATTCAAATAATAAAGCAACTTCAATGTTTCTAAAGATCCAATAATCTTCAGTGATATGAAGGTTGATTAATTGATATCAACAATTTGAGTGAGACAATGCTGTTAACTACTAGGGGAAAATACAGTTTCACTTATCTACAACATTTCCTCCAGAAAACAAGAGACTGTAAAACGAACCAATTTTGTTCCTATTACCCATGCTTACTGTCGCCACTCACTGTTCTTTTTAGAGATTTCTGATTAAGACTTTTTACAAATAACTATTTTCCTAGCTGCATAATAAAACATATTTCAGTCATACTAAAGTATGTTGATAAAGAACAGACCAGACACTGATTCACCAGAGTTCTCCAAAATACACTTGTTAAATTGATATAATTCAAGAAAACCTCTTTTAAGTTTGCACGCTTTAGGTTGTACATGAAGTTTTCTCGTGACTGCTAGCAGGATTGATCCCTAAGCTGCTCTGGCACCACAGTTCTGATCCATACAGAGCACAGCTGCGGGTGTTCAATTCTACCTCTGGGAGTTTGGGGACTCACTGTCCCTGTCGGGAATGCTCTGCATCAAGAACAACAGGTATAAACTGTATTATGTGCTGAAAATCAACAAGGGAGGCCTTGGTGATGCAAATATACATTGTGGTTTGGGGCTTAAATATTTTTAAATAATTTACTAAGTAGGAAGAGTTTAACCTTTTTTTTTCCAGAACTCTTGCATTGTGAACTCTTTTAGGTGTTTTGCCAACAGCATTTCTAAGTGCTTTACAAGACAGTATCTAAACCCCATTGTAGGCTACTTCTCCTTGTTTATCCATACATACTTTTTTTATGGTCACATGCAGTTAGCAATACTTCTGTAAGTGGTATCACTGATAAATAGTTATGGCTGTTTCCCATCATCTAGAGTCCCTAAATGTTCATAATCAAAATCTGTAACCACTCTGAAATTTCTGTCCCATACTATCATTTTTAAAACTAGAAGCAGTGTTGTCGATAAAATTTTGGACGTGAGAAGTGTTAATCCTTGTGGACCATGTGAGTCTGCAAGGAAGCTAATGCAAATAATCCTAAAGTGACCAAATTATTTTCTTTCTCTTTGTGTTTTGTTTTGGTTGGTTGGTTGGGTTTTTTTAAAGCTGAAATATTCAGATACAACGCAAGGGTCAAATCCTGCAAAAGAATATATATGGCTTCAAATTCCAACTTTTAGAATGAGTTTAGTGGGTTTTTTTTTCATTTTAGCAAATATCTAGCTAACATACTAAGCTATCCTAAATGCAGTTCACATCAAATATGGAGGCATCAGTAGCTCCACAGTTAAGGAAATGCTGGCAGAAATTCATTTCTAATGAATAAAAATCCACACTGATCTTCTTTCAGAACCAAATAATCATTTTTTAATTATTATTGCTATTTATAGATCTTTGCTTAGATTGCAATAATAAACTGCAAGTATTTTCATGCCCTCCTTAAAGAATGGCATCTTTTTAAACCAACAGGGATGCCGGATGTGAGAGCTGAGTTTCCTTGTGTCGAGAGCAACTTGGAAGGCCTGGAGGTGTGGGAATTCTTCAAGGCAGCGCTATGCCCACTTTTTTGCTTGTGAGTGCTGTTTCTCATACTCCTGTAAGTACTAGTGCCAAGACAATTTGCACTTCAAAATTCAAACTATTTTGTCATTTCTGGCATGATTTTCGGATCTGTGATGTTTGCATAAAAGGTGACAGTATTGTTGAATTAGAAGTGTTGGGGGGAAGCTGGTGGGTGGCGGCGTGAAAGAATCATGAATACGGTGGGCATACTTACAGAGACAAGGGATGTCATAGGTGTGAATGCTTAATTTATTATTTCTGTGCTTCAAGTGGGAATACGCTTCAGCAACTTAAATCTTACGAGTGGGAATGACACCTCCTGAATGTATGCAAATCCCTCTTATCAAAGGGCAATGTTAAAAATAGGCTTAAGTAGCGGGATGCCTAATTAGCTCAGATAGCGAGTATGCGACCCCGACTTTATTAAGCTACACCTGCAGGTTTCAGTGCATGCTTCCTTGGAAGCTGAGTACGGCCGGGATCAAACGATCACATCTGCTGTAGCCGCAGCCGGCTGAGACCTGCTTTCACCGTGCTATGAAATCAATCGGAAACGCTATTAACCAGCCTCCCCAGGAGAGCTCCACAACACATCCCCCCGGGAAAGCCTCCCCTCCTCGGGAAGGCAGCCCCTGCCCCCGTCCCGAGCCCCGGTGCCCCGCTGCTCCGATACCGCAAAAATGACACACACGCCCCGGTGCCCTTCGGACGTGACATTTACAGGCATAAGGCTCCAGCACCGGAGCGTACCGGCGCCTCCACCGCCCCCGCGCCCGTACCCCGGCACCCGGCAAAGCGAGCCGCCCTCCCCGCGCCTCGCGCCAGCCAGCCGACGGGGGAATGCGAGGGGACGGGCGTGCACCCCGCGC
>JAVJGI010000001.1:27702456-27795696 GCA_035590275.1 Ibycter americanus
GAGCCACCTGGGCTAGGGGAAGGTGTCCCTGCCCGCGGCAGGGGGTGGGACTGGGTGGTCTTTAAGGTCCCTTCAACCCAAACCATTCTGATTCTAAGAACAAAAATAAATGTTTAACTAACTTTAGTGGATTAGTTTTGTTTAGGTAAACTTGTAAGGAACAAATAACTAATTCATAGTCCAAAAATCCTAAATTATTGAGTCTCATTATTAGACCCATACAGTTCAAGGTGAAGGAAAAAGCATACACCTAAGCCACTCTGTTGCAGAGAACATACACTGGTATTTTCTAGATCTACATTTTGTCTTTAACTTCCAGCCTTCAAAACCCTTCCAAGTTGTATGTCAACAACAAAAAAAGCATGCGTGGCTCGCTCCCCCTTCTGTCACTAACTGGAAAACCCAGTGCTCACTCTGTGGATTAGCAGAGGTTCCCAGGTGAGGATCCTACTCACTGGTCTGTACCTCCAGAGCTCAGTACTCACTCTTCCACGTAGCCCACAAGTTCTGGTCATAACTTTGGTTGTACTGAAGAACTGAACCTTCACCCAGGAAGAAAGGACTCTGCAACTTTACTCAAAGCTCAGCACTGATGTGCCCCAGCATGCCCCAATAACTGCTACAGCTCACAAAACAAGACAAGACTGTTCTTCCCTCTTTATTGACTGATGGATTTTCAGGCAGATCTGTTAATTACACTGTTAAATAATAGTTAAAAACAAACCAAGGCCAGAGGAGTTTGAAGTGAAGTATCTAAACTGAAGCAGAAATTGGGAAGGAAGAGGCGGGAGAAGCTGGGCTGGGGTCTCCACTTCTCTATCACTGCAGCTCAGACACCCTAACTGCCACCACCATAACCCCAGACCATTAGATTCCAAGGCTTGGCTCAGATGGGACATCATCTAAATATGGAAACAGTTGCCCACACATAGCCAGATCAAGGGAGATCTGTCCAGATACAGAGGTGCAAGGCAAGTCAAGGGGAAGCAGTATTGCAGCAATCCTAGAACACAGCCAGAGATAGCAGCAGAGTCCCATTCCAGTCGGCAGATGGGTGAGTCAATTGGCCACTGTCAGTCTCCACAGAGCACCTGACCGACTGCTCTAGAGCTCACACATTGTGGGTCTTTTTGGTGAGCTGCGGATCTTCATCCACCAGCTTTGACTTGAGATGTTCCTTGTAGGCAAGGATGTCACCTTGCCACTTTGTGATTGTCTGCTTCTCACAGACCCAGATCTCCTGTGCAACCTGAAAGCAAGCACACGAGGAGAAGGAGGAGAAGTTTACAGTACAGTATTTCAAAATTTCACAAAAATCAATAAAACTAACCAAAATCTACTCTCTGAAGTCTGGTAAGAAATGAGATTAATAACTTTCACACTTCAACTGCCAAAGAAAAATACCTGCACTGAACTATCTTACCTGGGGTTTTCTGCATAATTTATACAAGATTTTAGAACTAAAAATCCTTGACCTCTCAAGATTTTTTTTTTGTTTATGGACTAAGAAGAAAAGCCTTTCCTGCTGTCTTGGTTTCAGCTGTGACAAGAGTTCATTTTCTTCCTATTACCTGGTATAATGCTGTGTTTTGGATTTAGTATGAGAATAGTGTTGATAGCACACTGATGTTTCAGTTGTTGCAAAGTAGTGCTTACTCTAAGTCAAGGGCTTTTCAGTTTCTCATGCTCTGACAGTGAGCAGGTACACAAGAAGCTGGGAGAGAGCAGGGCCAGGACAGCTGACCCGAACTGGCCAAAGGGATATTCCACACCACAGACTGTCACACTGAGTATATAAACAGAGGGGAGTTGGCCAGGAAGGACTGATCGCTGCTCAAGGACTGGCTGGGCATCAGTCAGTGGGTGGTGAGCAGCTGTACTGTGCATCACTTGTTTTTCTTGGCTTTTATTCCTCTCTTTTTTGTTATCTCCCTTTTCACTACTAATATTATATTTTACTTTATTTCAGTTATTAAACTGTTCTTATCTCATTCCACGAGTTTCACCTTTCTCCGATTCTCTTCCCCATCCCACTGGGGCTGTCAGAGAGTGAGCAAGTGGCTGCATGGTGTTTAGTTGCCAGCTGGGGTTAAACCCCCAATACCTGCTAAACTGGGCATTGAAAAAAAGTAGTTCTTGACCTGAACTACTTGGATATAACACACTAAAATATAAAATTATACCTGAACTTGCAGACAAAGCTATAGCTGACAAATGAGCACGTGACATTTGTGTGCGTGTGGTGCAAATTCTTTTGCCTGTGCAGACTTGAGTGATAAAACACCGTGCTAGAACTACTCCAGTATAATTTTAAAAAAATCTAGTTAAGGCCGCCACAGCATGTCATTATTTCCATTTAACTTATTCTTCACCTCACTTTTGTGGTGTGAGGTTTTCTTCTTTCAAGTACCTACTGTTCTCCTAGGCTAGGTCAGTAATCATTTTACAGGAACGTGGCCAGGGAATCATGTCCAGTGATATTTTTTTTTTTTCACTCACACACCTTTTTTGGGATAAGTAAGAGCCAGTCAGTTGAAGACACCTTGTTTTAATTACTTAAACTGTCAGAAAGGTGCTCTGACAAAATTCACTACTTTTCTTACCTGCTGGATGAGTCTGAAGTCATGGCTGACAAGCATCATTCCTCCTTCAAATTCATTGATAGCATCTGCCAGAGCATCTATTGTTTCTATGTCCAAGTGGTTGGTGGGCTCATCCAGGAAAAGCATGTGAGGATTCTGCCAGGCCAGCCACGCAAAGCACACACGGCACTTCTGCCCATCAGAGAGGTTCCTAATGGGGCTCACCTGAAAAACACAAACACCGTTCACAGCTCTGTGGGAAAACTTAACAGACCACTACCCTGGCCACAAAACATTCAGACAGATCTCACACTGTGTTGCCAGCAGCCACATGACACAAGAGGTCAAAGTTTAGTCAGTCTTACACCTAGGCTAAGCTGCTCTCACCAGCAGAACAAGGGGATTCCAGAGGCTTCTAAAGAAGTGTCCATAGCAAGACCCAGCTGGTGTTAAAGGTTCCAAAGGATAGTTAATTGAGGTCCGACTAGTGTTCACTGCAGCCTGACACAATTGTAAAACTACTCTCAACTTCTGGATTGATAAATGGGGAAGAACAATGTAAAAATCAGTGTTGAACTGCAGCGATGAGGACAACTCCTGTCATACACGTGTGATGTACAGGAGCATGTCATGTTTGGACTTAAGAGCACCACTAGTGATCCTACCCTCTTGTTTGAGCCAAGAAGTCCCCACTCCCAGCTGAGAATATGTTCTAGCATTTCTGCCTGGTATTCATCTCAGAAGTAAGAGGTAAGCAAAGTAGTTCAAGTTACAGTTAAAATATGCTTGAGTCTAGCACTATGACACAACTTGTCTTCTCTTCACCTGGATTCCGAGGAGGTCACCCATTCCAACCCACATATTGCTGCAATGCAAAGGAAGTCCCTATGAGCCATGAGTTATTTTCTTCTCAGCAGAGATGGAAAAAACATTTTGATGCTGTTGCTTGCCATGCTGTGTACTGCATCTCACTGTCAGACATCTGCAGAGCAACAGAAAATGCAGCAGCTCTACTTCCCTAATGAGCAAAAACCAAACCTCAACAGCTCATACTCACCTGCTGCTTCCCTGTCAGACCATATCTGCCAATGATTTTTCTCATCTCCTCCTTCTCCTTGATCTCTGGGTAGCATTTCAGCATGTACTCCAGGGGTGACAGGTCCAAGTCCAACTGCTCTTGCAGGTGCTGACAGAGAAGAAAACGCAGCTTCAGGCTGTGCAGGCCAGGCCACCCACTCCATGGCCAAAAGTACGTGTGTGTCCCCCTTATTCCCCTCTGGTACCAGCTAAGCAGCAGAATACAAGAGCCAGTAACCCCACTCACAGTACCACCACTGTGCTGAACTATTATGGAAGGAGCCTCTGTTTCAGGAGCAGGAACGCTGCTTCAGAATAGCATGCTTGTCCACCACCAAGCACAAGGCAACCATCTCTCCCATAAAAGGTGAGAAGCTAAACAGAAAGGACCACAGCAAGCCTCTTTTCAGGGCAAGAACATTTGCTAGAGCCCATTCAGCCAACAGAACAGTTCCTTCCCCTATCTCCAGGCACAGTGGGAGGGGCCTTAGAAGTAGAAAGAGGGGCAACATTTCTTATTCCTGACAGCCTTCTCCTCAGCATTTCATGTCCCCGGTGTCTGCTGTAGGGAGTACCTGGTGGTATCTACCAATCTTCACATGCGAGTGCTTGCGAATCATCCCATCTGTGGGCAGCAGCTAGAAAGGGAAGATAAAAGTGTTTCACCAGGGAATCCCTCCTTTTGCTGTATGCCAGAAATACAGAATCCAGCCATCTCTGCTCTGGCACAGAGGAGGCAGCCTGAACAGATAATATGAGGGGGAAAAGCCTATAGTATAGCAAGACCTTAGGATTTCCAAGGCCTGATTGGGGTTGCTCTGGCAATTAAGTGCCGCTTCTTTGGAGACTACGCCAAAAATAAAGGGTAGACAATGTAGGGAACATACCTCTCCTGTGAGCAGTTTCAGCAGTGTTGACTTTCCAGCTCCATTGGGTCCAACAAGAGCTACACGAGTATCCAGGTCAATCCCAAACTCCAGGTTATTATAGATCCATGGCTGCAAACCAGAGAAATCATGACACATACTACGCCTTTCCACTACTACCCAGAACCTCCGGGCTGCACCTGTAATGCTCTGTCCTCAGCAGACTTAGCATTAACACTTCCAAGAAGTTTGATCCACTAGTCACATGCTGTAACCTGATCAGAAAGCTCAGTCAAAAGCCTCATGCTCCCAAACAAGGCAGGGATACAAGTAATCTCCATACATCCCATGCATACTCCCTATACTCACCCCATCCTTGGTGTATTTGAAGCTGACGTTCTGCACCATGATGACAGGAGGGGGGATTTTCCCACAGGGTGGGAAATAGAATGACAAAGTCTGTTAACACAGAATATCCACTTGTTAGACAACCTGGAGCACAAGACAACCCAGTTATTCTGGTATAACCATGCCTGACTACAAACATCACCTGTAGACCAAGGCACTAGACTGTGATTCTTTATGAGCCCCTCTAGCAACTCACTCACAGATTTATTCTGATTAGTTGCTTGCAAGCTCATCTGCTGGCTAATAAGTCCCTATTTCTTTCCCCTTGAAGCAAATGTGGGCTTACACTCTTCAAACAAGTAGGAGTTGCTCTGAGCACCCGCCCCCATCTTCTTCAACCCTTAGACATTCCTTTGTGATTTCTGTATCTGCAAAACAGCCTTATTGATATGACAAATCTCCTCCTCTTTCCACTCTCCAGCATTACACTATCTGCAGTACAGTCGTCCTTGGCATCAGAAGGGGTATACCACTGTGGCGTCCAGCTGTGTCAGCCATTCCTGCTGTCAGCTAAAGATCATTCTGCTATACCTAGCCCATGTTTCTAATATTGATCTCTAGATGCAGTCCCACATCTGATCCTACCTTATCATTCACAACTCTCTCTGTCAGGCCAGAAGCCATCATTTTTTGAAGGGTCTTCTCCTTGCTCTGAGCTTGCCTGGCCAGCTTCGCACTACCATGACCAAATCGTGCAATGTAATTCTGCAACAAAACCCAGAGTTGGCCGAAAGCCACAATAACAAGGTTGAGGAGGCGCAGGGATGCCCACCTGCATGGGTAGAAAGATGTTCATGCAGCTAGGCAGATACCTTCATATGGGCAATCTGATCTTGCTCCCAGTGGAATCGCTTCATTTGATTTTCTTCGAGTTCCAAACGAGTCTTTACATACTGATCGTAATTTCCCTAGAAGAAGACCACAGAACATCGTAGGTTGCCCAGAGAACAGCTCCGCTGTTTTTGCCGGTTGTGCAGGGCACCATTTACTTACCGTGTAGTACTTCAGTTTGCGGTTGTGCATATGGATTATGTTGGTGCAGACACCATTCAAGAAGTCCTGGGAGTGGGATATCAGCACAAGGATCCGCTTGAACCTGTGGCACCACGTAAGTTATTAGAAACTAAGCTAGGAAAAGAATTCTTGCTCATTGGCCCTGGTGGTGACAAGGGATTTACATGCACCGCATCTCTCTTGCCTTCAATTGGATTAAGAACAAAAAGATAACAGCCTTGGAGATGCTCTGGGAAATCTGGAGTAAAGCAGCTACAACCAGCTGCGGTAAGCAAATACTGGAAACACCTCTCATTGTGTTAAAACACTCTTCACTGTAAGAAAGTCTTCACAAAGAGTCGAGAGCTGGCTACCCATGTGGTAGATGACTTGTGCTACTGATGCAACTGACTCCATGGGCATCACACTTCTTGGAAGTTTCAGCCTTTGCTGCTTACTTTCACCATAATACAGACTACCATCTGCTAGGTTTACTACACATGGCTCCACTCTAAATCTGCCCCATGACTGGTTAAAGCCTCCCAAAAAAGAGAGGTTCAAATTACTTTCCTAAACCATGTGACTTCTAAAGCAAGCATGCAAAAGGTTCAACTGACAAAGCTGACGGAAAAACATCTGCAAATGAAAAGCCCTTCACTTTAAGCTTTGTAACTATTCCTAAGCTTTTTACCTTAAGCTTTAACATTTTACCTTTGTTTACAAAAAACAGTCACCTGACATACTAGAACAAGATGAAACTGACACACTCGGGTACCACTGATCTGTGAAAACAGGGGACTAATATGTAGAAAGATGAGCTGGAAGCTAGCTCTGGAAAACTCACAGTACTGGTACAGCACGTGGTGCTGGTACACAGGCTGCCAGGGCTGCTCCCAGCTTCCAAGGAAGTAGCTTTAACCAGGGAGCCCAAACCAGTATTTCTCATTTCTTCAGTACGGGAAAGACAGGGGCTTGTCTTGAATTCACTACCCCTTGCATTAAGAACTCTTCCACAGTCATGTGTAGCAGCAAGCACAAGAACATGTCACCAATACCGCAATATAGTTACGTAGCCCTAGGAACTATAGCAAGTTACTCCTGTAGCACCTGCTCATGTGCTGACTAGGTGTTCCAGCAGAAAAGCACAACCCAGAGAAGCAGCAAACTCCTTCATGCTTACGTTTTCAGCTCTTCCTCCAACCACACGCAGGCATCCAGGTCAAGGTGGTTTGTGGGCTCATCTAGAAGCAGCATGAAAGGCCGAATGAAGAGGGCTCTGAAAGGAGAGAGGAGATGACAGCGTAGGGTAAATGCAGGTAACCCAAATCCTCTTAGCTCTGCTCTGAGTTCTTAGAACTATGTATGTGTCTCTGCAGAGTCAGGAGCAGGCAGGCATTCTCCCAGGAGGCAGCAGGCAGTATACACCACTCACCTAGCAAGAGCCACCCTCATTCGCCAGCCACCACTAAAGTCCTTCAGCTTCTTCCTCTGCATGGCTGGCGTGAACCCCAAGCCGTGAAGGATCCGTGAGGCCCGTGCTTCTGCCTTGTCAGCATCCAGCTCCTCCAGACGTTCATATAACTCCAAGAGTTTCTCACACTCCGCTGAAAGAGAGCCTGCCTGTCAGCACTTCTACCAATAAAGGTCTCTCAGCTGCACCCCTATACAGCTGGGAAAGCTCACAGTCCATCTGCTTTACCACTATTCAGCCCCCTCCATTCCCGAACCTGAGGCACTTCTTAAGAAGCTGCATGGAATAATTTCATCCAAAGAAGTGTAATCCTACAGGATTTTCAACTAGTACAGGGCAGCTGGGGGAAATAGGTACTGTAACATGTAAAAACTCTGTCAAGGAACCCAAATAAGACCTTTTCTTCAGTGGGGAGGGAAATGGAGGAAATGTCCCTTGGGACTCCAAGAAGCTTTACCATCTTCATGAGCCAGACGTTCTGCCTCTCGTTCTAACATGGCCCTCTCTGTATCCACCTCCATCACACACTGGAGAGGGGTCTTGTCACTGGGAGGCATCTCTCGAGTCAGGTGATAGATGTCAATATGCTCTGGGATGGGCACTTCTCGTTTCCCAATAGCTGACAAAAGCATGGATTTCCCTGTGTGCAGACAGACACTCCACAATTCATTGTTGGATCCAGTGAGATACAATGTCACAGAGAAATGGATGAGATGCAGTCAGATCCCACCGATTCCCTCCCTTTCCAACCCCCGAAAATCCTTGGGAATTTCTTGCCCAAGAGGCCAGAAGAACTAGAGGCACAGCAGAGCCTACTGCCTCACTGCAACAGGCTGCCCTCCCAGCTAAGGCTCACCACCTGAGGGACAGGACTGAAACAGGAAGAAGCTCTTTGGAAACCACTGCAGTTCAGCCCTTGCCCGGATTTAGGGAACTTTCTCTCTGCTGTGTACTTGCTGCTGTCTAACCAGGTCCGACATCTGTTACCAGGACCCCAGACTCTAAAGACTTCTATCATAGAGGAATGTTATGCACTCGTCACTAGGGAACCAAGTGTTTTCCTGAAAGTTAAAACAACTGGTCACTCTTACTAGCTCTACCTCAAGTACACCCATATTCTACATCTCTCCACGTAGAGTGTCGCCTTCTCCAGGGACTATACAGTTGTTTTCCCACTCAGGCCAAACCACACACTCCCTACTCCTCCACACTGTGCAAGTTCTTTGACCAATACCATCAGCATTGGATTTATTGACACTGCTAAACAAATCCTGCAAACAGAAATCAGGCAGATTCACCGATCCAAGACATCTCACCCAAGTCTCCCCAGAAACAAGTTCAAATGCAGAGTCCACAGCCAGAATGCAACCTCATACCTCTACCAGCAATACTAGCAATTCCTCTTCCTGGGTGGGGGAGATAAGAGAACAGAAACTGCCATCTCCCAGCCACGTCTGCCTAACAGCCTTCTTTCTGGTTTCCAGCATTTACCACCTGCATCTGTCCAGCTTCTCAGCAGGACAGTATCCTCACCGAGCTCCAAGCAGCCCAGGTCACCGTGCCCCACAGCTTACCAATCCCATTCAGTCCAATCAGGCCGTAGCGCCTTCCGGAGTTCAGCTCCAGTTTTGTATCACTCAGCAGCTCCTGGCCATGGAAGGTCAGCGAGAGGTTAATGATGTGCACGTCAGTGCTGTTGGGATGGGAGGCCAGCACTCCTGTCACAGCACGGGCAGCAGCTTTCTTTAATTCGAAGTCCTCCAGCTCCTTTGTAAGAGCATCCACCTCTACATGCAGAAACAGACCAGAGGTGTCAAGTGATTTACAGATACAAGGGAAGCCATAAGCCCCAACAGGCCCACGACCACAAAAACAGCTCCCACGTCCCCATTTCTACAGAAATGTTGAGGAGGCCCAGAAGCAATGACGCTCAGCTTTTCAGCTTAGCAGATGGATACATATGGTCTAACAGGAACTTCCACCTGCTCTCTAAGTAAAATATGACCATTAGGACCAAGCGAGCAGCCAGAACAGCTAGCCTGTTATCCAAGTATGATGGGACTAGCCCTCACTGCAGGAAGGATTGGGATAGTAAGAGAACTTACAAAGTGTTGCTTGCAAGCTTAAGGAAAGGGCTGGCCAAAAGAGAACTTGGGTAGAAAATAAATGAAGGGAAAGCTGAGAGAAGGAAAGCAGCAGCAGTGTTGGAATAGGCCTTACCAATTTTTTGAGAAGCTAATATGCCCATATGCCTGCCCCCACCTCTTTCTTTCCTCCTACAGTATAAGCAAATCTTTCCTATCACAGTGATCTGTTGCAGCCCGGAGTTGCAGTCCAATTTTTGGTGATACAATGTCATTTGAAGAAGAAAACGGCACTGAGAATCTCAGCAACACTCCAGCTGCTGGGAGCAGAGACCTGGCATTCAGATTGTTTGTGTTCAGAGCACTGAAGGATAGCACCCTGGCTCTCAACATCTGGCAGTCCTGGCAAAAACACTCAGCAAAACCACCGTTATCGCCAAGGCAAACGTGCCTTACCCAAGAAGGAGCAAAAAATGCCAACTGTGCTGATACAGGACCCTCTCTGAAATCACGGGCAGCACAAGCAGGCCAGCTGGCTAAACAAGCAAACCAGATGAGTGAGAAGAGGGCAAGGCAGCCTTATCCTTGACGCGGAACAACTTCACAGGGAACTGCCAGTAAGAAACAGGCACGAACCGACCCACGTTGCCTGCCCTCCGATATCCTCGCTGCTTTACCAGCCTGCCCTGCGCTCCCAGCGCCTCCTCACCGCCACGGCTCTGCGGCAGCCCCAGCCCCAGCGGGCGGCGGGCCTTCGGCGAGCCGCAGAGTTTAGAAACCTCCCGGGGAGGGGCGGGCAGGCAGGGACCTGGCAGCAAAGCGGAGAGGAGGGGCTGGGGGGGGGCAGGGGAGGGGTGGGCACGGGGCCGCAATTAGCCTGGTGGCTCTGCTGGCCGTGGGAATACCTTCTCGGAAGGAAGATGCAGACTTCGACAGGGATTTGCAGGTGTTTCTGCGTGCTTAAAAGCCATCTTAAAAGATTAAAGTCTTTAATGCGGGTGGTATCTGTATAGGCTGTTTCATGTGCTATGTCTGATAGAAAGCTGGTTTGTGTATTTACACATATTAAATATACAATACACTATGTATAATGTATGTAAAACAACCTTGCTGTGTATTTATACACGGTACTTAAGAGCTGAAGTCTCCCCACCCCATCCTTTCGGTACTCGCTTGCTTTCCCCCGGCCCCGCTGGGGTTCCTGCCGGAGGAGTTGCCGGCTGTGGCTGGCAGTGTCAGTCAGCAAGAGGGGAGCCTGAGCTGGCTTTCAAGGAAGTAACGCTACTAAAGTAGGCAAAAGCAAACTGCTCAGCTCTGTTTCAGAAACGAAGGTGACAGCTGGATGGGTTCCTTAAGTATTGCTGAGCATATTTTTTTTTTTTTTTAAATTCTGATTTCTTAAAGAAATGAGGCATATGCAGAATTGCATCCTGTGTGTATTTGCATGTGAGTATAAGGGAGTAATTTTGTTGCTGTTTGCTTGCTGTTGCTTTATTAGTTCTGCAGCCCATAAATTTGGGGCTGATTTCAACCAAATGAAACAGAGGGGCAAATTCTAAGATATTAACTCTCAAAGAGATAACATTCCTCTAAGTTCTGTGAGCATAGCTGTGCAGGGGAGAGTATACTTACTTGCAAAGAGGGAAAATATGCAACCTACATTTCAACCATTAATATTGAAATGTCAGCATTGGACAGAGAGATTGTGCCACTGTGTTGGGAACGGAATGCCTAGGAATTGGAAAATCCCTCTTTCAATCAAAATGTATATTCCTGTAGGATTTGGTGGTGTTCAATAAGCAGCAAATCTCACTTGAAGCCTTTCATAGTAGACATGCGTATTTCTCTTCTCTGTGCATTCTCTGATGTTCTGTTTAAGACAAGCCTGAAGCTTTGGTGTAATTCGGTTAAAAAATCTGACGGTCATGAGATGCAGTTCCCTAGGAAATGAGGCTTCATATATGTCACTGCTTACAAAACTATTGGTCTTATCTGCACTTCACTTACCCTTTGTATAGCAAATGTGTTTAGACGGCCTTTTTCTGTCTTGTGTCATGAACAGGTAATTTCTCTAATACTGAGCTGAAAAGCATCTCTTTGAGGTTGCAGACAGTTAATGAATGCATGAAGGAAATGATTTATAGTGCAAGCTGAATTACGTCTTACGTACTTTGCTGGGACTAACTCTCAGCTGGGCTACCTCCTTTGCTTTTCCAGCATAAAGTACTAGGCAGTTCTTAAATATGAATTTGCTTGTGCAAGTAGCTCCTGGTAAGGATGCAGAAACTTTCACTTCATATTGCTGCTGCCTTAGTATTATCATCAGTACGTTTCTCAGATGGCTTCTTTGGAAGATGAGGCTCATAGATCTACCCCTTTACCATGCCAGCGATAATGTAGTGGTTCTTTAAGACTCTTTTTGGCAGTCATCTTTACTAAGTTGAAAACTTGAGTCTGCATAATTTGAACTCTTTTGAAATTTTGTCTTTGAAAGCGTTGACAATGGCATCAGCTTTTAACTTAATATGTTGTCTCACAAACCCAGGCTGAATGAAATGGGACCAGGCCTATGATTTCCAGCTGTTCATCCTGTCTGTTTGTTGCCTGGGTGTTGCCGCTCTTGCAGCAGGCACAGTTGCATTGCATACGAAGCAGGCAGGCTGTGCATCTTGCAGACTCCTACTTTGCAGTTCAGAACCTGTGCTGATCTATATTACTATTTTGATCTGTAAACTGGATTGCCTTTGTGCATGACTCAGCTTCCTGTCATGGTAGCTGCCACCTCTGTGAGAGCTGAACTGGACAGATGCCTCGGAGTGGTAATCTCTTCAGCTGTTCGGCTTCGCTCTGTCTGCTTTTGGGGCTCAACACTCTCAGCTTCAGCGCCTGTGAATATAAAATGCTGGGAATGAAGTACAATGAGGCTTAAATGGAGAGGATAAAGAAACGATTACAGAAAAACTAATTTATTGTTTTACCTGAGACTATTGGTATGAAAGCACTCAGGAGTTTAATAACTCTGGAGTTTGGAGATTAGTTGGTAGCTTTTCTTAAATTAAAAACAATTACTTTGTTAATTTGACAAGAAAAAGTATCAAAGAATGTTATGTAAACCCACATACAAATCATGAAAAGTACTGCTGTGTTCATTATAAAACATACATCAAAATTATTCTGTTTCATATTGAATAACAGATTTTGTATATTTTTCATTTGGGCAAATGTACTGCTTTAGAAGTGATGTTTTAGAGTCTGTATTTGAGTCCCAAACTTGTTATGTGGAAGCTGCCTGAGCAGAGATTCTCATCCTGTAGGAAAGATTGCAGAGCATTGGCTGAAGGCATGGTCCCCAAACTTTCACACGGACTTTACTGTACTTGGAGCAGATCTTTAGTGTCTGTCATTTCAATTAATGGAAGAAGTATCCTTGTGCTGAACAGGAATAAAGACAGATCTGTAATTCTGCAAGTGACTTCACATAAACACAGCTAGTAGGTTGATCCTGAAAAACTGTAAATCAGTAAAGTAGCAGGGAATCTTTACCCATATACATTCAGTATACATGTTTTCCCTTTTATCTGAATCTTTCTTGGTTATCATTCTGGCCTCATTTGCTCCAAGTTCAGATGTATTTAAATGAAGCTAAAGAATGCATCCCTTGGTAAAACACATGAGTAAACCAAAGTTATTCCTGATGGCCTGATCCTTCTGTAAGTCAGACAAAGCAGTGCTTTACTTCTTGAGCAGTCCCACAAGAAATGATAAAACACTGGAGGTATGAAATATAATCCTAATCCAAATCCATGGAGATCAATAAAAAATGTACCAAGTTGTCTGGCTTAAACCCAGCATGAGTACGGTTTGCAGTTTACAAACAGCTTTCTGAGACGTGTCATTCCAAGTTCAGTTTTGCATAAAGATGAGCATTACAGATCAGCTCGAATAGTTTGAAGAGCTTGGGAAGTAACCTGAGTGATATGCTATAGGCAGTGTTGTGATACAAACTTAACTATGAGAAAGAAACTTACTCTGCAAGCTAAATTTATGTTCCTGTTCATATGTGCTTTGATGTGGGTGTGCAAAAGTGCTCAGCAGTGGTTTAATTTCAATCTCACTGCAATCAGTGGAGACATGCTCAGTAATTCTGTTGAAGTGAAGGTGTACCTGTAGTTAGCACTTTTGGAAATCCTGTACAAAATATGTGACAGGGTCATAATAGCTGATGGGTTTTTTTAATATCTTTCAAATAAAATGTTTTGCCCTGTGTTAAAATACAGCCACTGAGGTATGACCTAGGTAGTTAAAATACCGATCAGTTCTCCTCAGATGTTTAGAACCTGGTTCTGCCAGGGGCTGCACGTTCAGTTTTCCTGTTGTCTTCTTTCCAAACCAGTAGCTATTTGCAGGAGTTGGAAGGCAGTTTTAAGATCAGGTCAAAAATCAAAGTTTAAGGGTCAGCAAAATGACCGGCATCTTCCCTTTCACATAGTATCTAAAAGACACCTGTGTGGAGTTACATCTTTTGGTTGACTACTAACTTAAAGCTGAGTGGTTTTTTTGCAGCTCCCTAGCAAGCTGGCCCAGTTTTAAGAGCCGGCGAAGCAGGCAGTTGCCTAGAGCGACAGACGAAAGGAGGCAATAAAATCACATTTTAAGCAAGAAAGAGACCCTGTGACTCTGTGCCTGTTTCTGCCTGTTTAATGAGGACTTGGTGCGTTCCCCAGGTGTCATTCTTGCCGAGGTGCTGAGACTAAGCAAACTCCTTAACCACAGGAACCATGGCCACGGTCCTGTTGTTTGAACAGCCCATCTATTTGTTCTTGCTGCTGCTGAAACTGAGGAGAGAAACTTTCTGTGTTCCTTCTCTGCTCCTTTTTCTTGACAGTGCTGTATTACTTTTGCTGGGGTGGTTGGATTGGCAGGAGATCAGGGGCAGATGTGCTGAGACTAGAGAGCTCACAGAATTCATGCTTCACTAAAAAAAACCCTGTTATTATTATCCTTGCAAATTAGGAATGACAGGCTGCCAAGGCTTACTGAGTTTATATTTATGTCAAGAAACTGATTGCAAGAAGTAAAAGATGTCTTAGCAAATCTTACATGGGTACTGGGTTCCTATAAGGACCTTTCACAGCCATTTCAGGGCTCAGTTTATGATGTGGACTTCCATTTTCTGCCCAGTTTTTGGTGCTAAAAATGTTTGTTTCCTTCCCCCAACCCCTCTCACTGCTTGTGCCCTGACACCTCAAGGCTTTGGGGATTAATCTCTTCCATGCTGTGAATAGGTTGCTGTATCAGGCTTTTCCAATAGACAGACTTGACGGTAGCCTTCAGTCTTCCTGACAACATGGTTTACAAGCTGTAACAGAGAACCTGTCTGGAGTGATAGTCATTTTGCTCTGTGCCCTTCAGAGGAGCTGCTTGAAGCAGCAGAGTTTTGTGAGCTGACTGCAAGGTCTCAGAGATGATGCTGTATTGGTTTGTGTTGAGGTCACAGTTGGGTTTATTGTGTCATCCGAAGGCATACACTGAAAGCATTGGTAGGTCAGCCTTCATCACACATCAAGATCCTTAATAGCAAGGTAGGAAAAGTAGTCAGTCACTGCATCACATCAAGAGGAGGTTCATGGGAAGCAAATTGTTTGACATTGGCCCACTGGAATGTTCTTACACTTTGTCTGAAACACCTACATTACTAGATCCAAAAGAAGATGCTAAACTTTGGTCTCATAAAACAAGGACAAGTTTGAGTTTCTGTGTTTTTCAGTCCAGGAATACATTTTTCCTATGGATGAGCCTGTAATGAAATTCTGGTAACTTCTCCATGTTGTCTGTACGATTTAATAGGAATAAAAAGCCCTTTACTTTTTCCATTTTGCTGTTTTGCTTTTGAATATACAGTAATGGAATACGTGTTACGTCTTCAAACCACATCACTTCCACAAGTGCTAAGGAGGGGACTCTAACCTGGAATAAGATTTCCAAATACAGAGGCAAAAGAACAATCCTGGTGTTCAGGAGCTGCCAAACAATGTAATTATGCCACTGTACAATATGCAGATTAATTTGTATTTCAAGGAAAGCAGGAAAGATAATACCTCCAAACTGGTTAGGTTTGTAGCTTTGTAAGCACAGCAGTACTTCATTCTCACCTTGAAGTCCTAGTCTTACTTGCCAGCTGGTGTTGGCACAGGGAATTCTACTTTATCCTAAAAACAGTGCACCCCCAGGAATCTGCCTTAACTCCTGGAATGACAATGGTCTGGAAATGGAAGAGGCATGCATGTTTTCTTTTCTTATTTTTTCCTTTGTTTTCTTTTTTTGAGCTTCTTGAAAAATCTGCTGTTTTCTTTGAACCTAGCAAGGTAAGCATATCCTTTTCTCTTAAAATGTTGTAAGTGGCTATACCACATCTTTATTTTTATCTCATGTCACACTTGATGGAAAAGTTTTTTGCAGCTAAAGTAACATGATGAAGGCGTGGAAATTATTTTTGTCTTAGTTTCTACTGGAAGCTTAAAAGAAACCCTTTTCTTCATACAGAATTAGTGTTCTCTTGCACACATACATAGATGTACCCTCCCCAAGGACAGGTGCGTATACACATGACACACTCAAAAGACACACAAGGACATACGGATTGTTAAATTCACACAGGCAGTACACAATAGTAAGATTTCAAAGTCAGTCATTCAAACTTGCCCCTATAGCTTTAAATTTTACCCTGTTGCACATATACATTATAGCAATCTTTAACTGATCTAGAAGTCTATTTTACCATCCCTTGACATACCTTAGTGCAGAGAAGAGGGCCATTCCCTTAATGAACAGTATTCAGCTGTCGGGGTGTGTTCGGTGGCATATTTGCGGCTCATTGTTCAGACCCTGTTAGAAGACAGAAGCTGTCTTTTTCTTCTGAGCTCTTTCATATAATTTCCCAAGCTAGTAAGTATATAAGCACTTCCAAAATCTGAATAACACCCAAGATAGAGAATGTTTCATTATTGAAGCATACTTGTTCCATTGAAGCACAGGAAAATTAACACCCAAAGTATTTGTTAATTTTGGATGCCCTCTCTGAGATACCAAGGACTGCATTTTTTCAAAGTAACTAGTATCAGATACTAAGTACAGGACATCATTTTTATCAGCTTGTGTTGTAGCTGAGAGTGTTCAGTGTGTTTGTGTTTAAACCTTCAGACTTCCAAATCAGGTGCCCAGAAGATGAAGAACCTAGAATTAATGACCACCCCGGAAAAATTTAAATGACTTAATTAGCATCCGAGGAAATCTGTGGTGGAAGACAGGATAGAATGTAATTCCCTCCCACTCTGGAGCAACATTCATGTTCTTAGCCATGAAATTTTCTTGTCTTTTCCTGTAATTCCTTGCCTCATTCCTGCACATCCTAACCTCAGCAAAAATAAATCAGCAGTCTCCTTTGTTTTACGGTCCTGCGTCATCCTTAAAGGTTATCCATCGTTACAACAAAATAAGCAAAATATGCTCCCATGTGTTTTTAACTTACTCAGTAAGCCGTAATTTCCCTCTTTAACCCACCATCAGTCTTCCCACACTCTTAGTCTTCTTCCCTAGGGACTTTATCCTACTTCAGCCTCCCTTTCATTATCCCAGTCAGCTTGTCTTACCCAGTCCTTTTACCCTTTTTCCAGATTCTTGTCCAATGTGTCTTCTCTTTCCATTGCCTACCACCTGTTTTCCCCGTCTCTCAGGTGCTGGTCCTAGTCTTTCCCCCCTCCCCCTGCCCTTGTCCTCATTTCTTTGGTCAATCACTCTTAGCTCTTCTGTCCCTTTCCTTTGTAGGCATCATGACTTTGCATAGCTGTTCTGAGCCTCCTTTCTCCCCAGTTCTCCATCTGACCTCAGTCCTCCCTTTCCCCTCTGCCTGCTCTGATCCCTCCCATCCCAGGGGTGGTGGGATGGCCCCTGCTGCTCTCTGACAGGCACTTCTCCTAGGACAGTAAAAAGGAGCTTTAGTCTTTAAAAATACATACTACTAGTGGTGACATGCATGGTGAAGTTCCATATGGTGAGAACATTTGAGATGGACCTAAAGGCTTCTCGGTCTAGAAGTTGCTTACAGCAGCGGAGAAGATACACATTGGACTCCCTCTGGGGAAATGCAATCCAAATACAAACCAGAAAGTAAAGGAGGAGGAGGGACAGAAGGCTGAGATGTTTCTCTGCGAGCCTGTCCAACTTTCTGTGCTGCTGCTTTTGCATAGATTGTTATGGCAAGTCATATTGGAATCGTATTTAAAACAGCAGTTAGGGAGAGGGTAAGCCTAGTGAGTATGTACATGTCTGCAGTGGAGTAAGGAGAGGGCCATCTGCTGTGCAGGATTTTATGAGTGTTTTCTTCTTCTAAGTGAACTACACCTGCTGCACATGTGGCAAGTGAATTTTAAATAGATGAGTCAAAATATACTGCAGGGTTGCTGATGAATAAAGCTTAACAATCTGATTATACATGTGTGCGTGTGAGTGTATTTATTTGTGCACATTACATGGAAAATAAAATCGGTACTCTCTGATGTGCTTGTGCTAATAGAAAATGAAGCCATTTACACTCCATAGTTAATGTGATTTTATGGGATTTATTGAATGGCAAGTTTCTTTTAGACATATGAAGACCCAGGGGAGTGGGATTATAATAGCAACAATAATTTGTCTTCTTAGTGCTAAGAAAGCAAAAATCCCAAACTTGCTAAGCTTTGTTTTACCTGCAGGGGTTCTGAAAAAGCAGCTGTCACTTTTTTTTAGTCTTATTTAGTGTATGCCATCATTTTTCATCTGGCTTCTGAATTGATACTGCAGCAATGCTGGAGGAAAAGGAAGCTCTCCACCAGCTCCAAGTCCAATACAAAGTACTTAATCTTGGAGACAAGCACTGGGAGCAAAGGGGAATGTCTCTACATGAATCTGGTCATTTTGCCACAGAAATGATGGCAGTGGATTTCTGTCTCTAGTCTACTGTTGCTAATACCGATTTCCGTAAGTTGATGGAGCATGGAGTACCTTATTACCAAATGCCATCATAGACATGTTTTGCAACCGTTGCTGTGCCACAATTGTGCAGTGCTGTGCTCTGAAGTGTTATGAAGGCCCTTAGGCAGCCTGAATGTAAAAACATTCACTGAAGAATCATGAAGACAACTATCATCATCCAAGGGTGAATTTTAATTTGAAATAATCTTTATCTCCAAATAAAATCTGTCATTTGGGTCATTGCTTCTGTAAAATGATTTATTTTTTACAGAAGCAAGAATAGTTTAGATCTGTTCTTGGCAGTTAATCATAGTTGTTAAGCCATTTAAATAATTCAGTAAGTCTCTTTTATGAGTTATGCATTGCTTATTGCAAAGAATGGCATCAGAGTCTGCCCTTTCGTCAATATAGGCATGTGTAAACCAGCAGGTCCAAAAATTTTTCAGAGCTCCCAGTTATATAGTTGTATTGAAGGTCACTGTCAGGGTGAGATCATGCACCAGCCCCTCTTGTGCATTGTTTTTCTTGTGAAGAAAATCTGCATGTTTGGGCCAGACTGGAGCAGCAGCAGGCACCAGACAGAGAGACAAGTGCCCCGACACTCAACGGCTGCTTACTCCAGGCACCAGCCTCTGACTCTTTGCCAAGTATTCTGCCAGCAGGTAAGTGTGCCGAGCGTGGGATTGAATATTTCCTGTTGGCTGAGATGCCTGATGGGTGCAGTCACTCCTTTTTTAGTTTTCCCACATAAGAGAGTTGGTGGCTGGTCTTCCAAGAGACACAGTTCTCTCTTGTTTGTCTGGATGCCAACTGAAACAGGTTGGATGGCTCTAAATCTTTTATAAATACAACTCTAAGTAAAAGTTTTGTTTTAAGGTGTCCAACTACCCACAAAACCTCCTAAAAATAATGAATTGTATTTGTTCAGAAATAGACCTGTTCTCCCACTAGGAGTGCATGAACTTGCTTTATTGCCCTTTTTGTGGTCATCTTCTCGTGACGGAAGTGGGGCCTGGAGATGCTAAGTGACGGTTCAGGCATGTCTGGGGAACTGAACCCCAAATTCTTGAGTCTCAATTGAAGTGACTGAAACTCAAGTTCATGTCTTACTCTTTCTTGTTAAAAAAGAAAAAAAAAGCATGAAAGCATCTGAGAGCATTTTATCACTCCCCCCCCGAATTCATTTGTAAGTGAAAGCACATAAAAAGCATGCAAGCTGAGGAAAAGTGCCTTCCTCCAAGGATGTGAGTACTACTGTTGATTTCAGTAGGAGACAGAGCACAGCTGGAGCTGGGATGAAGCCCTCTGCTTCCTGCTGGGTTGTATCTTGCTTGTGCACACACAGTTAAACAAATTGCTAAATCTGAGTCATGAAGATGATTCCCTACAGGCCAGGTGGGCTAAGACTGTTGGCTGTTTTTGCACCCGCTGTTATGGGTGGCCTGATCTGCTTCAAGTAGTCATTGAGTGTATTCGCTCCACAAATTCTCATGCCTGCAGTAATTTTGTGCCTTTGTAGTGTTGTACAAAGTATGCAGGCTTCAATTTGTTACTGGATATATGTAACTAAGTAAAATAGATTTCCATTTAGATTCCTTCCAAAGAAGGTCCAATAATATATTACATATTCTCTTCAACACTGAGAGAACGAGGCACGGTCAGGGTGTCAGGAAACTGAGATTTGACTCCCAGGCCTGCCAAAGTTTCCTCTGCAATGATTAAGCAAGTCAATTAGGACTAGATCTACCGAGAAATTTAAGAATACAACTCCAGGTGATCACAATCCTTCTTTGGCTGTTGCTGAATCCTTAATTCCACAATTGCTAATTTAGATCACTCAGCCTTATGGCTTCTGAGACCCTCTTTCCTCAGAAAATAATTCTTCCCATGGATGTTCATGAGCCAGGAAGTCAAAGCTGGGGCTGAGGACTGAATAGCTTTAGCAGTAAGTTTATATATATAATTTCCTCATTTGTAAGCTGTGAGGGAGCTAAGATACAAGCTGTAGTATCTCCTCACCTCACCGGGTTGCTGGAAGCATTCGAGATCATGAGGAAAACATGAGCATGAGACCCTCCAGGTACTATGGGATATCTTTACAGATTTCAGTGGTTGATCCTTAAAAAGGAAGTATTTAATTAAAAAAAATTGAAATTATCTAGTTTACCAAGTCAGACTTTGACCAGCGCAGTGGACTTAAATCTACTACTCTTGGGAGGATTGCTTTTGGTACTCTCATAATCTAAGTGCATAAAATGTCATTTAGCTTTTCACATGGGAAATAGCATTTTGATCCACACCCTGTGCTAAATTCATCCCATGGTATCGAATCAGTGAGAGCAGATAGTCGTTACAAGTTACCATGGCACCTGCTCAGCAATTTCCACTTCATGGTTCCCTTAAGGAGCAGTGTCTTTTATGCGAGTACTGAATTTTTCATGACACTGCTTCCTGGGATAGTCTGTTTGTATCAAGCGTTCCTTTTCTGTGTTTGTTTTCAGATACAACACCGAAACCAAGCTTTTCAGATAAAACATTGTTCTTTGAAGACACAGCCTTCATGTGTGAAACGTTATGAGCTCAAACCAGGTGCTGAGGCTATTTGCATTGCTGGGTCTGTCCACCTCTGCAGAGCTGCTTGGCAAGTAATGTGCTCCCAGTTTGGCAGTGTTTTGGGAAGCCAGCAGCACAGAGGCTTCTTGACGTAGCGGTGGTCTGTATTTAGGAATGGATTGAAGTTTCATTCTTCATATTGAGGGTGTCACAGAGGTTACTTACTGCTTTCCAGAGGAGAAGGGCAGCTGAGCTGTTTTGAAGATAAAAGCTCTCTGCCAAATAACCTGTTGAGCAAATAACTGTCTGTGCCTTCAGAGTGCAATGATACTATGACTGTTCAGAGAAAACAGCACTGAAAATGTCTGACAGCGGTAAAGTCTCACAAACTTTAGTCTTACAAGCTTATTACAAAATTAGTTGAGTATCACAGTGAAATGCATAAAACTGTTTACTTCTGTACTCTTAAGGTCTTTTGTGACATTTTGCAACAATACAGAAATAGGTGGCACCTTACAGCTGTTACATTTCAGAGTCTTGCTGTGTTTTCAAGAGGTACTAAGGTGGTCAGCGTAAATATTTTTTTCTCTTAGTTGTAAAACTTTATTTTTATATGTATTCCAGGTAAACAGGGTTAAGTTTAATTAACTGTAGTTTTCTTAAGTGTGAATTAATTTTCTATAATATCTATGCTATAATTTAATTAATATCTTAATGGATGCTGAACATTAATATTTTTTGGTCCCGTCTGCTCTGCTTTCCCTTGCAAATAAACATCCGTGTTATAGTTAACAGATTAGTGGATGCTGAAGAACGGAATTGCCTTTTCTTCTGTGGTGTAGATTGATTTTGAAACCCAGAAGTGGCAGCAGTGGAAGGGCGGGCACCACTAAGTTACAGGGAAGTGCATCCATATTCAGTTTGGGTTGAAGTGTGCTTGTGACATATCTCTCCCAGTTGCCCCCGCTTACTGGGTTTTGGCTGGCATCATACAGTAGTCTTGGAGTGCATGAACTGGATTATTTTCGGGTGATATGAACTGAAAGGCAAGCTGTGGCATTCAGCCCATGGAGCCAGACTGGAGATAATCTGAAGTAAAATATCAAAATGTAAAATGTGTGTGCTGTTCATGTCCAAACATTTGCATCAACAGTTTTACTTTACAGAATGTTCCACACTACTTGCTAATGCAGACCTAGCTAAAAGGTAACACAAGCTAGAGTGTTCTGTTGAAAATTTCCAGAAAATGGGGAACTGAAAACATCCCTGATCTATGGAAAGACAGACCTCAGGTTCTGTATTTTTTTGGTAGTCAGAAAAGAAATAGCATTCTTATGCATTACTACTGATTATTTAAATTGCACCTTTTGAATTCCCATACAATTGAAAGATCAGAAATAAGGATGCCAGGAAACAGTTTAATCTGTTGCTTCAGTTTCTCTCTACTGCTAGATAAACAGTTTTTGATGGAAAACGTGGCCAATGTATTGTCTCCTTTATAGTCAGCACCTTTGACTTTAATTTTGGTTTCCCCTGTTCCACTGTTCTTAAAAAATAAAATCACTTGTAATGAAACTTAAGTAAAGATGCTTTGAATCATCCCAGCCACATGCATTGTCTGCTTACAGCTGTGATAATGCACTAGCTGAGGAGGACTACACGATACACCAGCACATATATGCACTTGTATACATGTGCAGGGCCTATCCAAACTGATTAGCACTCCAGTTGTTGATAATACATTTAAAGCCATGAGTGCCTGACATTTATCAGGTCACTTTTTATAAGATAATAATATAAATATTATGGCAAATATTTAATAACATGTAATAACATGCATATTATTATAATACTATGTGATGGTAATAATAATAATGCAACATTATAAATATATGAATATATTGTAGTGAATAAAATCAGTGTTTAGCCTTATAAATGGCAAGTGTTTTTCCCTGCCAAGTTTCTGACAAAACTTTCAGTTCTTACATTCTGTAACATAGTGTCCATAATAGAATTAAATGTGAAGAAAGCATGTAAATATACAGCATAATCTGTGTATTTAATTCCTAATGGGACAAGAGAAGCAGGATCCTTAGGTCCAAACCAACTGACTTTTCATTGACTTCAAAATGTTTCAGCCGTATACATTCAGCTCTTTTGAGTCCTTGCATCTGTCTCACTTCCATCAGCTGGGGCTGACTTCTGTCTCTGGCAGGATGTACTGCAACTCGACGAGGATTTTCATTATGCTTACTCAAATGGACATTTCTTCATAGGGCATGTTCTTTGAAATCCTCTTTTCTGGACCCTGCAGGAAAGCATCTAAGTGAGACATACCATGAATTATTTATTGGAGTGACTGGGTCGGGCATATGGCAGTAGTTTATTCTGAGCACAAAACAGCGTGCAGTGAACAGGAGCAGTTTGATGTGATTTTCTGCTAACAGTGGCTTTTCAGTCTGGAAGAACCAAAATTGAGAGTATATGTTGAAGTGCAAGCTGGAATGTTTTCTTATTTTCTGAGTTGGCATGAGCTTTATATGTCCTTAAAGCACAAGGCTTGGGAAATGCTCTTGTTCTGTGGTGTCTGTCTCAGTACAGCCAAGCATTCAGCTGTGCCTGTGGTTTCCAGAGGAGTAGCGCACAACAGAGCAAGAGAAAGACCTGCTAGGAAAAAAAGTTGTGGGAAGTCCAAGCATTCAGGGAAAGAGGCTCTGGACCTGGAACCTTCTTGTGGACTTTGCAGTGAGAAGGCCACATGGGAGGACTTGCAGAGGAGCATCCTGGCTGTGGTCTACAAGAGGTCTGTCTGGCCAAGGGCAGCAGAAGAGGCCTAAGAGTATGTATTGCTGGGCGGGTTTCTGGGAAATAGTGAACCAGGTCAGGTTGACCACTGGAAGAGAGAGCTTCCCAGTGACTGAATAGGCTAAGCCTCTAGTATTACATGGGGAACGTAATCCTATTCCCCTGATACTTGTCCGGAGGTGGACTACTGGCAAAGGACTTGTAAGCTTTAAGAGAGGCTACTAAACCGTGATATGACAGGAAAAAGGGAGTCCTGGAATATGGACTTACTGGGAACAGCCAATTTGCTCTGCTTGTCAAGAATATTAATTATTCCTCAGAAAAAGGGAAAACATATTTGAAGACACTGTAAATTCAGGTAGCACATAGCTGTCATTTATTCATCAGGAAAAAACCAGAAAGGTCTATTTTTGTTCTTGAGCAATCTTTTCACTTTCCTTCTTTTTAAAGCACAATGACAGTTAATGATTAATAGACACAGTCTGCAGTGCTGCCAGCAGGAAGCGAGCCTAAGTGTGGGGGAAGTCTAAATAATTGAAGGGAAAAGGTGACAGAGGCAGCCATTAGTTCTGGATAAGAAAGTCTTCATTGCCTGGCTACTTGCCCAATGAGAGGGAAAACTTACCATTTGAGTAGTGCAATCTGTAGACTTCATGTTGAACTTCTCTTGGGGGCAAAAAGAAACAATAGGGCTCAGTGTTTCTAAATTGGTAGAAATTGATGCAAAACCCCGTTGTTTTTAATTGCCTTACAACACATTAGCAGGCTTACAACATAACCAGCCTGTCAGAAATAACTGGGGAGCATTCCAGAAGAAAGACCTGAACAGCCTATAGCAGAACGAATGATGTGCTGGGCACTTGCCTTCACAGGGTGATTCCCCTCCATGCACATCCTGGCGGTCACAGGAGACCCTGCATAGTTGCAAAGGTCAGTAATTTTTAGGGGTGAGCAAATCAGTGGTAAATGTTGAGCAGAAAACTGGCTTCAGCCTTCCCAAACTGGATGATGAAAAACCGAGGTATCCGAAATAAATGCTTTTCAAGGAGCAAGCTTCAGTTTGTTTGCTGAACTGTCCATTCTGGAGCTCTGTGTCACAGACATAAGTGGAGAAAATTATGTCGGGCTCTTATCAAGAGAATGAGAGGATGCTTTACAACATTTCTTGGACAAACTGGATTACTGTCTCATCTGACACTTTGCATAATTTAGTTTCCTTTAATTTCTAGTCCTAATTTAGCAAGTGCCATATCACAGGCTGTCCTATCTTCTACAGGAAAAGTGTTCTAGAGCCTAATTAGTCCTTTTTGCACAGGCAATAACAATAAGGCAGTTGTTAAATGTATTTGTTTAACTGGTGATGTAAAATGAGAGGGTGGAAGCAGTAGCTACATCTAGCCCTGGACAGCATTGCATCCTGGACAAAGCTGTCCGGACCTGTGAGGTGACTACAGTAGTAGCTGTACCCTGCGCAATGAAGGAGAGGTGTGTTGATGCCTCTCCCTGTGGTGTGACAGCTGAGCTTTGTCAGCTGCAGCATTCTGGGAAAAAGCGGTGGTAGTATGTGTAGGGGGAATCGTTCAGCAAAGTAAATTTGAGATCCTTCATTGTGGCAGGATATCTTGAAGAATTTGTGCCTGCTACTATCCTGCCCTCTTGATAAGGTCTTGGTGCTAGTTCTAGGATGCTGCTTGCATTAACTGGTAGTCTCACTTCTGTATAACTTTTCTGAGAGAATGTTTTGCTCACATTTGTTTGTCTTCTTTTGGTTTACTACTTTTGAAGGAATGTGTAGAGTCTATGTAAATTAGATGGACAGTGCAGTTGTGCTAGCCAGATAGGTGACTGCTTAACACCCTGGTCATGGGGATGACTCTGTTAAACACTGCAAAGATTTCAGGAGTTTGTTGCATGCATATACTTTATCATAATTCGAGGGAACTCCCCTAAAAAATTCTTTTTCCTCCAACATTTTTCATTGTATCTGTCACTTGCAGGTGACAGTGAGCTAACACTGTTTCATGTTGAGGTTCTTCCTCTTGAACCATTTAATTAGGATCCTGATGCACCTGCTGTGTGGAGAGTAAGAACTGGAATTCATTTTTAACACGTTTTCATCCAGTAAAACCTGAAAGGTTTTTTAAAAAGTCTATAAAACTACAAGGAGGTCTGCCAGGCATAAGCTTGTACTTAATATCCAGGTAAAGAGGATATTGTTGTTGCACAAGTTATTTCTGAACTGGCATTTAACTATTTACACATGTTCACTGTGCTTTCATCAAAGGGGAAGTTTGTGACTTTGTGTAATGTTAAGTGGTTTTCTGCAACCAAAGTTGCGGAAGGTACCAGAAGGTTCTAGAAAGGTACTGAAACAATGTAAAGGAGGGTAATAGGGGTTAATGCCCTTTTCAAGGAGTTTTTCAATGAAGGGGAACCAGAAGTGTATTTGGGATTCTTTTCCCAGAGGAGTCATACTCAATGATATTAATACTAGGAACAAAGGCTGAAGAGAGAAACTGGAGTTAAGGGACTTTATTCAAGAGCAGAAAATGCTAGTGATACCTTGGATGTCAATGAGAAGGAAAGATGCCAAGAGAAAGAACAAGTAAAAGTAAAGCAGCCAGCAAAATCAAGCAAGAGGTTATGGAAGAGGAAAGAGGCTGTGGCTGTGGCAGGAGAAAGATGGTTGAATACACAAGAGTAGGAGGAGTTCCATGATCCAGACTCAGCAGCATTTAGCTAAATTACAGAGAACTCTTCTGTATGAATGAAAGTCAATGATATGTTGCTTATTTAAATGTGAAACATCTATAATAGTACTTCCTGGAGGCATTTTAGCTGCAGAGACTCGGGATGTAGTCACCTTCCCACAGTGACAGTCAGTGCAGAAAACTGCAGAGACACTGTGTCCTGATCCCACTGCCATTTCCCATCTGGTAATGCTGAGATTTTTCCCTTCCCTGCTTAACAACTTTGCAGCAAAAGACAGCTGCAGTCAGGTACCAGAGCAGTGCCTAAGGGAAGGGTCTCAGAGAGGGGTTACAGGAGGATGTGAGGCAGGAGGAGGGCTGCTGCCAAAAAGAGCAGCTTGGAGGATGAAGGAGGGACTGGAGCCTGAGGGCTTAATCTGAGACCATTCGGGTATTAAAGAGGGGGCACATCTAGTCCTGATGGAGTGGAGTTGAAGACTTTTGTTGTGTTGGGTTTTCTGAAGCAAAACTCCTGTTTACTGTGATCTTTTAGAGGAAGTGGAATATAATTATTTCTTTTGAGCAACAATTTTTGTGTGGACAGTTTGTATATTTAAGCTGTTGACAGCAGTTCTAATGCTACTCCTAATAGAGCTAAATTACAGATTAGAAGCTTCATTTTTATTCATCAAATAACACTCTGTAAATCTGCAGTGATTCTCAGTGAGACTGGAGAAAAAATAAAAAGTGTGTGACCTGTTTTGATTGCTGCGTCTGACATGTTTCTCCTCTAATCCTGATTTTTCTTTCCACTATTTTAATATCTTTGAGTTTGATAAATTATTTCTAAACATAGAAATGATGAAAACTACAAGAACTGGCTCTAGGACTGCTTATTGCACTTTGTGAGGATAGTTTTCATTAAAACCCTACCATATTTACAATATACTCAGAAGCTGATTTACTACATCTCTTGGGCACTCTGCACTTCTCAATGGATATTCTCCTGAGCTTCTGTGACTTCTGGAAGTCTACTTTTATTTTGGCACATAAGAAATTGATGTACCAACCAGCCTGCTTAAGCTGATGAGAAGGTCTGTGTTAGAGTTAGGTATTACCAGATTGCAAATCCCAGACTAATATTTTAAACCCACATTTTAAACAGGTCAGTACTTGGCTGGATCATCATAGTAATTTCAGTTTGACTTCCTCACATGAAGCTGACTAAAGTAATATTTTCAGTGCATTGGTATCCTTAACTCATTCTATTCTCTTATGCTTTTTTGAGGTAGGAAAGGTGCTACAAGTGCATTCTGCTTTCATTTTTCAGTTGGCTTGCAAAGGAGTTTAATCAGCTTTTATTCACTGAAGAGTATCTCTGTCTAAAGAGTTCACTTACTCACAGAAAGGTCAATGAAATCATAAGGGAACCATCACCGTTTCCATTCCACATCCATGCTGTAAAGTGTGAAGGCAGTCTTATTCTGTCTGCTAGCAGGAACATCCTCAACATTTCTCAGAAGAAAAGGACAGTCTTTTTCTCTATTCAGTGGAAGCATCTGTCTTTCAAGCTTTCATCATTCGGACAAGTAGGAATAACTTAGGCTTTTCTGAAGATCAGCTGCTCATGAACAGTTGTGCAAGTGCGGATTAGTTGTTAATAAACAGGGTCAGTGATGAAGGCTGGGACCTTACCCTCTGTAAGTACACGATGATGGGATATTTTTCAGTTAAGAACTGGACTGGAATAATTTTGGTTTTGAAATTTTCTAAGTAATTTTCTTTAAATATTTATGTATTTTCAAAATTAAATATGCTTACTATACCTTGGAGCTATTCTGTGAACCTGAAACCCGTATCTAGTTCATGTTGGCCAATAAAAAGAAAGATGAATTCTCTGAGCTGCAGTCTAAAATGCCAAGGTTTGTGTTTTTGGATAGAGGTAGAGATTTTAGATTCCCAGCTCTACTGCAGAGCTAAAGCCCTGAGTTATTCATCAAAAGATCCACCCTGAAAGTGTGGACCTTGAAAGAACTGTGCTCCAGACTTTGGGAAGGTCCTGGGGACAGGCACACCTGGACCATCGAGGGCTCTTGATTCCTCTAGGTTCCATGTTCTAGAGTGCTCAGTCAGCATTTGGCAAAAGGTTGTCAAGCCTGAGATATTTTTAATAAAAGTTTGTGTTCCACACAAACATTGACATTTTCTGACAAGCATTCATCAGAATGTTTCAACTGAGTTTAATTCCTGAGTACCGGGAGCCATAAGATTTTGCCAAGTAATCCTACAGCAATAGGATATATCCGGGTCAAACTACAGCACGCATCTTCAGTGTTAAATTAATATAATCTCTGCTATTGTTAGTCCAGGCAGCTCGTGGCTAGTTGAAGCACAAAAGAAGCTGATACTAAAGATTACTGAGCAGTGGCTAAAATGGCCAGAGAAGTGGTAGTATGTCATATAACTATCTTGGTACTTAAGGAGGCACTGTTACTGTCTATTCAAGTTATATACTTTACATATATATAGAAAGCCACTGTACTATGATTTTGAACTGATTTAGATGCCTTTGTCTAGTCAGAATTAAACACAATTTTTATGAGTAAAGTAACCTTGAAATGTCCAACAGAAAATATTCAGAATGCTCAAGTGTTCAGACTAGAACTTATGAACAAGGATAATTCTCTGTTGAATTAATTATAAATGATGTAGGCAATAACTCAAACACATTTCCCTGAGGAACCTAAAATCAGATTTTTAAAAATACTTTTATAGTAGATAACTGTAGGCTTTCTAAGGAATTAAGCTTAAGTTCCATATTGTGTTATCACTGCCATATGGATTATCTTTGCCCCACCCACCTAGACACCACAAATTGTTGGTGGCAACATCTATACCTCCCGCTCTGATGCTGTGTTAGATTATTTTAAAATAGAGATAGCGATGTTTCAGAATTACTGTCTATAGATGTGATTCTGCTGTGGGAGCATAGCCTGACATAATAGCATAGCTACTTTACTACATTGCTAGAAGGATAAGATTTTAAACACCTGTTCAGATATGAGTGATACATTTACTTCTCATATCTCTACACGGAAAACTCATTTTTCTCTGAAGATAAAAGTAGTTCCCCCTGCCAAATCCCTGAACACCCTCATTTCCACCTAGGAACCTGCAAACCCCTCTGAAGCAATCTGTTCCTCCCAAACTCAAATCAGCTGGTTCCAGATGGAACAGGTCCATGCATTGGGGCAAGTTTTTGAAGAAGGTGATTGGACTAAAACTACACACATGCCCTGGTTGCCACTCTCTTAAATTGCCCCTAACATATCAATCTGTTTGGAACAGATACTTACAGAATAGTTGTAGCCTGCCTGTGGGAGGAAAAAAGTATTCAAACTTTTTACAAAAAGTATGTCAGCCTTATTAAGAGGTTATAGAACAGGATGGAAAAGGTTTATTTAGTACCCAGAGAGCAACTCGCAAATATGATGAAGGCCAAATACTAGGTGAAAAATAATCTGGCTTGGTCTCAACTTATTTTTTATACTATGCATCATATTTTTCATTGTGTGCTTGGATGACTCCAAGTCTAGTACATGGTAATGCTGTGTGCTCTTGTAGGTGCATAAGAATATGGAGTTGTGATATAGATAGCACTCAGAGGCCAGTTATGGGAAAGAGCATATAATGCCTAGACTAATGAAAGTGTGTTTCTTGAACTTATACTGGCATTAGTTCTGCATGTAGTAGGCCAGACCAAGTAATCTATAAATATTATGAAAATGCCTGCTAGGAAGATATTCAGTCTGTAGAAGTAATTCATACCCAAAAGTAAAGAAAGCAGAATTTAAGAGGCTACAAGAATGTTTCATTCTCCTTGGAATGTCTTTGCTGTTATAAAATCAAGCTCTTCGTCTTGACACTCAAGTTTCTTTTGTGATACTGCACTCTAAATGCAATTTTGAGCAATGATTTTGTTTAGAAGTCAGAAAGCTCTGCAAAAGATAGAAAAAAAATCATTGGTAAGTTAGATATTGTTAAGCTAAGTCATACTGTGCAGACCTTCTGTGGAAAGTTAGCTCCAGAACCTACTGTGCTGCTTAAATGAGGCCTGTAGTAAGAAGGAAAATTATTTGCGCTATGAGCAAATTAATTCATTTCTTATTCTGAGGGACATGTCTATAGTGGGAGTAATTCTTCAGTGTCAATTTAGCAACAATATTTATATCTGTCTGTACACCTCTTCTGAGATAGAGCTGGTAATCCATCCCATTAAAGGCTTAAACAGTTTTTTGGTACTGAAACATTTTCCTTTATTCCATAGATACCGGGTGGCACTTACTCTAAACTGAGGAGAAGTAGGACATGCTGCCTAATGTGACAGAGAGCTACAAACTTGGAACCAATGAGCAGTGTCAAAGCATGCCTTTTCCAAAGCAATTATTTTGATAAAACTTTAACATGTTCTGTAGGCCTGCAAAAAGACCTGTCAAACATTGCAGATACCTGGTGTAAGGTTTTCATTACTACAGCTGCCTTTAACAGATAGACTGGTTAATTTTTAAAATTTTGTTTCAGAAACTTCTAGCAGTGCTGATCCCAGCAGAGCAATGAATGCAGTGCTATGTAGTACAATCACTTCTCTGAGCATTTATCCACTCACAGTGTCTGTCTTGACCCAAATCCCCAGCTGTGCTGACCTCTGCAGGGACTGAGCCTTTGGGATTACCTGAGAGGGAACTGAAGACAAACAAGGGACTGAGTGTCCACTTAAGCAGGGCTCTGATGAAGAGAACCTGTGGGACTTTCTTTTGGGAGGCTGTCGTTAATTTCGGTGGATGTTGGTTCATCCTTAAACAGTCTTAAAGTAACCTCATCTCTTTCTCCTTCCCAAACTGGACCAAGCCTTGTTCCTCCCCCCTGCACCAGCACCCCAAAACCAGGCTAAGTAGTGCAGGCCTCCCTGGTGTTTCTTGGAATGGGTTTTGTCCAGTCAGGAGAAGGTACTTATGTCAGGCTTCTTAAGATAAAAGCTGGGGTGTCAGTAAAAGTAGCGTCATTGTGGTAATTGTATTTGTGTGCTAATAAATGCGTTCTGCACTTGCTTCACACTAAAAGAAACAGTTCATTTTAATTTAGTCTCCCCATTTTAATTTGATCTTCTTAGTATTGGTCAGAGGAATAAATGTGTCAGTTCTTCATCAAGCAGAAATGCAAGAGAAACAAAGTTAAATAGGATTTGAATGCACTGACTTTGTATTTATCTCATAGGAACTTACCTGAAGAAAAAATACATGGATTATATGACTGTCAGATTGCTGTCCTGTGTAAGGCATGAGGACAAGCTAGATCAAGGTAATATATGTGAAATACAAGACAAATATTTTTTCAAATGCATGCTGATATTTATTGAGAGCTTGCGGAATCATCATTAGATTTAATTCAATATAAAGGTCTTTGATAGAAACAGTAGCAAATCTTGCAGCTTTGGGGATTTTAGCTGTATTACACAACTTTTATGAAAGCTCCAGAACTATTGTCAAGGAAAAGAAGAAGGTGGTACACTCAAATTGTGGTGTTGAACCAGAAGAAAATAAATAGAAATTGGCAACTTTTTACAAAGCAATCTCACATTTCAGTTGTGGGGGGAAGTGTTAACATGTATCAGTATGTGCTAAGCCCGCTAAATAAAAGTCATTTAAACTTGTCATCTATTAAAGGTCAGTAGTAGAACAAAATGAAGGGGAATTTACCGGCGACTTCACAGTAGAGATTGGTTTAGTCTGAAATACTCCTTTTATCTGATCTATTTGACCCACTATGTATACAAAATTTATGGGGAGTGTTTTAATGTTATTCACTATGCATCATCTGTATGTTTAGAATATAAGACCATCTCAACTGGTGTTACTGTTTGACAGTCTAGGTATATTTCTGAATGGAAAGTCATGAAGCTCATTTCTTTTGGAAATTCTGTAATCTTGGCCTTTGTGGAAGACTATAATTTTTTTTTTTTTAAGACACCGATATACATTAAAACATACACTGCTATGACATAAAGAAACTGTTACTGATTGCATACTTTCACATGAATGAATATGAACTCAATACGTATGGCGTGTCATCTTCCAGCAAAGCCAGTTTTTGTGCTATTTAATTTGCCAAGAGGTGGCAGCCTTCACTCAATTCCCTCCAGACTTGTTGTCTCAAGCAGATTGACCAGACATGTATCTGATGTTGATAGGCATGTACAATGGCTGGTGGGTATCTCGAGATGTATCCTCAGGCTGTCTCAGCACTGTTGGTATTCTGTATTATTGATTTGATAATAAAATAATTGAAAAAGAGAAAATGCGTAGGAAATTACGTTAGTTTCGAAGAAGACTGGGCACTACTTCACCTTTACTGCCATTCCCAGTCCCTGCTGAAACAGGATTGGAAAGTTTGTTTTAGTCTCCCTTGGTTTTGGGGAGAAATGTTTGTCTGCTTCTCACTGAAAGTTCTGGACAGTTATAGCTACTTGATGCATTCATAAGCACATGCATACAAAACTTTATTAAAAACTGATTATGTGCTCTTGTGTTGTTACATATTCGTTATTTTAATGCAATTAAAGTTGTCAGAACATACATCATATCATGATCTCCTTCTGTCTGGAAGAGGAAGTGTGATGGCCCCTCTCTGCAGCTGGAATGGATGTGTCAGGATGGTGTCTGCATGCCAGACAGCTATCAAAACTGTGCAGATATGCCCCTTTTTGATGACACACTGACATTATTGGTGATAATGATCATTTGTTTGTTAATTATTTCTTCTTTCCAGGTAGGTAGTATGGAAAATCTGAAATAAAGAGTTTAGGTAGAATTTTTGTAGGTTAGTTTTCTAAGAGTCAGATATCTAACTTAAACCAATCATTTGGGCTGTCATCATTCATGGTGAGAAGGAATATCTCCAAGGGCTCTACATTGCATCATGAGAGGCTTTAGGATATATGAATTGAAGAGCAGTTAAACATGCCCATCTCTCCCTGCAGATTGTGAAGGAAACCTAGGTAGCTAGTTTAGATTAGATCTGAATTTGAAGAATTGAAGTGAGATGTCCTGAATCTTTGTGTCTTTAAGTTCTGTCTGAAGGCAGGCATGAATTTTCATGATTATTCTAAGATGTGGTGGACATATGTGTGAATGAAAAACGCATAAACAAAATATTCCTGCTAATCTTTATTGCCTCCTATTTATATTGGGAAGAGATGGTGGGAAAAAGCACATCCCAAATTTTTTTTGACATTTTACACCTTTGAGAAGATGGTGTTTAGTTATTTCAAAAAAAAATCTGCAAAATTTATAGCTAACTGAAATTTCTAAAATGTGATTAAGGCCAAATAGTACCTGAGGTAGAATTGTATCTTGCGAGATTTTGATTCCTTATATTTTGCCTGGCGAAGCATGTAACAGCTTTGATTTTAGATTTTCTGACCTGTGAGGAAGAATACTGATAGAAACCAGATTGAGGTATGATGCTCTGTTTGTGATTTAATCTCCCATATGCCTTTTGAAAGCAGATCAGTAATTTCCATCGTCATTTGCATTAATAAAATTCTGGGAAAACATGTTAGCGAGTGATTTCTCTCTTGGTCATAACAGTTCTTGATATTTGAATAATTCCTTTGGTAACTGTAACAGAAACATCACAGATGAAACAATGGAAGGGCAGAGGCATCGGCACAGATAAACCAGATGCAGTGACTGTAAGAATAATGCAGCTGTGTGAGCATGCTGTCAGTGTCTCATTAGATCACAACACTCATCCCCTGCTTCTGTGACCTACACTGGCACTGTGCTTTTGTACATTACTAGCTTTCATGTCATTGTGGAGGTCCTCGGGAAGGTGATTTAAAACACAGGGTGCAGTCTCCAGTTTTTAAACTATTCCCACATGCCACAGTTTTAACACTAACAGTTTTGAGGAAAGTGGATGTATTTTGTCTGTGATGGGGATGCTCCTCATAGTTTTCTTATTTCTAGGAATAAGATCTGCAGTATATGTTTGTACTAAGAAGCTATGAAGGATGTTTATAATGTTCTTAGTCTTATTTGTGCGCTTCAGAGGCTTCTTGTTCTGACTGGAGACAATATATGCATGTCTAAAGCTATTTAAATAAATGAATGTCTGTGCTGGAATAATCTTTGCAGGGATGAAAAAGAGAGGAAGGTTAAAAGCTAAATGAGATCATTCAGAAGATTTACAATCAGCTGTGAAAGATGTTTCCCTGCACTAAAGCTAATCAAGACAATGAATTTTCATGTTTGTCTTGTACTATGGAGGAAATTGGATCAGATGTCTCCTGGGGATTCCTTTATTATTTGGTATTCACACACCGGCACCCACACTTTTTCAGCTGCTGGCAATGAGATAACTTTGATGCACATATGGTACTAGGCTTCTCACAAGGAAGTGAAGAAGCAACATTTCCCAACAATCCCAAACGCATCTTGCGTAATGGAAAGAGATCCAGCACTTAGATAAGAAATGTGTTCATTTCCTAGCTGTAGGGTGGTCCAATTTTGTCAGCTGCATGGGACAGATTTGGGTTCTAGGATCCCTCATGGGCCGTGTTTCGCTCTCACTGCTGGGAGTGGGGGAATGGTAGTTGCCTGACACAAAGAGCTGGATTGTGCTGCTGGGTTGTGGACGGGGCAATGCTTGTGACTAGTGGCAAGAGGTGAAGGCTTCCCACTTGCAGCAGCAGCTGCATCGGTCCCTGTGGCAAACCACAGCTGATGCAAAAACAGGAGGAGGCACTGTTCTGGCTGAGTTCACTGAACAAGCTGCTTTCCTTCTCCTTTGGGTAAGAGGAGGCAAGCCAGGGCTGCCAGGTAGACCAGGCTGCATGAGGATTGTGTATTTGTAAATCAAGGAGAACTAAAACAATGTACACAGCAACACTATGTCTTTTTAAATACACAAGTCTGTTATTTTCTTGCGGTTTCAGCTCTTTTTTTTCCTTTTTTTTCTTTTGAGAGGGGCACAAAATGAAAAGTGACTGTTTAAGTGCCTTGCTTTGTGTAAAGAGAGACTACAAAGTAATAATTCCATTGAAACTATAATGTACAGGTCCAACTAGAGTTAAACCTGGCTCAGGTCATCTGTTTTAGAAGATTAGTCTTGGTTGGGATTAACTTGCCCTGGTGCTAGCAAGCACAGCATGTTTTGGTAGTTAATACTTATTTAGTCAACTTCTTTCTGATATCTCAAGATTCATAAACTATAAACCAATCTTTGACTTTTCAGGATCTGCAAAAGGTCTAAATCAGTAAAAGAAGACTATTCAGCAATTCCTGGCACATGGAAATGTCACAGAATAACTGTCCTCTTTCTAGTAGGTCTAGAACAGATAATTAAGACTTTTTTTTTTTTTCTGTAAAAAGAATGTGAAATACTATTTGATTAAAGAAAATGTGTTCCAGATTGCACAGAACTACAGTGTACATAGATCATTTAAGAATAGCTATGCCCCCCCACCGAGCTGCTACTTCATAAAAGATAGTTACTCAGTACAAGTGTTTTTTAAAAAGCAATGCTGTCAGCTTTCCCTAAGTGAAATACCTATGGAAATCTAGCAGGCTTTCATAAGAATTAGCAAAATTACTGATATTCCAGATCTTTCTAAGTTATGAAAACCAATTACAGCTGCTATGAACTCATTACATATAAAGAAAAATAGAGTCAGCCCTCCTTGCTGCCCCATGGAGCAGGTGTTCCCCATCTGGCCCTGATAAGGTGGGCAGGCCAGGTGGCACCTGCACCTAGAAATGAGGAGAAGAAAGCTAATATTTGTAAGGCTTGCTGGAGATTGCCTTGTGCTCTTTGACTCTCCTGCTGTAACAAAGGTGACTGAAGGTTTGGTTTATTGGCTCTGGTGTTTTTTGGTTTTTTTTTTTTCTTTTTTTTTTTGAAGGGAAATACAGTGGGATGTGTTTCCATCTGTTTTTTACCTGGATATTGAAGGAGAAAAGGGTAAGTAGAAGCTTGCTTCTCCAGGAGCTAGGGAAGGGAAAAAAAAGGCAGATAAAAGTTCCTAGGAAAGGGCTGTGGGTTTCTTGCTAAGAAAAGCTCAAGGAGGTAGGGTTAGAGAAAGTAATTATAAGGGTAGGGGATCCTGAAGGTGTGGGCATATTTGTGTTGTAGTATGCTTCAGCTTATTCTGATTTTTTAGTCCTGGGCATAGGAGAGGTACACCTATGTTCTTGCCCCTTTATGTAACTTGAGAGGGAACATGTGACTCCATTAAAGAGAAGTTGGGGAGAAATGTAATTAAGTATGCAGCTGCATGAGAAAAGAAGCTGTAGCTTATATATGATAAAGTAGGTATGATCTACTATCTTGTAGTGAGGAGTTTTCCATGGAAATAAAAGAGGAAGGAGGACAGAGGGGAGGCTTATAAAAGAGTTCCTGGGTAAAGTTTTCATGATTTTGCACTTGATATGAGCTCACTCTGTAATGCCTGCCTTCTACAGGAATTTTGCAAGGCTGTCCTGAAAAGGGAATACGTAAAGGCTGAGGAAGTTTTTATTAGTAAAAAGGATCACACAACTGTGTATCTGATACCTTTGTCAAGTGGAAGTGAAAGAAGTGTTGCTCTGATCTGGAAAGAGGAGTCTATGCAAATGTGTGCAACTCAGTCTGAGAAATACCTGTGTTTTGTTTGGGTTTTTTTGCCTTGCGACATCTGGAACCCCAATACTGTAGTCTTATTTGAACAGGCTCTCCTGTGGAGATGCTTTTTTCTAATGCATGTAATACTCTAATGATTGGGAATATCTGTATGTTATGGGGTATTGAACAATCTCCTCCTCTATATGCACACCCCATGTATGTTGGTTTGCTGCTAGCACGATAAGTCGACCTTGGATGTCACTACTCCCTCCTGCGAGAAGGGTTTGTGTGTAAGTGAATTTGGCTCTCTGGTATGCTCACAGTCTCCTTGCATGTGGCAGGAGAGAAAACAGATTCTTCAGCAGGAAGAGAAGGTAAGGGAGACTTGCTTGTTTAAGTCAGTCAGTGACCACTGAGTTGTGCTGACCAGCTAATTATCCGCACCTGACTGTTGAAAGGAAAATGTTGTGTGCTTCTCCCTGGCTGTTCTCTCATTTCAGCATGTTTTACTTTGTATTGAAGTCTAGTTTTTTCCTCTGGAGCAGGCATGGTAAACCCCTTTCTAGTGTGAGTGCTGCTCTTGTCCTGTTTGCTCAGCCATATATCTGACTGAAGCTTATACCTGGGTTCTGGATGAGTGAGCAGAGCTAGTGATTTAAGTTTTGCAACAGTGAATTGCAGCAACTTCTTGAAGAATGGCTTCTGTTTTTGTAGAAGATCCTTCTCTGTAAGGTAACTGTGAGCGTGGATGAAACAGTTGCTCAAAATCTGTGCAGAGAGATCTCTTTAAACTGCTTCTTGATGGAAGGAGAACTGGGGGCTTAGCAAAGCCTGAAAGTTGTCTGTGCAAATATAATGGAAACACTAGCATGCATGGTCACAATTAGGAGTTTTAGGATTTGCAAGCAGGACTTCCAGCTCCAGCAAACCAATCCTTAGTTGCTTATGTTGTCTGTGAATGCCCATCCCTTTCCCATACCTCTTCTATATTTGCAAAATAATTTTGTGTGCGCTACAGGTGTTGGAGTTGGAGTACCTGGCTTTCCTGCTGTGATGGCTTTCAGGTGTCTGACATAACTTTATGCTCTTGCTGTAACAGGATGTTTATGAAGTGCATTGAAATTAGCCAGGTGCTGATGCAAAGAGGTGCTGTCCTTAAATGCTTTGGATGTACTTGAGTGGAAGATGGAACAGACAATTTCCCAATGAGAGGGAGGCATGTCATTGTTTAGATGTCACCCTGTCCATAAGGGTTAGATTATGCTAAAGCTGCCTTGTATTAAATTGCATTTTGCCAAATTACCAATAAAACAAATATTTGTCTCGACCTTTGTGCATCTCTTTCCCTGAAGTTGGAAAGCACTCAAATGTCACTTATGAAAGCTTCTTATGGTATAAATAGTATGAACATCCTTTTTAAAATAAGAGGTGAACCATACTCAGTACATCATGGAATATGGTAATCATGATTTTTAGTTTCTTATGTTAAGGGATCTAATTGTGATGTGTATTGATATTAATGGGAAATAACTTTATCAGTGAGTTTTCAGGGAAACTGTACACTTTTGGAAGGTAATTAATATAAAAAGATAATAGTGTATCATGATGTCTTTGTCACCCCACTCCCAAGGTATTTTCAATAAAATCTCACTTGTTTGATTTTTAAACTTCAGAACAAAGCAGAAAATGTTAGGCCTGTCTGAAGACACCTGCCATAAAACTACTTTTGCTAGAGGGGTGTGTGTCCGTCCCGGTATACACAAATGTATGTAGCCATCTCATTTTATTTATTAAGGTAGGTGAAGTGAAAACTTTCTAACTTGTATCTTGCTGTAGCTATTTGTGTCACTTATTTTATTTCCAAGATATGTAACTGGATGGGAACACTGCCTGGTCTAGATCTCTTCCTAAATAGAATTTGTGCAAGGGGAAAGTGTTAGACTAGACTTTTGAAAAATCTGTTTCTGGAGAAGGATTTAGTCACTTCATGCGTGCCCACTGTATCTTTCCACCTCTTCCTGTCTTTACTGTAAAATATTTCAAGGGAATCAATGACTTTGGAGTGTTTTTAATGCAGTGTGGATTAACTGAAATAAAAGTTGAGTCTTCAAACTATTTTTATCAGGCAGGATCATGAGATCTAAATTGAACTCTACAGTTGCCTCCAATGTGAAATAGAAATGAGCTTCATGCAGTCAGTTTGTGTAGTTCTTCCTAAACGTACATAACTGAGTAAAACAAAGTCTTCCATACCTACATATCTCATTATTCTTAGGAAATGCCTTATGTAATGCTTTTGTTGATAATTATGGATCTTATCTCTGAGGCCAGTTGGTGCAGTAGTCATACTGGACTTGAACAGACAGGATATGTCATCTTTGCAGGATGCTGGAGGAAGCCTCCTGTGGAAAAAGTCACAGATAAGTTCTCTCATGTGAGTGTTCTAATGATCATTGACTGGTATGCACAAGTATAAAAATCATTGGCTTATCCCAAAACAAAAAAATCAGGTCATTTCAAATGCTATGTGAAAAAGATTTACTTTATAGTTGAGGGAATGTTCATTAGATTGTGAGCATATTGACAGAGTGTTTTTGAAACAACAACCAAAAATGCTTCTAAATTTTAATGCAAAGATGTATGATATAGAGAAGCCTCTTTAATCACAGGAACTAACATGCTATGCAGGCTGTGTTGCGCTGGTTGTGCAGTAATACATTTTTATCAGTCTTAAGGTTTTCCTCATGTGATTAGAAAAATAATATATCAAAGCATTCCTGAGGCCTGCTAATGAAGAAAATTGAAATAGGTCACAGTGGCATTGACCTTTGAAGAAAACTCAAACCTGATTTGAAGAAGAGCCTTAAGGCTTTTTTCCAGCCCATCAAACTTGACCTTTTTATCACAGTCTGTCTTGTTTTGAACATAGATTTTCACATATCTACATATTCATGTCAAACAAATGCTCCCGATGTCAGTTACTGAATCAGGTATTTTGAACAGAATAGCAAATGCTTTTTGGTAGCTAGCAAGCATTTTGCACAAGATGCAATTACCTCATACAGGGTAAAATCTCATTTTAGCATAATGCCTGTTGGTTATCATATAAATGATAAGTAATATGCATGTTGGGATAAGTAGTTTTAAAAATAGCTTCAGGAGTACAATAAGCAGTTTCAACTTTTCTTCTTGCTACAGACCTAAGCTATGAAAGTTTGCTTTATTTCTGTCTCTGTAAGGCTGCTTTTACAGGGCCAGATGGTAGCCTATGAAACGTGCTGTAGCTAGGGAGAAAATAGGCCCTCATCACAAGCAGCTAGTCATGAAAATTTAAGGACTGTATTAGTCTTGATACAAATGTGCAAATAAATCTGGAGTAACCATAATGCTGATGGGTATAATTGTGCTGGCTCCAATATACTATCTTGTTCGCTAAACAGTGAATTAGCAAAGGATGAAGCTACTCTTTGTCTTCAAAAAGATGACTTTGTGCTAACTGGAGTAAAGCAGGTGTGTGTGCTTTCTAGCAATTACAATCTTGACTTTATGCACCTGCTGTTGCACCAAGTTCAGTAGTGGAAATCTACTGGTTTTCAATAGTTTTGCACATGTTCTTGGAATTTTAGCTGTTAAGGCAGCACTTCTGGGTGCATAAATGGACATTTATTGAAAATGTGAGCACTTTGAGTTTTAAATTAGAGTGAAATTAACATGTTACATACAGTGGACTCAAACAGCAATAATCTATAGTTTAGATTCAGTTTGTACTTAGACTTTCATGGTAAAATGTTGAAAGAAGTTTGCAAGAAGGTAATGTGTTTCAGGTGATCCTCACCCTTGTGTGTCCTTTTGTGCTTCCATGCAAATTCTGTCTTGTATTTCTTGAGATTTTGTGAATACATTCAAATGTAACCACATTTGCCCTTGCTGTGACTTGGTGTGCTGTGTCCTGCGCTGCAAATCCAGACTTCGTAATATAAGAGAGATGTTTTCTGTCATTGGTAAGGGAAAATGGAATTGTGAATTCTTTATACAGGTTTATTGGGGTGTGCTCTTTCCTGATGGTTCTAACTGAATTGCCTTTCAACATAATTAAATGTTTTTTCAATGCTCTTGTAAAGAGGTAGTCTATGGAAGTCCTCTGAGAAGTAGAAGTACCAAAGCCTAAGCCTCAAGTTGTCTGCCAACCTGGTATCTCTGAGGGAGAAGGGTGAGCAGAAAATTAGATTTTTACCTTTCTGCTGACTTCCCTGAAACTTTGATTTGATTCAAAGTTTCAATTTGATAGAGGAGAGCTGTCTTAGAAAATTTAAATTGGTTGGGGCTGTAAAGCTTACCTTTTCTACAGACATTGACAGCAAAATTTTAAGCATGCTGTTTCAGTTTTTCTTTCTCTTGGGAGATATGCTGGTTTTACTCAAGGATGTATTATGAATGAAATAATCAGCTTCATGCTGTATGTGATGGTCCATTAACTCTAGGGGGAGCGGATCCTGAGTCTTAAAGCCATGCACCTAAAGCTGCCTGTATCTGCCAGGGAGTCGGAATCTCAGCAGCTGATGCTGCTGGCTGACAGGTATGCAGGAAGGTTATTTTCTTTAGTGTCCTGAAGCCCCTAGAAGATTAATAGAGGATACTCCTGTCTGTAGGGAAACCAATGAGCTTAAATGAGATGGCTTTTGAGCTGAAGGGGTACTGTATTTTAGTTGCTTTTAGGATTAAGACTGAAGACAGCTGAGTACCAAAGCGTGTGTGGTTTGCCAGTTGTGAACTGACATCTCTGTGAGAAATTAATTGGAAACAAGAACAGACTTAACAGAACAGGTCTCATAAGCATAATCTTACCAGGACCTCCACATAAATTAAGGAAGATCCCTGTAGATAGAATCTGAGAGGTCTTCGAGCCTTATAAATGTATTTTTTTATTCTAAAACACAGCTGAAGTAGTAGTCCTCTCTAACCTTGTGTGGCTTAGTTTGTAAGTACGTGGACTCACGGTCCTGGCTGGCTGGAATTGCAGTGGGGATGCATTGTTCAGCGTGTTGGAGGTGGGAGACCAATAATAGCACAATTCTGTCACAACACAACTCTGGCAAGCTAACTTGTACTAACTGAGCAGCCTTTGGAAGCCAGGCTGAGCTCTGTGTTGCTGATAGCTAGTTCAAATCTGTCTACCATACTGATTGCAGATTATTAATTCAGGGTATACCTGTATTGTTTTGTTTGCATCTGAAAAGTGATGTCTTGCACATTGCTTATGTGTGTATTGAATGCAAGGTTAATATATTGTGACCTACGGAGCTGAGGAGGACAAAGGAAATACATAGAAATGAGAAACTGATGCTTTACATACTTTGGGAAGGAGCATATTTGGGCAGGGATATCCTAATTTGAACAGGATATCAATCAAGAGGTCATTAATGTGGAATTGTTTGTGGGTAAGTCTGTCCATGAACGAGGTGTAAGGAAGAAAGCTATGGATATAGTCACACAAAAAACCGTCATAGCTGTGGAAATAGATGCAGATTCTGTGAAAATTAATGTGCTAGATAACAAAAAGGTCATGTGCTTATTTGACTGGTGATATGAAAATCAATAAATCAGACAGGAAAGGTATCAAACTGGAAATCTTAACCTTGGAGATCAGTAGGAATAAAAGCATTTAAGCTCTATTGCATGAGTCATCATTTCACTGACTTAATTTTTCTTCAAAAATCAAGACACTAGAAGAATTACTGATGCATGCACCACCACACTGACTTTCCAAGAAGAAACAAGCTCTGTATGAAGACAATATAGTGGCAAATTTAAGTGCAAGTACACAAAAGGAGAGCTATATTAATCCTTTTTTGTTGGCAGTAAACACTTGTATAAGCTGAAACACTCATTAAAAAAGTGCTAATTAGCATTTCAGTTCCTCTTCATGAAAAGCAATCACTTATTGCTTCCAGTATATTATAATTAAGCTGGTGAGAAGTACTTATACTCCTATTTACAGTGAAATGCATATTTTTATGTTGTCCAACTGGCGGTTGTTGTATTGCTGTAGCGCAGCATAGTCAGAAACTTATTTTTTAAAAAATAACAGTAAACCCTAATAGATAGGGTGAAGAGAGATGTAGTTTAAGAGCAAATAATAAAAAAAAAAATCGTCTGAGAGCTATGTAATATCACAACTAAATTTTCAATACATTTATAAGCAGATGAAGAATCAGTTGGCAGGCTACTCTCTTGTCCCTGCCAATGTACAACTAAAGTTACGGTAAAGCTCGGTGAAGCTCTGTATTAGTCTTTCATCTTGCAGTAAAAAATAGCCTCATAGGCATTAAACAAGAGCTGTGGAAAAATGCTGCATTACTTCTACGGGTACTTTTTTTTTTTAATTATAGTAGCATTTGAATAACAAGCAAGTTTAATCTTTAGGTTGCATGAGGCAGCACTTTAATTCTGTACTAAAAATGGCTTCTAAGTGACTTAATCTCTTCCTGATATTTTCCGCAGTTGTTGAAAGGATATAGGAATTAACAATTTAAGACAGGGATGCCCTTGTTCTAGTGAATGAAGCCATTTCTGGACTAACTTTGTGGGCTACTGAATCAGTCCCCAGGAAAGGCATTTAAAGAGTGTTGGAATTGTTTTTCCTGTAAAATAAATCCTGCTCCTCGTAGACCAGTGAAGAACTATATTCACAGTATGCATATTTATGCTCATTTTATCTCTTAAACTGGATCAAGGAATTAATTATTTTCTTACAGGATTTGTTGACCACTTTAACCTAAAAAACCCAATTTTTCACAAATCATATTATCTGCTGATATGGGCCTCTTCAAAACTGAATTGTGTAGAGCTGGCTGAAGCTTCACCCCTACAAAAGTAAGGAAGAACTATAATTCTGCAGTACTACTGAATAAGGAATGCATGACTACAGGTCATAAGCCTGGTCCTTCATTTGTTTGTACCTGGTAGTCATTTAATTAGAAGTTAACGTGGGTATTTGGCACTGTTGCCTTGATTTGGTAAGTTTGCAGTCTGTCTGCACAGGTGGTAGTGGTACATGCGTTCTTGTAAAGTGATTTATACTGCATGTGAGTAAATCTAAAGCAGGTTGCCCAGAGAAGCTGTGGATGCCCCATCCCTGGAAGTGTTCAAGGCCAAGTTGGGTGGAGCTTGGAGCAACCTGATCCAGTGGAAGGTGTCCCTGCCCTTGGCAGTGGTGTTGGAACTACATGATCTTTAAGGTCCCTTCTAACCCAACCTGTTCTATGATTCTATGAAGTTTTATCATGACAATTCTGGATTTTCTGCAGTCGAAAATGAATGACAACATACCCCCACAACTACTGCTAAGTTCCTATTAATAGCTAGAGTCTTCCTTCACTGTAGGTTTCCTGCTGTGGTGAATTTATTTAATTCTGTGTTTGTCTTCAGGCTATGTCCGGAATCATGGTGAGGACTAATAAAAAATAAGTAGCAACCACTAGCTACTTTAGAATGAGGCATTAGTTCTCTTTGCCTGTACGGTACCCATGGCACTGTGCAATATTTTTCCAAGAACTTATTTCTGACTTGGCTGTAATGAGCTCATTACCTAATTTTAAATATGGTTAGCTCTTGTAACTTCCTATCATTCATATAATTGCAATTGCTATTGTTACTTCTGTAAATGGGGATTTTTGAAGAAGCTTCCTTGCCACTGGATACACTGCATTCTTGGGAGGTTGTGGTCTTTACAAGAGCTGGAAGACTATACAAGTGTGTGGCTGTATGGAAAAGCAACAGAATTCTCAAAGGTGCTTCCAGATGGCCTAACTGCATTTGCATTGAGTAAATTAAGTAGTAAAAATCCAGTTAATTCAATGACAGCAGGCTTGGAGGCATTTTTTGAAAGGGTTGGAATATTCAGTAGGTCAACAGGAGTGTGTTGTAAAAGCCCTGGAGCAAATGACAGTGGAAGAAGGATCAATAGTATGAAAAGTACAGTTGGGGGGATGATCAAATACTGGTCACTGTATGTCCTATTTGTGGTATTCCTGAGATCTCAAAATGGGAATATTTTTTTTTTATTTACAAAAGCGTAATTGGTGCCTATAAGCAAGCTGAGTTTGCAGAAAGTGTAAATAGTGAAGTTTCCATTTGACTGCAAGTTTTCACACACCTGTGATTAATAACAAGGGGTGATGTAATGGAAACTCCCCATTGGTACCAGGCAACAAGAACAGCACCCTGTTTTTCAGAAATACATAAGCAAGGTCCCAGTTTCAAGGTTTTTTAACCTAATGATATCATGGCTGGGTTGTCTCAAAGGTAGTTACCAATGTGGTTTGACATAGAGGTGGATGAAAGTACAAACCCTAGGTCTGTGAAAGTCAAGTAAGAGACTAATGGATGAACAGATTTTTTAGAAGCAATAAAAATGGAATTACCCAAAAGCAGTAGGTTTGCCTCTTTCTATTAGTTTTTTTTTACTGTAGAAAATGCATTGCAGCTTTGCTTGAGTCAGGAGTGTGAATTGCTTATAGTTTCATCTCCTAGTCTAGTGAAGGGGTATTATTGTGAGACAGTTTAAGCGTGAGGAAACTTGCCTGTTTTCAATTGTCTTTCAGATAATACTGCTTTAAGTCTTCATAAATGCATGAGTAAAAGGGTGTTGGTAGGTGATAAAATCTGACCTTTCTCCTGACTTGCTGTCACCTGTATCTGTAGAAATTCTGGGCTTTTCACTTTTCTAATTTTTGTTTTAAAAAAACCCAACGCAACACAACCCCACCTCCCCCACCAAAACAAAAATCCACAAAATCTTTTGTACCTAAAGTGCCTTTACCTTCTGTGAGTAGTTCCCTCCCTGGAATGGGGCTGGGGACAGCGGTGGAAGGGGTGTGCCATGGCAAAGAAGTCTTTAAGTTTGTGTGCCATGATTTTTTTTGCCATCTTTGGAGTTGCCCTTTTCTAAAAGTGTGAAAATCCCTGGAAGGTATTTCACCCTGCATTTAGCAAAAAAAGCAAGACAGGTATGAGAGGCCACATGTGAGGCAGCAGCTACTGGCCAGCTGTACCTCCTGGTTGGTGTGCAGGTGTGCAAAACCCATTTGGGGAAGGGGTGTCTAAGGTTCGCTCAAGTTCACTAAGGTTCGAGACCTGTTAGTTATCTTCTGTTGCTTCTGAATTTCTTTCTTGTTAGGTCTGTTCATAAACTTTTTTCATCTGTGTTGAATGAATTTTGCAGGGAACTTTGTGCTCTGATAGTGTCATTTCCTGATTTACTAGGTTTAAAGAGGATAAAAATACTGAAACAAATTGGAAGAAGGTCCAAGTGTTTAGGCCTTTAAGAATAAAACTTCCTTTATAAACCTTTGGAAGCCATGAAGTCTGTGAGTGCTCTTAAAGCCCTTACAACTGTTCTATCCTGAAGGTAAAACAAACCCTGTTATTTTGAAATGTTAGAGATGTCACATCAGTTTAACTGAAATATCAAAGAAGGCATCAACAGAGTGTTTTAAAATACTTGAATTGTAACCTGTCATTGCACTGCAATAGGCTTGCTGTGAGGTGACAGACACAGATAATTTGAATGAAGTTTGTATCAAACCACATTTCGGACTCCTCACAAGGCACAGATGGAAGACCAGTTTTGACTAATGGGGGACACCTGTGTCTGAGAATCTAATTGGTATCTGAGCCTTTAAAGTGTGACTGGATTACAAGTCTGGATTGCATATTGAATCTCAAAAGCTGATAACTTTAGATTATGAAAAAAATTAATATCTTTGCTCTTTCAGTTTTGTCTGGGTATGTATCATGCAGGATCACATTTTTAACACAATTTCATCCTGTATTGTGACTGTAATATACTACTTATTGACACAGCTGACATTTTCTTGGCACATTTTCTAGCTGTTCAATTTCATGTATATGTGGGTATATATATGGGTATATCTAGTAGTGTTTTTACCACCTGAATTCTCTTTGTTATGCTTATTTCTGACATCTCCTTGAGCCTTTTTCTAATAGTGCAATTATTGCCTTTAAAGATAGTATTAATTCTTAATATTGTTTTTTGAGGAAGTTGGAATCAGGCTTAGAGAATGATGTTTTTCTGCGCAGGTAACTTTTTCAAAGGGGTTAGTGCAAATATGAAAACTTAATAAAATCTGCCAAGTTAGAAATTTAACTGACAATTTATTATTGTCTTCATGCTGAGAAAGTGACATGCATGTCCTTTCACAAATCCTTTTCCAGCCAGGGAAAGAACTGTAAAATAGGTCGCAAAATTTTATCAGAGAAGCTGCTTTATGGCTGTGGGATGAAGTTTAGTGTTTTCACCTCCAGAGGTACTATGTAGTCTTGAAACACCTTTATGGTTGCTCAGATTCCTATTAATATTGAATTACAAAATTGTCTTGGAAAAAATATGGTAAGAAATTTGTATTAAAGAACTGAGACTTAGCTGAGAAATAACTCGCAATTTCAAGTTCACTTAAACCAACAGCCTGTTTGATTTGCATGTTTCCTGCTCTCTGCAGAATTTTATCCTTGCAGTCAGTTGGGGGGAAAAACCTCAACTAAACACAAAAAGCCCACATGTGTATAGGTTGGATGAGTAACCATTTTCTTTTTTTAATTACCTTTCTGAATGTGCCACTGTTGTCAAAGAGTAAGTTTACTTGAAGTAACTTTTTTGAAAGCAAATACAGAACAAGATGCTAGTAGTGGTTGCATTGCAAAGCAAGGAGCTGTCTCGGCAAAGTAGATGCTCTATTAATGAGGGAAAGTGTTTACTACAAGGGAAAAAGTGACATTTTGCTGCTTGAATGCACTCTAGGGTTCCTGATGACATTTTCTACTTTCCTGCCTGTCTCAATAATTTAAAATCAGTCAGCAAGTAATGGTGCTGTATTTGTCAATCCTATTTAGACTGCTAAACAACAAATTGCCTGAAATTGAGGGAAATCCTTCAAGTTGATCAAAAGCAATGCAAGTCCAGTTCAGATGTGAGCATATCTAGGTCTTGACTGTCAGAGTATCTGGGCTGACAGGCTAAGCTTTAAATTCCTTTTATTTGCCAGTGATGACAAGAACTTAACTACACTTGCCCAGTAACTTTTTTTCCTTGAGACCTAGTCTATAGTCCTGGCCTTTCACTATGTTAGCTGAATTTTTTTTTTTGGGGGGGGGGGGGGGGGGTTGAGTGTATCGAAACTATAAATTCCTAGATGCTCCAGGACTTGCTTCTCTGATAGTCTTGCAATTCTTAACAAAGAGACCCTTGGTGAAAGAGAGACACAGGGTAACAGTTGAGGTGTTTGTGTAACTGATCTTGAGTGCTGGAATTCATTCTAGCCTGGTGTAAATTTACGTTCTTTGAATACTGACATGATAATTCCTCTTTTAAATATTGCAAGCTGGGACTGGAATACTCTTCTAGTATTCTTCATGTCACCCAAGATATCTAAACTGATGGAAACTAGAAGACCTAAAGGAAAAAGTTAAACTAAAAATGTCACTCTGGCCTCTCTGAGCATGTTGCAGACTTCTATACTTTTGACTTCACATCAGCAGGCTTTCTTATAGGTACACAAGTGATACTGCAGTGTTGTTCTCATTCCCCAAGTCTTTTACCTTCATGTCATACTTTTCTTCATTCTGTTCGTAAGGTTTGAATTCCTGAAAATTTGAACTTTGCCACTGGCAGCAAGGGTAATCTAACCTTAAGAACACCTGTGGAGAGAGGCTTTCAGGTTTCTGGCAGTTATAATTGCGTTGTTTCTTATTTCTTCTAGAGGTCTGACATCCTGGATGTGCACGTTGGCACGTAAGGTGCTCCCCAGGTTGGAGCTACCCTGTAGCAGTAGAAACTGACTTGAAAAAGAAAGGGGGGAGTGGATTTCTTCTATGTAACTAACCCTGAATTGTTGACTTCTGTTTCATTTATGACTCCCTTAATGAATGACATCATTGTTCCAAAGATTTCTGGATTGAATTAATCCTGTTTTCAGTAGAATCAAGTCTTAAGTGTAGGCCAAGTAAAACTTAATATAGAGATTCAAAAACATTAAATGATTTGAGGTCAGCTGGTGCTTCACAGAAATCATCGAGATGCTGGATTTCTTCAGCCTCAGGAACTGAGTGCATGTATGTTTCAGAATCTGTTCTGGTTTAAAATGTTTTCTACAGCATACTGCACTAATTGTGGAGGTCAGAGCAATCAAAGCTGAGGTCTGAAAGGAATTCATGACCTCTGTTTCAAACGGGATAAAGAGATTTTGAAGATGGTTTGTTGGAAAGCTGCTTCAAAGCTCTTTGCCACTCAAGGTGGCATTTGAAAGTTAGCTGCCCATACAAAAGTGTTAGGCTTCTTCCAGGCAAAATAGCACACACTTGACTGATTTTCCCCAGAGATGTACGTTATGTCCGGTGCAATTGAAACTACTGAGACTTGCACCATAAATGATGTAGTGAACAATGTCTTGTAGCTTGATGATTACTTCTTGGAGGAAACAGTTGGTTGCAATATTAAAATCTAATCTTAATGGTTTGTGTGCTTTCAGGAAGCTCAGAAACTGATGGGTGAGGGGGTGGAGAAGAAGGGGAATCTTGTACTTACAAGGCAGACATTAAAAGCTAGAGTATATCTTGTTGGAATGTTTAATTTATATTAATCATAATGTTTCTGCATCAAATTCTTGTTTCTTGTGAATTTGTGGAATTGCGGAAAACTTGTTAGAAGGGACCTGTGTATGGTCACTTAGTCCAAGTTCATGCTCAATGCAGGACTGTTGTCAATGTTAGGTCACCTCAGTTGTGGGTTTGTTTAGCCAAACCTTGAGAGCCTTCAGGGCTGGAAATTCCGTGACATTCCTTGGTAATCTGTTCCAGTGCTGCAGTAATGTTAATCAGGCAGCTATGTCTAATATCCAGACTTGAACTTTCAGGAGTTGGCAACTGATCCAAGTGACTTATGGGAGCTGCATTCAGTGAAATGTTTGCTCATGAAATATGTTGTTTGGGTTGGTTTTCTTAGCTAGGCTTGTAAAGATGTACACTAGAATTGAAAGATGCTTCCAACCATTTCAGACGCTCACACCAAGTGTGAATATACAGTTATGGAACAGCCTTTTGACCCAGATAGAAAAATGTTTTCTATTTAGCAAATATTATGGTTTCAGAAGGTGTGCATTAAATTTGCTATTCTTTGAAGCTACAGTAATAAAAGATAGTGAATTTTTCCTTGTCATAGGAGGCTCACACCATGTAAGCATTGCTAAATTTCTTAATTTTTGGATCCTGTATTATCAATCTCAGTTTAATGGTTTTGAGCTAATTTATGGAAGGTGGCATCGATGTTAAGTTGTCACACAAGCTTGACCAAAGGAACCTGCAAGGAAATGTAATGTAGCATGACTGTCAGTCACAATGACAACTTAAATACACTGTTGACAGTATCATAAACATAGGTTTGATTCTACTTCTAGAATACTAAATATTGTTTTAATATACTCCTTGTTCTTTTGCCACTTATGGAATGTTATATATATTATCTTAAAACTCCTGAAGTTTGGTCACTCTTCTACTTTTGAATGGTTCATCTCCAAGGACCTTACAGTGTTACTATTATACAGCTAGGAAAAATCATTAGTTGTTATCCTACAACTTCATATTTGCTGTATCATGCACAATAATAAAACCTGCTAATTACTGTGGTTATTGCTAAGAACAGAGACTGTAGCTGTGCTTAGTCCTTGCAGCTTTCCTGGAAAGAAGCAGATTCCAGCCTAAATCCAGTGCAAGACACTTGTGTTTGTTTAACAGAAGAAACAGAGTGGATGAATCTGCTGTCGTCTTTACAATTACCTGTAACGTGTGATTTTTTTTTTTTTTTTTTTTTTTTTCCCCAGATACTAACGTTTAGGTTATATCCATGTAACGTGATGCGCTGCTCTTGTAGAGCTTTGAATGAGGGTCCAGGAGCATAACGTTTGTGACAAATAGCCCTGTTGAGAAGCAGAAGTTATTATTCAGAGGGGTGCCGTGCTAATTTTGGTTTCTTGTTCAGCGGACGTGTCCTAAACTCTTCCTTCTGAATAATACTTAAAATATATTTATTTTCCTTATCAACTATGAAGGTACACATTTTTTTCTAGAAATTTCCTTGGGTCCTTCAATGAAAATCTGATCCAATAAAAGAATGCTTGAGTCCAGCTTAGCCCAGGAGATCACCAACTTTAAGAGCTGCTTTGGTGTCATTTTTTTTTAAATATGAGAAAATGTGGCAAACGTATACATCTTTTTCCGCTGTGAATAAAGGCTCCCTTGTGGTCTTTTTGAGCAGAGTGCTGTTCTGTCCTTTTTGAGAAAGGTGATGTAAGTGTATGGGCTGGAGAAGTTCTTTCTACTGATGAGTATTGGCTTTATTTTGCACATCACAAAGCGATAAATTATCTGATATTATGAGATGCAATAGTGAATTAGTAAACCTTTGCTTGTCCTTGCACTAAATACAGTAAATGGATCAGTTTTATGTGCAGATGGGGCTTACAAAGGTCACTTCGTCAGCCCGAGATGTATATGCATTTAAAATACTTTACTGTTTCACTAGGATTTTTTGATTAAAAATAAGTTATGAACTTCAAGATATTATACTATTGTTAGTAGTATTCTGGAAATGGTGTTGATAGTAATATGAAAATTAAAAAAAGACATTTCTGATGGCTGCAAATAAATTATTGTAATAAGATTTAATTTTTAGCATATAAATGGATTCTTATAACTAAATCTCTGCTGGCTTTACTTGAGCTAGATTATGTTAACATAGATGTTCTATATTCACAAAAAACTCCTTAATGCAGCATAAAGACTGAAAATGAACTTTGGATAATCTAATGTTAAGGTGAAATACACAGTATGCTGCTTCATAGCTTTAGAAATTCACAAACAGTAACATGCTTTTAAAATTATAAATAACTCCATATTATTTTTCAATAAAATGAAACTTGATTTCATTTCAGCTTTAATAGAAGCCACAAAATTAATGTTTATCTCTTTCAGGGAAAGAAGCCTTCAACTTGAGTCTTGTGTAGGAAGATGTCAACTCTAAAAACAGTTTTTGTTGTTCTTAGTAATGAAGTAAACTCTGTAAAGCCTTTCATGCATCACATGAACATGGATATTTTGATTTATTTGGTTTTGTTCGTAACCAAAGAACAAAATTAACCTTTTTTTTTCATTTGCAAAACCTTTTGGGTGTGTTCATTCAAGGCTTGTCCTTATTCTGTGAGTCCTGGGGTTTGATACTTTGACACACTTTTAACATCCTGAATATTTCTGTCTGGAGTCTGGCAGTTGTGGTTGAACCCACATGAGTCTGAGACTACTGGGCCAGGCTTTGTCCAACATGAAACTGGAGGAGCATAATATACTGTGGGTGGCTGTACAGATTTCTTTTGACTTTACAACCCAAATCTATGTGTCCTGACAGCTTAATGTTTATTAGCCAGCCAACTACTGCTTTTCAAAATACAGGCAAATATTTTGGGTGGGTAAATGACAATGTCTTTAGTGTAAGACTGCTGTACCCTGAAAACTTCACTGAAGAGCTCTATGTAGATAGCTGTGTCCAAATAATTTTGTATGGGTTTTAAGTCAAAGGCTTAAAAAGTCTGTTTTATTTGTTAGGTGTATATATTAAAGTGCAGTTTTTAGCATAATGGGAATGGGAGAAGCACTGGGTAGAATGAATTCATTGTTTTATGTGCTCACTGGATAGAAAAATGATGAGCTAAAGAAGTTGTTACAGTGATTTAGAGCATTTGATTCTGGCCCATATCTTTAACTTAAATATCTGTAAAAGCCAATATAACGTTTTCCTCTGAAAAAAAGCCAACCAAAAAAAACCCCCAAACTAAAAAAAACCCTTGCTTTTGTCCCCTTTGGATGTATTTTCTGTTGTGCTTGCTTGCTTAGATGATTTGACTATTTTAAAAAAAATATTTCTGAAACCAGACAAAGATTTGTTAGATGCAGGTTGCTTTAGAACTTTATCTTGTAGAAGTAGCAGAAAGTGAGGGAACAGTTTCAAAATCTGAGCCTGAATATAGACTGAAATTAGTGGTTCCTTTCTATGGTCTAAAGATTTGAATGTACTCAGATTTGGAGATGCTCAAAATACCCCCCCTAAGATTATGCTCTGTATCATCAGGATTATACTTTACATAATCAGTATTTCATAAGCAAAAAACATTCACATCAAAATGAGAAATGAGTTAATGTATTACCAAAGCTTGCTGAAGTGCATGTCTGAGTCAGTTACAGTAAATTCATTTTATGTTTGAACATTTAATCCATCTAAATATTTTCTGCTAACGTTCCAGGAGTAATACAAAATAAGTTTTTTTGGCTTTGTGCTGATTTGCAATTAGTGATATTAAAATGGAAGAAATGTATGTTTGTGTAATTTTTGCTGATTACCACCATTACTGTAATGACTTTGGTCACCTATGAAAATTATCTGCTTCTGTGTGTTGAAACCAAATGTGCATCGCAAGACTTCAGTTGTGTGGAGTCAAGGACATTTGCTAAAGGACCTTTTGCCTTCTGGTGGCCTTAACAGTGGCTGAATATAGTCAAAACATTGTGTGCTTGGAGCTGCAATGTATAAATGCCAGAACCCCAAGTACAGATAGCTCTGTGGAAGGTCTGTGAACAAGTGGCAGCCAGGATGCAATAGCAGGACAGGGAGGTCTTCTGCCTTATGCTGCTTACTGGGGCTGATGGGAGACAATGGCATCACGCTTCCCTTCTTTCAGTTACTCTTCAAATGGTATGCTCTTTCTGTGCTCAGTTGCTTTGGGGGCACTATAGCAAGCACAGGTTTCCAACTTATTTCGATCCTAATGGTGTGGAATTACCAATCATCATTCAAGTTTCCTGAGTTATAGTAACATTGTAGTGTGGGATCTAGGTCATCCAAGGCCAGATTTTGGAGAATGGGAAATTAGGCCACCTTCTCTAAAGTCAGAGGATGAGCGTTGACTTCCCTTATGTTTTCCTTAGGTGTGACAGAAAAAGCAATTCATATTAATTCACTTCATTGTCCACGGGGCACGAGTGTGTGTAAATCTATGAACTAACGTAGTGGGGAGCAGGCTTTTGACATGTATTCAACTTGTGTGTGTGTTCTGGTCCAAAGTGACGCTGTGTCTTTCTGGCAGACTGAAACTGTTCCAAGAAAAAAGAAAACCAAAATGGAACCCCAAAAAACCCAGAATAGTCCTTGGAAGAAAAAAGAACCTGTAGTGGACCAGGAGGAAAGACTGAAAAGAGGATCTGAAGTAAGTCTAAAGAAGTTGCTCTTTGAGCTTGAGAGTTGGAGAAGTAGCTGTGTACGTAATTGTTTATAGCCTTAGAAAATATTAATACATCACCTCAGTATTGATTCACCACCCCGCCCCCTGCAAGACATGTGGCTTTAGGAAGTTTGTTTATATACTGGGTGTCACTTGCTTTGCAAAGTTTTAGTGACTGCATGCAGTCGTTAGCCCTCCCAGAGGGGACAGAAGTGATGCAAATCTGGAAGTGTGGTCTGTTGTTGGGCTGTCGTTCTGCTCAGCTAGCTGTGCAGGAGGGCAGGGCCATCATGTTCAGAAAAAGAAGCTGAAGACAGATGCGAGGTGAACATATTCAAATGCTGAACTTGCCTTGTACTCTTAGCTTGTGCTCGCTGTTAACCTGTTACATCAAGCCTGTATTATCTGCACATTGACCTTCAGTCTGGCTTTATTTAGAGCCACCTGGCTGCCTTAGCAATATTGTGCAGCAAAAGCAAGTGGGGGGCACTGGCCCACTCCAAGCTGCATTCCTATGGCAATGTGAAAGAAACTGGCTTGGCATGTTGGCTGTGCACAGGTATTGTTGCAGTTGAGACCAAAAAGATTAGGAGGGACTTGGAAGTAAAAGTGTGTGTGTGTGGAGTAATTCAGTAACACTGTTTTATTTCTCTCTGGTCTCTTAAATTAATGCAACTTCCAAAATAATTCCTTACAGAAATTTGGGAAAATGTTACTGTAACATCCCTTTTTTTAATGTGCTAATTTTTAAGGGATTCATCATTCGATATTAGGAAGTGGTGAAACCTTTTGTTTAAAAAAGTTTGTTAACAAACAAAAAAACCTCTTAAATATTTCTGGGTTTTAGATTAACTGAGACTAATCCAGGTAACTTCTTGGAGTTACCCGTTGCTAACAGCAATCATACTTTTGCGTTGTGATCTGCCACTTGAGCTTTCATTCTCAGCATGAGCAGAAGGTAATGATAACATGTTCTTCCTCTTTTTTTTTTTTTTTTTGCTTTCAGAGATTAGAAAATGCATATTAAATCTCTTAATGCTTTGGAACTCCTCATGGCCTTATAATTGTGTCCCTGTTCTAGTAAAATATACAATCACAGCCTTGAGGAAAAAGCAATAAATGTGTTGCTGAGAAAGGCACAGAAAAGCCGCAGGGTGCCGAGTTTGAATGCTCTAGTGCTAATTAAGACAGTCATGCAGATCTGGAAACAGCTAAAGATAAGATTGTGCCTTTCCATCGCTGTCACTAAATAGAGGCAATTTTTCTGCATTGTAATCAAGTCATCAAATCTATGTATCTAGAAGAGGACTGAAATTTGTGCCTTAAACTCTTAAGAACGGGTGTTCTTTAAAGATGACAGTAAGTTCTCTTACTGTCAGGGGGATGTTTCCAGGCTTTAGAGAATGCTGTCATTCCAAATATCCACATAATTATTCTCCTCTAACTCTTCTATTATCCTGGAAGAGGAAAGGGAAAACAAAACCAGAAGCAGAAATCCTGGTCTTCCTAAACATGGTTGCTTGTTTATTCACTTTTGTCTACCTCTCTCTGGAGAACAAATTTTAGATGCCTCCCTAAGGTACACCTCTGCTTAGAGGACCAAACTAGCAAGTACCTTCTATGTGGATAGAACATCAGTTAAGGACCAGCATAGCAGATGGCATGATTAATTGTATAAGGGAGCAAAGTGAGCATTCTTAAAATTTTCTGGTTTCAACGTGACTTAGTTATGACAGCTGCTGAAAGGCCTCTTTGAAAAAAGCAGGTCAGTGAATCACCCTGAAATTCCAAATTTAAATTTGCTATTTCTTTTTGTTATGGTTGCCCAGAAAAACAGCGTGAGCCGTATATGGGCTGTTCTCGTCAGTATGAGAAGTGATTAGTATTTTAAACTACAGTAGCATCTCAGTAAAATCATTAGATATCTTTGAATCTACTGGAAATGCTTTAACAAGTTCTGTCTTGCCAATTGGGACGCGATGTTTGTTATACTGCAGAAAGATTTGACTTGGGCGGGTTTTGTTCTTTGTTCAACTCAAGTGAACAGAGTTATTGTAAGATTGCAGGAAAAGTGCTGTAAGAAGTCAGACCAAGCCAATAAGGTATTTTCAGCATCTGCATTTCCCTCAACTGTTGTCTGACGTGCAGCTGCAGGTTGGGGTGCACAGAGTACCAACTGTTGGATTTCTGAAGTGCAGATACACACCCACTGCTCCCAGTTGTGTGCTTGAGGACCTGTTTCTAACCCCACCTCTTCTGAGGATTGTACTTATGTAGCTTTGCTAAACTATGGAGAAAATTCTAGTATAACTGATTTTTTTTTCTTCTGGCTGCCAAAATGTTTTGTTGTGTAAACAACTTCACGATTTGTGTAATAATCTCACCGTTTGGTATCAGGAAATGAGTATGTAGGTTTTATGTACTTAGGATATTATATCTTTGAAGGGCATCATCATTGGAAACTGCTGAGGAATTACCAGCCTCTATCCTGTGGAGAGCAAATGTGATTTAAAATAACAACCACCACCTGCAAGGCACTTCTAACTTGTGTTATTTGAAAGCTGTAGAATACTTAAATATATCAATGTCAATAAGAACATAGTGAAAGATTAAATGAAAGCTAATTTGTAAAGAAAGCAAACCCTACGGTCTGATTTCAGGGTGTGATAAAGTCTCACATGTGCTGCTCATGGAAGGATTGTGAAAAAGGTGCTGTACATTTTCAGGAGCATCCAATTTAAAAAGAAGAATTTGAGAAGCTGTAGCCCGTTCTTTGCTTAGATTGCAGTAATTTGAATTTTTTTTTTTTTTTTAATGGGCCAACATGGTCCTCTGACTTACCTGTCAGTTACAGAATCATAGAGTAATTTAGCTTGGAAAGGAGCTGTGGAGTTTGCTTTGAACATCACTCAAACAGTAGGTTAGAGATGCTCAACTTACCTGGACCAGCTGGGGTTTGTCCAGGTGAGTTCTGAGTATTTCCAGGAATGGAGTTTCCACACCCTCTCTGAGCAACCTGTCCTGATACTTGACCACTGCCATAGTGATGTTTGTACACCCAAACAGAATTTCAGTTGTTATAACTTGCCTGCTGCTGCTGTGTGCTTGGTAGAAGAGACTGGATCTGTCTTCCCTATACCTTCCCATTAGGTAATTGTCATGTACTTGCATCTTAATAAATAAATCAACTTCTATAAAGCAGCATAATGGAAAAAAAAACCCATATAAAGCAGAACATGCACATTTAACACAAGATAGACCTAAGGCAAGTAGTGTCTTAGGTTTTGGAATAACCATACCCGAGCGTGATTTTGCAACTAAAGGTATGTGTTAGTTCTACTGCTGTTTATATGCAGGTAGTGGGGAACAACACACCACCACTAACACCCCCCCCCCCCCCCCCCATGTCTGGTATCCACTAACTTACCCTGAACCACAACTAAATAAATATTTATGTTTACAGAAGATGGAACATTCTCTAAGTCTTACATAAGAACGTACAAGTATTTATTTGTTAATGTTTGTAAGGGCCCCAGCAAACAATTTCAGAATGTACTTAATCTTTCTTCACCAACGGTTCACCTGCTATATGTTGTAGGACTGTGATGTTGCACTGGAAGCAGAGCTCAGAGTAGGGATTTTGCCTATTATCAGCAGTAAACACTTGGAAAATTGACTGTAATGTTCGAAACAGGGGAAATATAGGCTTTTAGCTTTCACTGAAAGTACAAAGTTCTGTTGCTTCTCAGAGTCTGTAAGAGAGATACAGAAGTATAGGATGCTTGAATTACTATGAACCCATAAAAGTAATGAATGTGTACTGTATTTCAATACTGTGAACTCTATTCTAATACTCTTCCAGTTTGCACTTTGAATAACCTCATCTCACAGAACAGATACTGTATGTCAAGCCAAATTTTATCATAACTTAGAGCCCTCAGGACCTCTGTGACTTTAGCTCCTCTATTCTTTTTTCTGTTCTTTTCTTTACTTGAATTCTTGATTCATGTTATGATCACATCTACATTTATTATAGGCTGAATAATTTGATTAGGTTATGGTCAGTAATGCACAATATTCCTCTTACACAATTTTCTTAAGCCAAACTCACTTTGAGATTTATTGTGTTTATAAGCAGATGATTTTTCTTTCTTATTTCCTTTTTGTGGACTCATTTATTAAAATGTGTTCATTGTTTTGTAACAAATATAAAGAATGCTGTCGTTTGTTCTGTTGTATAACACTCTTTATGTTGACTTTTCTGACTGATTCCTCTGACTCCTCTCTGAATTGACTTTTTTCACAATTACTCTGTAAACAGCAAAAAAAAAAAAAGAAAAATGTTGCTGAAAAAAGGATCAGTAACTCACAGGAGTTGAACAGTAAAATATAAAAATTAATTCTTGGAACATTCATAGCTATGACCATGAATAAATGTCAATTAATAAGCATACTGTGAAGTATCTGACATAAAGGTCAGGCTGACATATACTATAATCAGTATACTAGTAGTTGTATTGCTTTTTCCAATTTATGTAGTGATATGACTGGATTGTGAAATAAGAGCTTTTCTAAGTTTGTTAGAATATGTTAATATTGTTGAAAGTGGGAAAATGCTATGGAAAATAGTAAGATACCAAGTACTGAATATAGAATGGGGGGAGAACGATGCATTCTTTGAGGTTGCTAACTTCATAAAGACATTTATAGAAATAGATTAGTTCAGGAGATTAGTGTAATCTAGCTACCAACACATGCTAGTAGGCTAGAGACACTGTTCCCCATTAAGTCAGTGCAAGTTCTGCCATGTGTACACTTTTGCAGCTCATAATTTCTCTTCTGCATAGGATATAAACCTCCTGTGGGTATGCATCAGTTAGGGAGCAAGCCTTGTATATGTTCTTCACCAAACTCATGCAACATAAAGTGAATTACTAGTATGGGGATAGCTGTGAAACTGGAGCTGAGAACAGAAGTTCTCTGGTAGGAAAAACTGTATCATTAGCACTCTGCAAACCTTTTCAAAGTGATGCACAAGGTAATAGAGAAGTTGTATTGGTAATGTTGATGCTGGGTGCTCCTGCTGCAATTGTAAAAGGCCAATAAAAAGGTTTATGAAGTCCTGGCTATAACTCACACATAACAAAGCTGAAGGGGAAACGCTTTTGAATATGAGCAATACATTGCTCTAACAGATCAAAGCCATTTGAGTTTACACTATAGGGATTATCTTTCTGATACAAGAGATCTGCTGCAACATCAGGCAGCATTTGTTTGTGTGATGTGAGCTGTGGAGGTAGTTGTTTGACAACAACTTGTTTTTTGCTTTTTTTTCATATTTCAACGGTTACAGGATGTGACTGTAGGCATGTGATACAGATTTTGCTGTCTCTGTTGCCAGGAGCAATGTTATACAATGCCTTTGTACAAATGTGCAATCTGTAACATCAGCGATGTTACCATGGCATGTCACTGTTGCTGAGTGCTGTCCTCCAGTGTGTGCACAGCTAGTGGCCTAAAGCATTGTAGAGAAAAATAAACAAAATGTGATTAATTTTATTAATAAATTTGTATATTTCAAGTGTCAGCTCCTGTGGAAGCCAGGTCCATCTTTGTTAACGAATGCACTTCAAGATCAAATTACTTTGGCTAGAAAGGTGTCAACTAACAGTTCATGGTTGAACAGTTCACGCTCTTAGCTCCCTACACCAGAGCCAAGGGCAACAGAATGGTCTCACATGGCTCAGGCAGCATATAGTGATTTCTTAGCCCATGATAAAAGGTCACAAGTTCTAGCTCCCTACCAAAAGACACTGATAACCAGTGTGCTACCTAGTTGATGCTTCTTTCCCCGACCAGACCTGCTACCCTGCATATAACCATAAGCTTTGAGGAATAATGGTGGAAAAGGGGCTGTAACTCTACCTTCCTGAGTCTCTTTCCCAACAGCACTGAAGACAAAGTACCTGAGGAGCCCTGCAGCCTCCTTTGTTTGCGTTTAAATTGTCTGGCTTTGATCACAGTAACAGATTTATTGTTCTAATGGTGTAGGTTCAAAATTGTGTTTTTTCATTTGACATTACTGCATGGTGGGAAGAGGAAGAAGATCAGGTCATTTTGACTCTACTGCTTGCTGCTTTCAGGTTCTGTTAAGAGCCAGTCACCTCATGGAGAAAACTATGCTCAGTCTTTAAAATAAATAGCAGCCACTAATTTGCACCTTTTTAAATTAAAAAAAACCCAACATAATAAATGCCCGTTCAGTGTAAATTCATGTGAGCTGGAATGTGCAATTTTTCTAATGAATTGTTCAGGTTTCTGCTCTCTTATTTTATAGCAGTATGGTGATCCTAGTCATGGAGTTGTGCTGTCTCCCTCTGCAGATAATTTATTCTACTAGAAATTTTCGTTAGGTTTATAGCTGTTTCCCATGATTTTCAGAGCTGTCTCAGACCTGGTCAGGAAGAGGATCAATATGTAAATGAATCATTCTGACATTTTTCCTGATGTTTCTTTTTTGCAAAGGTCTTGTAGCCTGACCATACTGCTGAGAGGGTTATGGGGTGGGCAGCTTACACATGGCACATGCTTTCATTTTGATGATACAAGACCAGCCTGGAAAATGTGCTTCACATATCTCCATGAGAAATGGTTTGTTGTTTTCAAATGCTTGGGTGTACCTAAACAGACTACATAGCTGTGAAACGAAGCCAAATCCCGTCTTGTATAGTTTTGATTTAGAAAAGCTCTGTTACTTCTGAGTTTTTCTGTGAAAAGAGGTTAGATGCGTGTATTAAATCCATGTGTTCTTCATGAAGACCTCTTAAAAGTGGTCCAATGGCTGCAGAAAACGGAACTGTTCACAGGTAGTATCAACTTAAGAGCTGCTATGAGATACCAATGATTTCTGTGTATGAATAATTTTTTTAGTTGCACTGTGAGAAGCTGTTCAAAGGACAGTTTTAAAAGTGAAGGAAAACATTCAGAAGCTCTTTCTGTAAGGAAAGGTGGTGTGCAATGCTGTTGAGTTTTCAGTCCTGTTGTTAACACTTGTGTTCATTGCAAAGTTTTTGTGATACACGAGAACGACTTTTTAAATTAAGGTCTTATCAGCTCTTCTGAGCTAAAAGCCAGGAGTACTGAACTAATAGCATTTATTTTTAGTCAAGATCAAAGAGAAATATAGACAAAACTCTCCTGAAGTCAGCATGTGATTAAAAAATTAACGAAATCTTTTCCTTGGAACATACTCTTTGGTCTGTATTAAATTCCAACAGGCTGTCCATCCAGCAAGGAGAAATAGTATGGGCTCATGCGACAGCCCCTTCTGTTCATCTCTAGAGAGCTTCTGGAAGGACTGAGGTAATTCACACTAATTATTCTTGCTGAGGTTAAAGAGATACGTAGTTTCTAACTAGTTTTAATCAAGAAATTCATAGAGAAGTTATAAAGAGATTTTCTGGGAACAATGGAATTTACTGGATTTTAATTGTAATATGTAATAAGACTTCTTATTTTAAAATTGGTCTGAAGTTGTCACTTGAGTAACACTTCAGACTTGCTTCTCTGAAGTGCTGCAGTGACAGCAGGCACTGAATTTGCTGCAGCAAGGAAATCTGTTCTGAATTGCTATATCAGGTTTGCTCTTGGTGTTGGTAGTGGGAGTAGACAGTGCACATTTACAATGCAAATGAGAAAGGACTTCTTTCACTTTGCTCTTAGTAGTCTTAAGCAGCTTTCATATTGGAAGACTGAAAAAACATAGTAGTCTATACATTGTAGTCTAGTGGTGTATCTTACTTCTCATGGATCAGCTCATCATTTACTAAAGTATTTCATTCCTATATAAAATTAAACATGCAGTTGCTTAACCTAAACCCACTGTCTACCCTTTGTTGAAGGAAATTTTTTTTTGTTTCTGGTAATCTTTCTGGAACATTCATGGGTCTGATTTTTAAAAAAGCATCTACCTTTGCAGATGGGAATCAAAATTGATTTGTCTCTTGTATTATTGCTTATGGATTATGTAATAGGTGCTTGGATCTTAAAAAAAGTTTAATAACCATACAGTGCAAAAATGGAGGGAAAACTGTAGACATGATTGACTTGAAATGCACACTGCACCTCCCTGATACCAACAGAAGCAGGGAATTGTCTCTGTTTTTGAGAACTTTCAGTACCAATGGTGGGAGCGAGCTCTCTAATAATTTAACTAATTTACAAATCAGTTTTGAGACAGAATAAGCAGCATAACAGAAGTATGTCTTCTAGAGAGATTTATATATTGGCAAAGTAGTGACTGCACAGAAGAGGTGAGAATTGCATCATTCACAGAAGACATGTGGATGGAGCGGTGATTTTATGAGAAGCTGACTACAAGGAGAAACTCTGGCAGAATGGAAATAGGAGCATATTTGTAACTAAATTTTCCTTTTAGATCGTCAGCACCCTCTCAGCTAAATATTGGGGTTGAAGAAATGTGACTTTTATTTGAGATTCACCAAAAATAGGTCTTGGGAGGAATTTGAATGAGAATGCGTGTGTGTGGGAAGGGGATGGCATATTGGAGTGAGAAGGCTTTTTCTTTGTAGAGTGGGCAGCACAGAGGAAGTGTGAAAAAGTATCAGGAGAAGGAGACAAATAAGCATTTCTGACTAAGTTGTTGTGACAGGAGGCAAGGTCTAAGGAATAATTTAGGATGGTAAACCTTTAAGACCAGACCTGATCTGATATGGTAATGCGGAGGAAAGTACGGTAGAGGTTTGAAGGAAGGACGTGGTTTGAACAAGGGGAGCGATTGAACAGATGTTTATCAGCATTACCAGAAAGCAATGTTATGAGTACAGAGATGAAGTTATGATGATTAGGGTATGGCTGAGTGAGAAAATCCATTGGTCAAAGAGAAGTGTATCCATCCAAAGATGGTGGTGAAAGTTTAGTGAATGAGATATGAGCAAAAGTGCAAGGCTTTGTAGTGCTGCAAGAGTAAACAATGGGGAAAATAGTTTGCCAAAAGGAATGAAAAAATGTGGAAGGGGCTGATGTGAGAGAAACAGGAGGTCTATTTTGTCCATGCTAAGCTTTAGCTCGCCATCACTCATTCAAGATATGTGCTAGCTGACAAAGGAGAGAGCAGATGAACTAATAGGTGTGAGAACATCAAAAATCTGAGGAGTAAAGCAGATGGGAGACTGTCAAGTGAGAACACAATAGGTGAGAAACAGCAGACTTGTGAGTTCTTAGGACACATATAGCAAAAGCTGAATTTCAGATATTTTGCTGCCTAGCAGCCATTGTCACCTACCTCTTAATATTGCAGTTCAGACTGTTCTTTCCTTGCCTTATGTTCTATGTGGTATTGTGAAATCCTCACTCTCACATACAGGAGACGTGAATCTGTCTCCTGTTGTATTAGGAAATATTGTGCTTCAAATGCAGCTTAATTAGAATAATTCAAAGCTAAACTCTTATAGCTGTTGAAACACTGAAGACCTGAAAAATATGCTTTGGTGTATTGTAAAATCTGTAGGTAACTTCAGGCTGTATAGGCTCATATTTCTCTATGGTAATGGAAAATTCTCATCTGACTTAGCTTTTGCGAGGTTAGTACTTTCTTTCCATGGAGAGATATATAGACAGCTTTGATCCAGTGGAAATGCACAGAGGTCCTGTTTAGAGGTCTAGGTCTTCCCACATCACCTACACCAGAACTGTGCTGTTTTGGCTTCTTGGGGTGCTTGTGACCAGGCACATGGGGATATGCACAGGCTGTCAGTGGCCCTGCTTCATATCTGCTGGTATTTAACTGTGGATTCTGCTTTCTAAGGCAATCACCTCAAGCTAGGGGCAAGAAAAAGAGTGCCATTGATACCTGGAGCTTCCCTTTCTGCACTTGAAGGATGCTGTCTGTCAGGAGTGGGCTTTGTATCAGCAGTATCAGCCAAGTGATTTGCCTCAAACTTTCAAGCAGCTCAGAATTACATCTAAAGCCCTGAACAGAGGGTGATATAAAAGTGCTATTTAACACAGCTCTGTAGGATATCGGAGGTTATGCAGTATTTGCTTAAAGCAAATCTAGCTCTGACTTGCCTGGAATATCTAGCTTCAACATCAATAAAAACTGAAGGTTTCCTATAAGAAAAATCATAGGTGAAAATGGAAGAACCTGAACATACTGCAGCTGAGGCAATTCTTAACTCAGCTAAATCTGTTATTGTTTTCTTTTTTGTTATACCTAAGTATCTGTGTTTCACAATTTGGGTATTATATACTCTTTTGCTTTTCTGTTTTGTTTTTAAAGATCTTCAAGGCTAAGAACAGCCTACCTTTCTAACTGTTTTCTTGAGTCAGGCATTTCTTCCATTTAATTTGAATACAAAAAGCTGTATGTTTATCTCATTCCATTTCTTGATATAAAGCTGATGCAATTTTAAATATGGTTTAAATGGAAAGGGACTGAAGGCAGTCAAATAAACTTGGAAAACATATCTATCTCCATTTTCTGGGAAAACAACAAGCCTACCAAAGGCTTTTAGCAAACCTTAAGAGGTGCCTGTTATAAGATTATGTACTGTAATATTCTATTAAAGAAACATTTTAAAATAGTGTTAGGAAGCCATTAAATCTTATTAGACAGTTTTTTTTGGTCTTTTGTGTACATGGGTTTTTAAAGTGAACATAGAGGTTGACAAAAAGTTTGCAAGGCAGCACAAAGGTTGGGTACCACCCTGATAATCCTGTACTACAGGGATACTTGAAATCAGATGAGGGCCAGGAAAGGCCTGTGTCCCACGTGAATGTATGAATGATGGCTGGTGAATTCTTGGACACTGCATGGGTACAGTGATGAATCTGTGCCTTGCGCATTATACTCCTCTGAAACCAATGAAAATTGGACATCCTCTGTAACAGCTTTGTACACATACTTCACTCATGTGTACCCTATCTTATTGGTAAGACTTACTGATTGAAAAGAGAAATCTAAAATATCTGTTCTGCCTGAGTCTGGTAACAAGATGCTTTGTCAAATGGCATCTGAGGGAGTGCTGTGGTACAGACACATCAGCTTTGAATTCAGAAGAGATTGCTGGCGTGCATCAGAAAAGCCGCTCAACAGATGGCAAATTAAAACAACTTCTGTCCCCTAACAAGGTGGGATGACTTTAAATCACTGACCTGAATGTTAAAAACCAATAATTGTCAGTTACTTAGTCTGAATCAGTATTTCATAATAGCACAGTTTGCATTTCTGGGCAGGGTTTGTATTAGCTCTGAGGTGATCAACACATAAAACAGCTCCTGAAGTCTGTCTGGGCTGTAATCAGAATAAACTAATCAGTTGCACTCTTTCTTGTGCATCTCAATTTTTTTTGATAGTTTCTTTTTGTGTTTCTTCCCATGGGTTGGTTTGCTGCTTAGAAGACAGTTAAAACAGGTTTTTTTCCGACAAACAATAGAAACAGATAAATCTTCATGGAGATTTGAAGTACTTATTGTAAATGTCTTGCATCAGACAGGAGGGACACTGTCCTCCTATCTACTTGATGGAAGTCCTTCCTGTTATGCCTGATTTGAATTTTTTACATGATTACTGCTTACCATAAAATAGATTATTTATTTAATCACCATTGTGGATTATAGAGGGCTGGTGTTTTTCATCTGCATATAAGTGCTTGTGTGAAAAGCAAAGATTTTGGAAGTTAGGTACATGTTTCTTACTCTTTAATAATTCACTGTTACTGTGTTATTAATATATATACCTATATACTGGGGCTATATAGGTACAAAAATATGTGATTACAAACCAGAAGCTGTCAATCTATTCTGCTTAACACTGCTGGATAGTTACTGATTCATGCCAAAACACTGTGTATACACATATATGTTTTGTCCCTTCTTCAGCCACAGCCCAAATGTTATAATCTTGGACTGAATGCCACTTCCAGGATGATACTTATGGTAACCAGCCCTAGTTTTAACAGCCCCCCACCCCTCCCACCTCCCTTATTTTGCATACAACTTTTATTCAGCTGAATATTTATTATTTTATTCTGTAGAATTAAAGTTCTATTTGGCACCCCGAAAGGTCAAATTGGGACCTGTACTTTTAGAGTAAGAAGTCCCAACTTTTTCCTTGTTCAGAAAATAGTTCCAAACAGTACTTGAATTTCCTTAGACCTATATATATTTTTCTAAAATATTGATTAATGAATATCTGGGCAGAAAATCAAGAACCTGGAAGTGGTATACGCTTAATTTATCTACAGTTATTAAAAAAGATATCCTGCAATGAAGGAGAAACCTGGAAAGGCAGAAGTTGTTCCTGTCTGGATCACCAGCTTTCTCAGGCGTGGCAGAACAGCTGTTGTGAGACACTGCTGGAGGGTGCCGAGTGGGTTGTGCTGCCATGCAGTGACCTATAAGAAGGGAAGCATGTTGTGAATAAAAATAAACGTAAATGTCAATGATGATGAATAGAATTAAGGTTTGTTTGCTGACCACATAGGAATGTTTATATATATATATATTTAATATACATTGAAAAAATACACTTGCACATGGAGAGGCATATTCAATGCAGAAGCGAATGTAAAGAGTTGTATGAAGAAGAATTAAGAATTGTGCAAAGACCTTGATGATTAAGTTAACAGAAAGGAGACATAAGTAGTATAAAATGTTTAGAATATTCAGTTAAAGGAAGAAGTTGTAGAATCATAGGATGGTTTGATTGTAAGGGACCTTCAAAGATCATCTAGTCGAGCCCTCCTGCTATGGACAGGGGCACTTTCACTAGATCAGGTTATTCCAAGCCTCATCCAACCTGATCTCGAATACTTTCCAAGGATGGGGAAGGGGAATCTGCAGCTTCTTTGGGCAACCTGGTCCAGTGTCTCACCAGACTCGATAGTAAAAAATCTCTTCCTGATGTCTGGTCTAGATCTACCCTCTTTTAGTTTAAAACCATTACCCCTTGTCCTATCACTACAGGCCCTACTAAAAAGTCTCTCCAACTTTTGTATAAGCCCCCTTTAATTATTGAAAGGCTGCAATAAGGTGTCACCAGAGCCTTTTCTTCCTCAGGCTGAACCACCCTAACTATCAGCCATTCTTCATAACAGAAGTGCTCCAGCCCTCCGACCATTTTTGTGGCCTTCCTCTGGACCCGCTCTAATAGATCCATGTCTGTCTTGTGCTGGGGATCCCAGAGCTGGATGCAGTAGTCCATGTAGGGGTGTCATGAGAGCAGAGAAGAGAAGGAGAATCACCTCTATCAAACTTCTGGCCATGCTTCTTTTTACGCAGCCCAGGATATGATTTGCTTTCTGGGCTGCAAGTGCACATTGATGGCTCACATCGAATTGTTCACCCACCCGTACCCCCAAGCCCTTCTCCACAGGGCTGCTCTCAATCCATTCATCATCCAGTCTGTACTTATACAGGGGATTGCCCCAACCCAGGTGCAGGACCTTGCCCTTGGCCCTGTTGAACTTCACGAGGTTCACATGGGCCCACTTCTCTAGCCTGTCAAGGTCCCTCTGGATGGCATCCCTTCTTTCAAGTGTATTAACTGCCTTACTCAGCTTGGTGTCATCCACAAACTTGCTGTGGAATCACTCAATCCCACGATGTCCTGATAGAGACCCCTGAGGAACACTGCTTGTTACTGATCTCCATTTGGACACTGAGATAATGACTGTAACTCTTTGGATGCAACCATCCGGCCAATTCCTTATCCATCAAACCTATATATCTCCAATTTAGAGACAAGGATGTTCTGCTGGATGGTGTCAAAGGCTTTACAGAATTCAAGGTAGATGGCATGGTATCTGTTGCTCTTCTCTTTTCCACCGATACAGTCATTCCAATAGCTGGAGTGAAGTTCTTTGTTGCTAACCAGCAACTCGTTAGTTGGAAATAATAACCTGATGTAGTAGTCAGGACTGTAGGCATTAATATAATACAAGTAAACCCAGAAGTCATTCTAAATCTTAACAGGCCATCTTTATAAATAAAACTAAGAGAATGAAGTTTGTACATTGATATATCAACTAAAAATTATGCTCTATGAAGTTTTACAGTGGCTACTTCTTGTTATTCAGGAGCCAGCAAAAGCTATCTGCCTTGAAGGTTCCCTATCCTATAAGCACAGACCTTAACAGAGTAATTTCAAATCCCAAATATATTGATCGTATTTTCAGCTGCTGGAGACTGGCATGGCTCTGCCTTCAGTGAAGTTATTTTCATTGAAACAGTAAAAAATTTTAGCCTTTAGTCTGCAATAACCTTTAGTACATCTGCTTCGTTGTGCTTTTGGGACAAAGGCTCTTATTTACAGCCACAGGCTATAACCAAGAGAATGAATGGAGTAAGTGCCTTATTTCTACATAGTTATTTTTCCTAGTCCATTTCCATGAAACAGCTCATCAATGGAGACACGGAAAGCAGTGTAAAGTACTGGAAACTGTTTTTCACTTTTGAACGAAGTAAGTGAAACATGCAATGCTTTGGAAGCAGATTAAATCAGTTTTCAGCAGTGGTGAGGAATGATTGCTTGAGCGTGTTGCCCTGTGTAATACATTTTACTCTAAGTTTTAGTAAGGAATAAAAACAAACACAGTACTTGATGGAAAATTTCTAATTCATTGCCTTTTTTTTTTTTTCTGAAACACTTTTGAAATAGTTAGAAAAGACTGCAAACTAGTAGAAGTGACTTGAAGTTATAGCCAAGTCTGCCTGGGATTATACCTTTAAGCTTTACTACTTCCTAAGCTCTCATCTCATCATGCATTTTCATTTGAATTATTGAAAGAGAGAAGGTTTTCGTAGTATAAACCTCTTTCTCTAAAAATATTGGTTATTTCTTGCTGAAATGATAGCCTAGTCCATCTCTCTGAACTCTGCTTAGAAAAGCATTTTGTTCAAAGACGCTAACAGGTGCTCTTAAGTATGGTTGTATTTCTTCTGAACTCCTCTGCAATGTTTGCTTTGTCTACAACTGGAATGAGGAATTACAGAAAATAAAATGGAAAATAACCTTAGGTGGTAAATATACATTCATTATTCTGAATACATACTAATTCTGTGATACACAATCTAAATTCTGATCTCTGCTGGAGAGGCCCTACTAAAAGGGGAAAAGATAGCTGACAGGGAAAAAAAGGCCATATAAAAATCAGAGTGTCTATTCTAAAATGTAAACAGATGTCTGGATCATTTTATCATGGTTTCTTGGATGTTCTATTCATCTGAAGAACTGGATTTTAAAAAGAAAAAATTTCCATTCTGTAGCCTGATGTGTAGATGTCTTGATTTTAGCAATGCAGGTATATTAATCATTTATATTACATATATTTGATCTGGACAAAACTAATGTTATAAAGGAGGAAAAATTGCATATGGAAATGTACCAGGTATCCTGACAGCATGCATTTCAATGTCACAACTTCTTTAAACTTGTTAATATTTACAGTTCAGATCGTTCTTATTACTTAAATTTTTGGATGGAAAAAAGTATTGAAATAAAAGTCATAATATATTCACTTCTTGTTTAGCACATGCTGATTCTTGTTTCCTCTGTTGCTGCAAATCGCACTTCAGACTTGCGGCCATATAGAAACTCTTGTAGCTCATTTTTACAAAACCAATCAATTTACAATAGTCTGAGAATGTCACATCAGGAATTTGGTCCCTACTAGAAAAGTATCTTCTTTTGCTGCAACTTGAGAACAGTGCTGCTGACACACAAATTTTGATTTTTGCAAACGTTTACCTTTTTATTGCAGAACACCTGCATTTTACTCGGAATGGAATTAGAAAAGATGTTACCTATGTATAACCCTACATCACTGCAAAACCAACTGAAAGTGGAAGTATTTGTACAATGCTTAAAAGGGGTGTCAAGAAAAAAGAAAGTCTTAGATCAGTTTACAAAAAACATATAAAAACAAATTATAAGATTTCTTCATTTTTTTCTTTAGAAAGATTAATTTATGCTGGAAACTGTGAGGCTTATGAGGTGGCTAGAGCATTTTGCTTTTACATGAGGCAGGAAAGAAAAGTCTCTCTCACATAAAGGAACAATAAGAGATGAAAAGAAAAAATAGCAAATTAAATCAATAGGGATTAGATCTCAGTAATTTCATCTACTCTTATTACCAGCTGCAGTCATCTCGAATTTTTAGTCTCAGACGTGCTAACTCCTCATCTGTAAGTATCTACTGTTCTTGAAAGTACTCATGATGGCATGATGCTGTGGAGATAACTTGTAACAAGAGGCAACGTAATAGAGGAAATACCTAACAAGTGATGACACATAAAAACTTGGTAAAACCTGAAAGAAAGCTCCATTTATGTGCATACAGATGTGTGTATATGAATGCAGTTACTATTAATTGTGTTAGAGTTCTCGTGTGCTGGTGTGCCATTACAGTAGTGAGGATTTTGCTGGCTACTTCCAAGCTGTCAGAGACAGGTATATAACAGCTTGGTTTGAACGTGAAAAGAGGTGCATGGAAGAAAATCACAGTTTTCTTTGCAATGTAATGGACAGTTTTCTGTTTTTCAATGTGTAACTAGTCTTGTCCTGTTAGTATTTTCTTAATAATGAATAATCTATATTGTTCTTGTTTTGTACAGTAATGTTTGCTTAAATTTCTTGTATGTGTGTGGAAAATCTTGTGCTGAAAACGCCACAAGCTTGAAAAGTCAGAGCTGCTATTGACTCAGTTCTTGAATACCGTGGAGTAGCTCGTCCATGATTAAGCCTCTGGTTAAGGTTGAGAGACTAAGGCCAGAGCTACAAGGGCAGTTGAGACTGGAAAGGGGCTGCTAAAGCAAGCTGATGGCTGCAGAAGGAATCCACCCTGAGAAATTTTTTGGGTTGGGAAGGGTTTGGTTTCCTTTCCCAGCTTAATTGTGAGAAAGGAAACTCAGAGCAGCAGTTGTAGGGGAGCTGGAAAGCAGTTTCCTGAGTGAACTGGGGGCTGGTGCTGGAATTCTCCTTTGGCTGTGAATACTGAAGACTTGGGATTATTGCTCAGGTAAGGGGTGGTGTTGAGAGGGAAAAAATGAGTAAGATTTGGAGCTGGGCTACAAAATGGCTTGTCGTGGGTTAGGCAGACTAAACTTACAGTGGATCTGGATACTGGGGTATATTTAAGAGCAGACAAAGTGAGAGCTTGTACTCTGCTTGACAAGCTCTCACGTGAGCTCACTTGCTGCACGCAGTGCTACATTCCCTAGGTCTCAGCTTCCCTTCCTGGCAAAGAGATTGCAGCTGGTCCGGGGAGGCTGGACAGAAATTTGTTGCTCCTGCTGCACAGCTGCTCACAGTTATGCAGTTACAGTCTCTGACATTATTGACCAAGGTTCCTGTGCACCCTTGGCATTTGTCTCCATGCATCCTTCATCTCTAGGTTTTTTCCCAGCACGGATTATTTTCTTATTCTCTCCTAGCCTATCATCTTGTTTTCAAGACAACCTTTTTGTGTTAGCCCTTCCTTTTTGTGTCAGTTCTTTACAGAACCTCAGATCCCTAGTTACTCTAACCAAACAGTCCATATGCAGAAGCACAACGTGTGATCAGCTTTCTAATTTGTGGTTATGTCTCATCTCTTTTTTATGAACTGGAGAATTCAGGATGTGCTGCTTTTGCTTAGATGTTATCAAAATATGCAATCAGCCCATATTGGTTGCACTTAGCAAATAGGTTTCCACTTGAGAGTTTAGAAGCTGTGTTGGATGTTCTCCCCTGCCTGACACACTCCCCCCAGTTACCTGCCCCTGTGTTTGCATTCCCAGTTTAAGCTACATATTGCCATTGAAGGCAGCTAGAGTTCTTCCCTGGAAAAAATTGACTCTCGCAATGGAATGCAGGTTCAAAACTGCCTGGTCAGTGTTGACTTGAGAGCACGGCTGGAGGTCCAGTACTGTAGCTGAAATGGAGACAGTATACAAATCCCTTATTTTGACTATGCAAATATTCACCATATTCACCGCTCTTTATTCAAGGGAAAAAGACTTGTGATAGGACATTACATGTTGTAATTACCTTTTTAAACTGTAGGTACAGGACCTTGTTTTAGTGCTAGTTTCAACAGTATTGTTTACTCTGGTTTCTCAAGTGCACAAAACTGATTTCTAGATTAAGCTATTTTCACGTCTCTTTGAAGGTAAAGAGATATTTTTAGATAAATAAGCTATAAATTGCAAATCAAGTGAGCTTGTTCATTTTTAGCAGAATGTTTCTTCTTGCGAGGCATCAGCTGTACTGCAGGTGAATGTAAAAGTCTGGCTGAAGTTAAAGCAAGTTCAAGCAGAGCTGGTGATGTTTTTGCTTTGAAGCCAGATTTACTGGTAGAAAGTACCATAACATTTTTTTTCTTAAAACACTAGGTTTTGCTTTTAAACAACTTAAGGTTGATATTCAACAGCTCTGAATTTCCAGGTAATTAGCATAACTCTCTCAGCATGAAGGTTGTCCTTCCTGACAAAGATGTCACTGTCAGTGATATTTTCTGACTCACATCCGTTACAACTGCTGTGTTTTTATTCTGACAGGTCAAACAGGTGTATATCAAAAGCTCTGTCTCCCAAGGTGGTATTGGATGTGATTCTAAGAGCAACTAAAACTGGTAGTGTTTCTTTGCTTGTTTAATATCTTTTTTCTGTGTATTGTGTGCAGAGCCCAGAGTGCCACATTCTCCAGGCATGGTGTCTCCCTGAAAACTGTTGTGCTTATGGTTTCAGAAATATGCTTTCATAGGACGTACAATTTATTCAGTGCTGATGGGAAGTGTTAAAGACATAAATACTCCTTTTCAAATTAACTGAGTATGATTTGAAATGTTGACCACTTCTACAGAAAGCACAGACCTTCCTGCTGTCCTGTTATGGATTCAGATTGACAGTCCTACAGGCAAAATATTACTTGCATCCTGAGCAAGCACAGCCTATGTAACAGTATTGATTTTCCAATGTGAATTGGTCTGGAAAGATGATGATCAAATTTCCATGACCCCCTTGCAGAGATCTTCAATTAGAATCAATTAACATGAGAGTAGGTTTGGTGATGAGCATCTGAAGAAATGCGCTTGGTCCCTCAGACTATTAGAAGATGATGATTTTAATTAAAACCAGTTAAGAAGACATCTAAATGTGAAAGGTCCTACATCTTCCAGAGGTTATTTCTCCCTTCACATCTTTGGGAAATGGGGCATTAATAAATGCTGTGAAATTATCATTAGTTCTCTGGGTGCAGGTGGAAGAGAGCAACAGAAGTTTCTAAGGACCTTGTGGTCTTGGGAGGTAAAATTAGGATGCTAAATTGGTAGAAGGTATCAGTAGACTATATTAGAGAATTTTTAAAACTCCATGTGACTGAAATAATTTCCATTTCACTTCCATTACAATCGGCAAAGTCTATTTCAATAATGGATTCTTTTATTTTTCTATTTCATTTTAAAAATAACCTAAATCTCTATGTAAGGCTTTCAATTGCAATTGTGACCACTTGAATAATTAGACAATTAGAAAGAGGAGGAAAGCTTTGTGATTGAACCAAGAAATTTGAAGTGCTTCTTGAAGATGGACTACCTTCTTAGGTACATGTATAATTAGGGAGGTTGTTTTTTTTAAAATGCCTAAGGAAACATACTATTTGTGCAAATGACAAGAGTTATTTTGAACTGAAATTCTAGGTAGTTCTACAGTTATTTTTCAAGGATGCAATCCACGTACTTTAACAGTCCTCCACCCCCAAAAAACCTCAAAACCCACAACAAAACTCAAACCCCAAAGACAAATGTACTGTATGTATTCTGAAATCAAGATTTAAACCAAAAATTTTGGAGTTTTTCTCCTAAAAATAAGACTGTTATTTCCTAGATTATACAGCAGTTAAAAGTGCAGCTATTTGCATGCTTCATTGTTTCTAACGCCAGTATCTGGCTACCTAATTCAGGTAACTGAATGAGAAGTGAATATTGAATTTACCCTCCTAATCTAAATGTGCTGTGTCACTAGTCCCTCTGGTTCTTAGTGCGTAAGCTGTACTCTGGGTTACTTTTGTCCTTTAAAAGTGGCTATCTTTGGAAATAGGCCTTGCTGTCTTCATTTCTCTTTGGATGATACTGCCTGGTGTAACACCTTGTGGTAGTCCTTGCTTTCCAGCTGTGATAAGTCTGTTGGCTGGTTGAGCCTTTCACTGGTTCCTGCTGTGAATCCGACTGAAATCAGCGTGTTTGAAGCAAAACGTGTTAGTCTTTCTTGCACTTACACTGTGAGAGTGTTACAGAATCACGGTCAGAGAATGGCTAAGGTTGGAAGGCACCTCTGAAGGTCATTTTGTCCAACACCCTTCCTCAAGAAGGGCCACCTAGAACCTGTTGTCCAGGATGGTGTCCAGAGAGCTCTTGAATGTGTCCAAGGATGGAGACTCCACAAGTTCCCTGGGTAACCTGGGCCATTGCTCAGTCACTCACAGTGAGAAAATGTTTCCTGATGTTCAGAGGGAACCTCCTGCATTTTAGTCTGTACCCATTGCCTCTGGCCCTGCCACAGGGCACCGCTGCAAAGAACCTGGCTCTGTCCTCTACATACCCTCCCTTCAGGTACATCTACACTTTAATAAAACGCCCCCTGAGCCTTCTCTAGGCTAAACAGTGAAGCTCTCTCAGACTTTCCTCATATGAAAGGTGCTCCAGTCCCTTCATAATTTTCATGGCCCTTTGAGAATCTCTCCAGTATATCCACATCTCTTTTGTACTGGGGAACTCAGAACTGGACACAGAACTCCAGGTGTGGCCCTTACCAATGCTGAGTAGAGGGACAGGATCACCTCCCTCGACCTACTGGCAACACTACTCATAAAGCAGCTCAGGGTACTGTCGGCCTTTCCTGCCACAAGAACACATTGCTGGCTCATTTTCATCTTGGTTAGTCTTCCTTTACATCCATGCTATATTTTGTGCCACTCTGCTTTCTCTGTCTCTTGGTTGGGAAAGCAGGCTATTGGCAGCAATTATTTCAGCCTTGCTGGCATGGCATTTCTCACTGGCAGGTCTTTGGACAGCTGAGTCCTTGTTTTCCTTCAGGAAGCTACCAGCTGAAGTGCGAAATCCCTCTTAATCCGGTTCTTCTAGGCTTGAGAGTACTAATCTATTGCTTTGGTTCAACCCAGGAAAAATAGTCCCTTCTGTACAAGATTTGTGTAAGGCAAATTAGTATTTTTATTTGTCTTTACTGTTATGGCTTCTATAAAAACCTTTTTGTTTTTTTCCATCTAGAGGTTTAGACTGGAGGATATCACATCTGACCTGACAGCTGTTGATATCAGACATTGATATAAGCAAAGCTGTTTGCATGTCACTGTTCTCTTTTGCTTCATCTGTGTTTGCCAGTTGAGAAAAAGAAACCCAAGGGAAGATTCAGATCCTTCTGGTTCCTTTTCTTGGGTTTTTTTTGGTTGTTTTTTTTGTTGTTGTTGTTGTTTTTTCTTTTTTGGTTGTTTTTTTTTTTTTTTTTTTTTGTATATTTGTATTAATCAACTCAGATTACTGGAAAAAATACTGGTCAAATTTGTATTTATTGTTCTGCAAGGAGAACTGTTAAAGAGCCGATGGCTATTTCCAGGATGTCATTATTAGGAGTAGAGGTTATTTATTGTCGTTAACACTAACTGTAGGTAGATGAACTGCATGAATTCCGCAATTTTACAAACCTCCCCTTAGGAGGTTTGCAGAAATATTGAAAATCAATATAGCTTCCTTTTTACTGTATTTTAAAAATCTGTAATTTTTCCTTTTCCTTCAGGGTAATTCATCCTTGTATTCCAGCTCAGAGAAAATCTTTGTGTAGTGGAGATGTCTCATACAATTGGGCGTGTAACTACCTCACCCACTGTATCTTTATTGGATGCCTAATATGAACTTCTATGTGTGCACTTCAAAATTGCTATGAGTTTAGTTCCTCTAGTGTAAAGAAGTTCTTAAACAGTTACAGATTCACAGTCTAAATTTTACTTGTATCTCTAACTCAGTGAGAATGAATGAAACATGCCAGACAAAGGAAATGGTCCAGCTGTTGGCAAAATATCTGGCTAGTCGTAAATGGGAACATCTGGGATCTCTTACTCAACATAACAGCCAGTGCAAACAGGCAGTATTAGATCTAAATCTTAGAGGTTTGGGTCATTCCTTTCATTTTCACTACACTGTGCTGAAGATGTTAGAATTCATTCAGTTCACTGTTTTGCCCAAGTCTGGATTTTCAGATGACTGATCACATTATTAATCTACTCATCTATGTTCTTAGGGAAGAGCTGCATGAGAAGGGCTGAGGATTCCACACTTTTGAATTTTGAGGAGTGGTTCTGATTTACATTTAATTAAACTTTCTAGCTGCTTTCAGGTGCTTGGACAGGTATTTTCTGATGTCTAAATTTCCAAGTAAACATAAGTATGAAGTCTAAAAAAACCCATTTGTTAATAGAAATGTGTTCTTCCTATCAAGATGACAGAAAACAACACAGCTGCACTTCCAAAATTATAGCTGTATGACTTGAGGATAAGAAACTTTGAATCATATCTAACTATAATGTTTTTTTGGTACTGCATCTTGATTCTACTTCTAATCGCAGAATGGTTGAGGCTGGAAGGAACCTCTGGAGGTCGTCTCATCCAGCCCCCTGATCAAGCAGGGCTATGTAGATCCAGTTGCACAGGACCGTGCCCAGACATCTTTTGAATTATCTCCAAAGACGGAGACTCCACAACCTTCCTGGGCAACCTGTGCCTAGTACTTGGTCACCTGCACAGAGAAAAAGTGTTACCTGTTGTTCATCTGGAGCCTTCTGTGTTTCAGTTGGTGTCCACTGCCTCTTGTTTTGTTACTGAGCACCACTGAAGAACTTGGCTCCATCCTCTTTTCACCCTTTCAGGTATATCTATACATAAATAAGATGACCCCTGAGCCCTCTCTTCTCTAGGCTAAACAGTGCAGCTCTCTCAGACTTCCCTCATGCTCCAGTCCGTTCATCATTTTCATGGCTCTTTGCAAGAATCATGGCAGTGTATCCATGTATCTCTTGCACTAGGGAACCCAGAACCGGACCCAGCACTCCAGGTTTGGGCTTACTAGTGGTGGCAACACTCCTCCTAACACAGACCATGCAACTGTTAGCCTTCTTTGCAGCAAGGGCACACTGCTGGCTCATGTTCAACTTGGTGTCCACGTGGATCCCTAGGTCCTTTTCTGCTGAGCTGCTTTCCAGCTAGTCAGTCCTCAGTGAGTGCTGGGCGACTGGGGTTATTCTTCCCCAGGTGTGGGATTTGGCACTTCCCTTTTTTGAACTTCATGAGGTTCCTGTCAGCCCATGTTTCCAGCCTGTTGAGGTCTCTCTCAATGGCAGCACAACCCTTTGGTGTATTATCAACTCCCCGCAGTTTTGTGTCATCAGTGAACTTCCTGAGGGTAACTCTACCTAATCACCCAGACTGTTAATGAAGATGTTGACCGTGATTGGAACCACTATTGACTCCTGGGGTACATTGCTAGTTACTGGTCTCCCACTAGACTTCATACAGCTGATCACCAATCTCTGGGACCAGCTGTTCAGCCAGTTTTCAGTCCACTTCACAGTCTGCTCATCCAGCCCATACTTCATCAACTTGTCTATGAGGACCTTATGTAAGACAGTGTCAAAAACCTTACTGAAGTCATGGTAGACAATGCCCAGCACTCTTTGGTGGTGGACAGGGGGGAGGAGCCTTGTCTACCAAGACAGTCATTTCATCATAGAATGTTATCACGTTGGTCAAGCATGACTTCCTCTTTCTGAATCCATGCTGACTAGTTCTAATCATCTTGTCCTTCATGTGCCTGGAAATGGTTCCCGGGATTAGTTGCTCCATCACCTTCCTAGGTATTGAGGTAGGGGTGACTGGCCTGCAGTTCTTTGGATCCTCTTTCTTGAAGATAAGAGTGACATTTGCTTTCCTCCAGTCCTGAGACACGTTTCCCGATTGCCATGATTGTTCAAGGATTTCTGAGAGTAGTCTTACAATTACATCAGCTAGCTCCCTCAAGACTTGTGGGTCTGTCCCCTTAGAACCATTCACTGGGCTTATGAATATTCAATTTCCATAAGTATTCTGACCCTCTTCCACTAAGGGTGAATGTTCCTTGCTCCAGACTCTCCCTGTGGTCTCTTGGCCCTGAGGTTTCTGAAGGTCAGTCATACCTTCTGAGAGTGAGGAGAAGGTGACCTTCACTACCTCAGCCTTCCCCACATGCTGTGACACCAGAGCCCCTGATGTACTTACGGACTTATAGAAGCCCTTCTTGTTGCCTGTGACATCCCTTGCCAGGGTCAGCTTCAGGAGGGCTTTCATTTCATTCAGAGCGTATGAACTTCTGACCCTCTTAAATGAGGGACCTGTCCTGCTTATATCACTTTTAAGAAAATACCTCTAATAAAACATGTATATTACTCTGTACTAATATCAAAGCTAACACTTGATTTGTTACTCCCTATAGATATGAGGTGTGATTATGAAGAAAAAATGTATTATGAAGAGCTTTTAGCCAAATGAACTCCTTTGATGGATATTGATTTAACATAATGCATTTATAAATTCCATATGCTATTAAGAGGATGTCTGTCTTCAAAGAGGGGAGAAAAAACAAAATGAAAAAAGATGAAAACCTGTAGGTATGTTATTTATGAAGCTGAAAAAAAAATCACAATGATTTGCTAGTCAGCAGCATTAAATAATGTAAGTCACCAAATAAGAAGTTGTGGTTGAAAGCCGTTTCTGTCACTGTTCTCATAATCTGATTCCCCAAATTTGGGAATAAATGTACTCTTCAAGTGATTTAAAGCATGTACTGTTGTTCCCTGAAAAAGGAGATGTATTTATCAGCAGCCGTCAGTACCAGGAGCTGCTGTCTACAATAATGAAAGTCTGTTTTAGTGTTCATTGTATTCACACTCTGAAAAACCTGTTCTTCCACATAAGAAGTGTAAACACGTTCTCATGCATTCTCCTCTAGGAAAAACACATGAAGATATGTTTTCGGGTAGAAAGTTGGAAGACTTACTCATCTACTTCTCCCAGTGAATCAAGAAAGCAGTTGGGGGAAAAAATGTTGTAGCTGAACATAACTGTAGACAGAACTGATGATCCTTAAATGCATGTACAAGAGAAGAAAAACCCAATGCATTTGCTCTAAAACACTGTTTACAATGCCTCCCAGTTTACTTGTCAGACAGAAAAGCGTAATGTGTTTAAGAAATCGTTGTCCCTGAAATTGTCCCTAAAAATATACCACCTCTACCTCTTGAGATTAAACTTTTGGGAAGTTGCTGATCAGATGCTGAGAGTGATAAAGAGGAAAGAAAACAATCCCCTCTGTTTGCTACATATGACATTTGTTGCAGATTTCCTTTCTGGTATTGAAGTGTGTTGGCTATTGCAATGAAGTTCAGAACACAGTATTTGGATTTTTGTGGCTCTTGACTCTTATCCCATCTGCAAAAGAAAGAATGTATAGTAAACAATGGTATTCTAGAAAAAAAGCACAATATCAGGTTCAAGAGACTTAAGACATAATTCTGTAATTGAATGAAGCATTTAATGGTGCTGAAACTTTCTCTCCCTCCCACACTTTCGCAAACTCTCAGTCTGATATTTGGGACTTTCCTATTTTAATTTCTTAAACGGGGCTTTGTAGAAGAAATGTGTTTTTCTTCTGTACTGAAGATTTGCTTGCACAAACTGTAATTTCAATATTGCCTTTGTGTAAAATTATATTCCTCAGATTTTTAACATTAGCTGAGGTCCTAGGATTAATCAATGTGTGCTCAGTGATGGATGCATCCCCATGACAGTGTGTAAAATGGCTATGTGTTCATTTAGAGCTCTGACGTGTAAGCTTGAAAAGACAAGTATTAATTAGAGAAAGGTTAAACCCAAGAGGAATCAAAATGCTATAATCAAGCATGTGCACAAACCAAATACAGTAGAATTTTTCTCAGTGTCATATATACATATGTCTCTGTATATAAAATTGAACCATTCACTCCAGCAGATGGTGCATCATAAACTTTGTAGCATACAGAAGTATCATTCTGGGTGATTTGGTGCCATTCTGAAGTGGGAGAAGAGTGGAGAAAAAAGGTGAGGAAAAACCTTAAGCAATAACAATCACAAATCCTAGAAGCTGATCTCTGAGTCTATATGGAAAAAAAAAAAAAATTCCTAATGAAAATGAAACCAGAACAGACCTGATTATTAGCACTGTTAGTGTTACTACACCTATAGTAGTAAGAACAGCAGAAAACATGAAGTAAAGATAGATATAAATTCAGAAATGGTAGAGAGAATGTCAGGCCAAGCTGCATTGTGTGTAACTCCTTGTGTTTCCCAGAGTTAAACCACTTTACTGTCCTTTTCCAGATACTAAGCTGTTTGTATGTACAGATCAGTAAATTGCATATGTTAAGTAAATAAAAACAACTGGCTGACTTAACTATGGTGAAACATTAGACTTTCTTTGTGGTGGAAGAGTGGTTTTTTTAATCTGAAATAAGCATGAGGAGAGTATATTCTGCTGTCATATGTGGAAATTCCTTGCAATGGAAAATTTAAATTTGATGAACTTTTTTAACTGTGTATTCAGCCACCTCGCCTATCCAGATAAAGAGGTTTTTGGTGGCATTTCTTTGAGCTAGATTTTTCTACCTTCGAACATCTTAAGCTTTGTATATATGTGTACAGATAGTCAAGGGAGATGTATATACCAAGATACAGAATTTACAAAATGAATAAATGAATAGTAACTCCTGTCAAATTAGATTGTGTTTTACAGTAGCTCAAGAAAAATATTTTTAGTTTAAAATGATTGGAAGCATAATAAGAATTTTAATAGACCTAGACAAGATACATGTTGCTGCACAACTGCTGGGTTTGTCTGAATTCCAAGCATTTAAGGAAAACAATGTAGATATGAGACATGAAAAAATATTTTGCTGAGTAGCCATATTAGAGTAATGTAAAAGCAGTTTACATTCTAATTCTTAAATAACAGGGCTGCCTGTAGTTAAATGAAAACAAATAATAGTAGCTTTGCTTAAGGCAGGCAATGTCAGATTATAGTGGGTGGGAGATCAGTAGGCACCAGGGTACGGTTGTTAACCACAGGTGGGATTTCTGTTTCCAATATGATATAAAAATACCATATTGGCTGGTTACAGACAGGGTCCACCTGTCTCAAAGGGGGAAAAGGATTCTGGGTGAGCAGTTAGCAAGGCTCATTGAGAGAGCATTAAACTAGATTTGAAGGAAGAAGGGAATAAATCCAGGCTTGTTAGAGATGAGTCTGGGGGTGGCATGCCAGGGTTGGAGGCGAGATCTATGGTGCAGCTGAAGGACATCTGTGCCAATGCCTGAAGCATGGGCAACAGGAGGAGCTGAAAGCCATCGTGCAGCAAGAAGACTATGACATAGTCACCATTGTGGGATAACTCACATGGCTGGGGTGCTGCAATGGATGGCTACAAACTCTTCGGAAGGGATAGGCAAGGAAGGAGAGATGGTGGGGTAGCTCTGTATGTCAGGGAGTGTTTCGACTGTCTAGAGCTTAATAATGGTAACAACAAGGTCAAATGTTTATGGGTAAGGATGAGGGGAAAACCCAACAAGGCAGATATCCTGGTGGGAGTCTATTATAGACCACCCAACCAGGATGAAGAGGCAGACAAAACATTCTACAAGCAGCTGGGAGAAGTCTCACGATTGCTAGCCCTTGTTCTCGTGGTGGACTTCAACTTACTGTATTTCCACTGGAAATACAACACAACAGAGAGGAAACAGTCTAGGAGTTTTCTGGAATATGGGGAAGATAAATTCCTGACAGGGCTGGTGAGTGAGCCAACCAGGGGAGATGCCCTGCTGGACCTGCTGTTTACAGAAAGAAGGACTGGTGGATGATGTGGTGGTCGGAGGGCATGTTGGGCATAGTGATCATGAGAAGATAGCTTTTGATTCTCAGTGAAGTAAGGAGGGGGGTCAGCAGAACTGCTACCTTAAACTTCCAGAGGGCTGACTTTGGCCTGTTTAATAGCCTGGTCGACAGAGTCCTTTGGGAGGCAGTTCTGAAGGGCCAAGGGGTCCAGGAAGACTGGATGTTCTTCATGAAGGTAGTCTTAAAAGTTGCAGGAGCAGGCTGTCCCCGTGTGCCAAAAGATGAGCCGGCAGGGAAGATGACCAGCCTGGTTGAACAGAGCTTTGGCTGGAACTTAGCTAAAAAAAGGAGAGTTTACGACCTTTGGAAGAAGGGGCCAGCAACTCAGGAGGACTATAAGGATGTTGTGAGGTTGTGCAGGGCAAAGATTAGAAAGGTGAAAGCCCAGCTAGAATTCAGGCTGGCCACTGCTGTAAAAGATTATAAAAAATGTTTTTACAAATGCATTTGAAATGAAATGAAGGCCAAAGATAATCTACATCCTTTATGGGATGCAGGGGGGAACATTGTTACAGAGGAAAAGGCTGAGGTACTTCGTGCTTTCTTTGCCTCAGTCTTCAATAGCAAGACCAGCTTCCCTCTGGGTACTCAGCCCCCTGAGCTGAAAGACAGGGATGAGGAGGAGTAGAATGAAGTCCTCACAGCCCAGCAGAAAATGGTTAGTGACCTGCTGCTTCACTTAGACCTGCACAAGTCTGTGGGGCTGGATAGGATCCACCCAAGGGTACTGAGGGAGCTGGTGGAAGAGCTTGCCAAGCCACTCTCCATCATTTATCAGCAGTTCTGGCTAACCAGGGAGGTCCTAGTTGACTGGAAGTTAGCCAACATAACGCCTATCTACAAGATGGGCAGAAAGGAGGATCCAGGGAACCACAGGTCTGCCAGCCTGACCATAGTGCCAGGGAAGGTTATGGAGCAGATCATCCTGAGGGCCATCAAATGACATGTGCAAGGACAACCAGAGGATCAGGCCCAGCCAGCATGGGTTTGTGAAAGGTAGGTCCTGCTTGATGAACCTGATCTCCTTCTATGAGAAGATGACTTATTTAGTGGATGAGGGAAATGCTGTGGATGTTGTCTACCTGGACCTTAGTAAAGCCTTTGACACCATCTCCCCCAGCATTCTCCTGGAGAAACTGCTTGCTCATGGCTTGGATTGGTGTGCTTTATGCTGGGTAAAAATCTGGCTGGATTGCAGAGCCCAAAGAGTGGTAGTAAATGGAGTTACATCTAGCTGGTGTCTGGTCACAAATGGTGTTCCCCAGGGCTCAGTATTGGGGCCAGTCCTGTTTAATATCTTAATCAATGATCTGGATGAGGAGATTGAGTGCGCCGTCAGTAAGTTTGCAGATGACACCAAACTGGGGGGGAGCGGGGGGGGCGGGGGACCGTTGATCTGTTTGAGGGCAGGAAGGCTCTGCAGAGGGATCTGGACAGGCTGGATGGATGGGCCAGGGTCGAGTGTATGAGGTTCAACAAGGCAAAGTGCCAGGTCCTGCACTTGGGTCACAGCAACCCCGCACAATACTACAGGCTTGGGGAAAAGCAGCTGGAAAGCTGCCTGGCAGAAAAGGACCTGGGGATGCTGTTTGACAGCTGTCTGGCTGAACATGAGCCAGCAGTGTGCCCAGAAGGCCAAGAGCATCCTGGCTTTTATCCCAAGCACTGTGGCCAGCAGGACTAGGGAAGTGATTGTCCCCCTGTACTCGGCACTGGTGAGGCCACACCTCGAATATTGTGTTCAGTTTTGGGCCCCTCACTTCAAGAGGGATGTAGAGGTGCTGGAGCATGTCCAGAGAAGGGCAATGAAGCTTGTGAAAGGTCTAGAGAACAAGTCCTATGAGGAGCAGCTGAGGGAACTGGGGCTGTTTAGCCTGGAGAGGAGGTGGCTCAGGGGGAACCATATTGCTCTCTACAACTACCTGAAAGGAAGTTGTAGGCAGGTGGGTGTCGGTCTCTTCTCGCACATAACAAGTGATAAGACAAAAGGAAATGGCCTCAAGTTACACCAGGTGGAGTTTAGATTGGATTATAGGAAAATTTCTTTTCACTGAAAGGGTGGTCAAGCATTGGAACAGGCTGCCCCGGGAGGTGGTGGAATCACCGTCCCTGGAAGTGTTTAAAAAATGTGTAGGTGCAGTATTTAGGGACATGGTTTAGTGGTGGACTTGTCAGTCCTGGGTTAATGGTTGGACTTGATGATCTTAAAGGTCTTTTCCAACCTAAATGATTCTATGAAAAACAATACAAATCTGAACTTTCTTAAATATTTCCTCTTACTAGTGTAATATTTCTATGATGTGACTAAGTGCTTTTGTGGTGAAATAAAGTGTGTTTTGACACATCTTCACAAGAAGGTGGGGTGCTTGGCTCAGTGCTTGCAAACTGACTTGGTCTACAACAGTAATGCGCTGTCTACCTTCTGCTTTTCTGGAGGTTCAGCTTCGAACCTACTTTGTTTCTATGTTCCAGAGTCTGTCTTTAGTGAAGATCACTACTAGCAGTATGAAGTCACGTTATTTTGAGGCTAGGAAATTCTCAGCTGAATTGACAGTTTTGCATATTGGAAATCTAATGGATATCCATGAGTTCAAAATGGTGTGCTGGTGTCCTTGAAAAAATACATCAACCATTTCACTCTAAAGTATCTTTTGGAGACAAGATACATGCAAGGTTTATTTGGTTGAACCAGCTTAAGTAAATGGGATGCAATTATTTTATTAGGTCCATGAACCCACCAGAATACAGTGAAGGAATAAATTCCTCCACTTATATTTATGAAGAGAGATATTTTCTCCATGAGTTGAGATCTTTCAAATATCTCTTTTGTTGATATCAAGCAAACTAACTGTGAGCTGAAGAAATTACTGGTACTGCTCTTGGAATAAGTCACTACTAATTATGAAAACATCTAGAATAAAAATGGGGCAATCACTGAGAGGTACTTATATCCCCAAGCACTTTAAGAAATACTCTTAATGTATAAGAAGTATTCATAATCTTTTATATAGATATTTTTAAAGTGTTTTGGAAATGGGTGAATAAAAAAAAAATAGTTGAGTACTCACAATTCTAATAGAATTAGAAAAAAAATGCAGAGTCTTGGATTTCCTTTTTTCTGATTGTTAACCCTATGGCAATATCCTAATTACTCTTTGGACTGATATAAAGAACGTTCTGACACTGAATATTTGAAAATGTCCACTTTATCTTGGCCACAAGGATGGTTTTCAACATCTTTGGGTAATGATGCATACAATTTAAACTGATACTTCCTACACCAGCACCAACACTTCCAGAAGTGCTTGTTTTGGCCATGCCCTGAACAGTCTAGAAACAAGTTCGGAAGTCAAAGGGAAGTCTGCTATAACAGTGATCCTCTGTTAAAAAGCATTCTTTTTCATGATCAGCACCTTGATAATATGGACAGCTCCACTATGCAAAATGCATCCAGCCAGTTGAAAGCGGGGGGAGTATGGACATCAGAGCCTGTACAGGTAAACATCTTCCTGTTGTCATACAGGATTGCCCTCCTGTGGTGAATGGTCAAACACTACCAGTGCATTATAACTGCATTGTGGCCATAACCTTTTTTTTTCAGGTTGAGAATTTTCTTGTTGGGTCATTGTGCAGGTCAGATGTTATAATGTAGATGAACATTTTCAAGCCGTAAGTAGATGCAACGAACTAGAAGAATAGATCCATTCTCTCAGGGCTAGAGAATTCTCAATGCTTTTCTGTTGTGTACACTTGCAATGACTTACATGTATGTGCAGGTTTGTGCAATACATGCGAATATGTACTCTAAAACCAGATTTTGTTTCCAGATTGATTCAAAGTAGGTTTCCCAAAGAATCAAAGTACAGTTCTGACTGTTAAGGTTAAAGTGCATGATATGGGATCACTTATATAAGAGCTTATTTGTATGACAAAGTTGTGCGTCAATTGTATAGTGTCCTGGAAACTTAATTAACTTATTTTGGAGGTTTGGTTTTGAAAGCTAGAGGAACAAGTGCTGAGCCCACTAGCTTAATGCAGCTTCTCTTGTTGGTGTAGTAAATCTGTTCTGCATGTGACTTACAATACAATGTTTTTTCTTTCATAATCTCTCTCCTACTGTCATTTCCCCTTCTCTTTCTCCCAACGCAAACATATGTTCATATTAAGGATTGTATTCTGGTTTGTTGTGTTGAAAGGACTTCAAATTCAACAAATGTGAATGAGAGGGAAATACAGGGGAAAAAAAAGATCCTAAGCCACAAAATAATGATCATTTTACTATTGCCATCTATATCACTATCAAAATAATGATATTAACATATTACCTGATTTGGCATTAAGGAATTAACTGGCCACTAGTTAGAATTGAACAAAGTGAACCAGTGGATAATTTTTTAGCCTTTTCTACATATATTAAAAATTAACCTTTAAAAAGTCCAAATATTTTGTATGAAAGCATTGTGATATTGGCCTTGAGACCAAGAAGGCAGACCCTTGCCTATAGTTCTAGTTGTACTGCTTCACGTTAATGGCCAACTGTCTTATTGTGTATATGTGTACTTGTGTGCCCCAAAACCATTCCCTGAAAGTGTGTTGGAAGTAGTGACAGTGAGATATGCAGACAGAATAACAGGTGGTAAGACTTCAAGAATGCGAGAATAAGAATTGAATGCTTGTGTGTTGTAATGTCGTATCTTGTTTTAGTGGATCGCAAGAACAAATGATTTGTTTCTGTCAATCTCTTCATCATATTAGCAATTTCTATTGAATGTTATGACTCCTACTGTCTAGTTCATTTACAGGCAAGTCCAGGGCAGTATATAATTACTTGATGGGCAACTCAACATTTGTCGTTTTTATTGGTAATATTAGGAAATGCGGAAAGTAAATGTCCAGGGTTCTGTAGGACCGATGTGGGTATGGTAAGTTGACAGTCCATCTGCAGAAAGTAGATGCTGAGCAGCTGGGAACCTGATCTTGTTCTGGGCTGAACAGTTTGAATTCTTACAATCCCAGATAGTCTTGAATTTTTCTATCTCATCAATGTATTTTGTCTTTAAGCTCCAGCATTAATCTTCTAAATAAACAGCTTTAACCTTACTTTTCATGTTTGGTGTCTTCCAATTCAGCTTCCTACAACTGTATTAAAAACTATTATTCATTTCATTCTTCAAAACTGCACAAGGAAACTAAATCTGACTTTTTTTAAAGCCATGAGTGAGCAGCTAAATACTGCCTTCAGAATCATATTTATCTGCAAGTGGTTTTGAGCTCTGAAAACTGGAAAGCATTTACACTCAATCATTCAGCCCTATGTTTCACAGGCAGTCTTTCTTATATTGTCACAATCTCATCTAAGTCATGCTACAGACATGACAGGGAAAACTGAAGAAGGCTGTGGATCTTCCTGTATTAATTGTTGCTCCTTACCTTCTTATGGTTTTCTTCCTTTCCTTGGCAAATAGTAGGGATGTTGCAGAGATCCAGACATACAATTATTTTCCATCAAGGTTACAGATCTTCCTTGAGTTTGGCTAACTGGAAACTTTTTCTGAAGTTTGCCTAGCTGCCACTTCTATATGTGGTGGACAGAATGCCCATGATGACAGAATATATACATACATTTGAGAATACAAGATAATAGGAAAACCACACTGTGGAGTTTGTAAGATGCTAGAATATTTCACTAAGTAATGTCAAGTGAAGAACTACTGAGAAAATATACTTGCCTTGAACACAACACAAAAGCAAGCCCCCAAGTAATTCTTTAGTTTATATTCACTTTGTGACAGAAAGATGAGTCAGAAGGGTCTTATAGTAGAACAAAAATTCTACAGGAAATCTAACTCGATCTACGAAACCGAACTAGTAATAGATGTTCTTTGACTTACTATTTCCAGATTTTTTTTGCTGAATTGTTGTAGCATCCTTATGATGGAATGCTTCTGAAGATGTTTATTTCAAAGTTGCTTAGAATCTGTGTCTTGGAGGCATGGGGACTGAAAATGAATGAGTTCTGTATCTCCAGCATGGGGCAAAAGGTTTAGAATATTAAATATTTTTTTTCCCCCAGGGTTTTTTGAGATGTGAGCAGTTAGGACTTAGATTTCAAGCGTAAGCCCTATGATAAAAGATTGGAAATCACATCATTAAAAAATTATAAGCAGTAGGTTATAAATTTTTATCACTCACTATTGTTAATTAACCTTTAAAAGCTGATCCTGTAGAGAAAGCCTGGGGTTTGGTTTCTGTGGGAATACGTTTTAGTAGTAATGAGCACCTGAGGATTCTTTCTCTCCCAGAGTGAATGTGACATTTCAATTCTCAAAGATGTGTGTGTGATGCCAGCAACTTTCAGTGTTTTAAGCATAGCAAGAAAGCTTGATATTTTCTATACAGATGCAGAAAGGGCAGTGATTTTCTTCTGCTTAGGCTGGATGTAACTCCAGATTTTCCACTCTCACATTCAAAAATTAGTCCCATGAATAGTAGTCATTTTCAGAATTGTTGCTGGGAACATTTTGCTGACATTTTGCCATCAGCAGGATTGAAAATGAAGGCTTGTAATGACTTCTTCACTTTTGCTTATATTTATCCAACTGGATATGCTTGCATTTTTGAAGTAATTTTAAAATAGTTTTTGTCTTTCAAACAAATTGAATTACACTCCAATAGGCATTAAAAATAATGGCATAAGAATACTAATTTAGGATCTTGAATCAGGTTGCTTCAGATGGTGCAGAAAGATCATTGGACTATTCCAGTTGTATAGGTAGCATGACCTGGGTCCTGCAAATATTTTGCATGAACTTGACTTTAAAAAAAAAGTAAAAAAGTCTTCAGAATGAAAGAGACCAGGGGGCTAAGTCTGTAACTTGTTTATGTATGTAGACTCTTCTGTCCAAGTGAGAAGACCCTATGCTAATCTCCTACTGCCACCCTCAGCCCCAAATGTCATGACAGTGGGACCAGCTGTTCCAAGGAACAAACATGCTTTAAGTATTTAGAAAATACCTGATGCTGACTGCAGATGTTAAACGTGAAAGTGGAGAGCCATCTTGTGTGTCTATACACATATATACGAACACATACGTTGACTTCTGCTTTTTCCCTTGTTTATTATTTTTCTAGGCCCATTTATCTTTCATCTAGAACCCCAAGGGTAGACAACGCAGTGAATAAAATGTTTAAAGCTATTTTTAAAATACTTTTTAGTGTAAAGTGTTTACAGTTTAAGAAAGTTGCAGGTGGCTTTTTTGTGTGTGTATGAACATAGTGCTCAACAGAAAAGCATAAGGAAAAGGTTGCAAATACTTTTGTCAGGATAAAACTCTGTATCACGAAGATACTGGTGTTTGGTATTTTTTCATTATGATTAAAACATGCATTTTTTTCCATGGAAAAGCATAATTTAGTCTAGCTAGTATGTTAAGATTTAGGAGTTGACTGGAGATAAGTTTAGTGTCTTCTGAATCCATATGGCTACTCTGTGGTGTCTTTCCTTCTCTTAAACTCCACTTTAAACTAGAGAGTTTCCTAACATTTCCACACAGACATGAATTAAATTAAAAAAAAAAAAGAAAACAAATAATCACTGTATATATAAGAATTAGAACATTTTTTTTAATTTTTTTATTACCTCTAGCAAATACTGTAGTGTTGCTGTTTGGTTTTAAAAAAATTATTATTTTACCTATTTCAGAATGAATTTAGCTGGAAATAATGGCCTGGCCACTTGTTTTCAGTCCTTCCTTTCTACTAGAAAATCTCATTGGCTTTGGTTCCCTGTATTTTTATAGAGAGATGCAAATGGCCGAATATGTTGTGGTACATACACGGGTTTGAGTCTATCTGTTTGGAACATCCATTGGTGTATGGCAAGCAGTATATATCCCATGTAGGACAGCTGAATGCAATCTATAATGTCAGACTTGTGGGAAATTCTGATCATCCACTGCTTGGTTTTCATACCAGCCAACATCAAGAGTCTGAAACTTTTGGATTTTTACAGAGTGGAAATTCTGGCAGTTCGAGTAGAAAAACCCAAAATGTTTTGACTTGAAACTTCTTGGAAGGTAAGCAGAAAATAAGGTGACCCCCCTCACAGGAAGGGATCTTAAGAGATGTGATGCCACTAGGAAGGTAAGACAGCAAAACTTAGCAGTAATGTGTGGTGAAAACAAAATTGGATACACAGAATGCTTTTTAGGGAAAAATGAAAAGCTCTGCTAGTCCAGCTGGCCACGTTTTGCCTCAGCCTTAATGAGGTACTTCAGAGGAACTGGCAAGGAGAAAAGCGTAGAAGAGTATTGCATAAGTTTGTAAGAGAACCTCATCCTTACATGCTATTAATATAAGACAGACAAAAAAACCCTTTATCCTGTAAATAAAATCTTAAATAGCTGAATCAGAGCTCCCATTAACTGCTGTTTGTATGAAGTACCTCACAAGACAAAACTTCTTCTGACCCCATCAACAAACAACCATTTTTCATAGACTTCCTAACAGGCATCCCCCCACCACCCACCTCTGAGATCCTTAGTTTCTGTTTATGATGTTGTCGTGGTTTAACCTCGGCCGGCAACCCAGCACCATGCAGCTGCTTGCTCACTCCCCTCACCCAGAGGGATGAGGATCAGAAAGAAATATAAAACTGAAGGGTTGAGATAAGAACAATTTAATAGGTAAAGCAAAAGCCGTGCATGCAAGCAAAGCAAAACAAGGAATTCATTCACTACTTTTCATCAGCAGGCAGGGGTTCAGCCATCCCCACGAAAGCAGGGCTCCATCACACGTAACGGTTACTCAGGAAGACAAATACCCTAATGCCAGATGCCGCCCGCTTCCTCCTTCTTCCCCCAGCTTTATATACTCAGCATGGCATTCAATGGTATGGAATATCCCTTTGGCTAGTTTGGGTCAGCTGTCCTGGCTGTGTCCCCTCCCAATTTCCCGTGCCCCTCCACCCCTCTTGCTGGCAGAGCCTGAGAAACTGAAAAGTCCTTGATTTAGTATAAACGTTACCCTGCAACAAATAAAAACATCACCAGCTACTAAGAAGAAAATTAACTCTATCCTAGCTGAAACTAGGACAAGGCTTAAATTTTTTTCTTTTATTAACATTTGAGTCTGTGAACATTTTTGGAGATGGGATGCTTCTCATACAGGCCAAGATTTCCAGGAAAGACCAAAAATTATGGAGACCTAATGACATACTTTAAAATTATGTGACTTTCAGTGGATGTTCTGCACTTCAGGACAAGCAAGGTGGCTACACAGAGCCCACAAAAAATAAAGCATTATACTGTCTTCAGATTTTTAAATCTTGATTGATCACTAATCTGTTGCAAATCCAAAATAAATTGTCAGAAGTCATTTGGGCTATGCAGAAATAACTGAGGGGAAAAAAGGTGGCAATTGTACTGTTTATTTAAACTGGTGCAAATTTTAACTTTTTATTGAAAGGAACATATTGCAGGGACCTTTATCCTGAGGATCCCATCACAGCTACTGTTTCAAACAAAGCCTTGAAAACCCAGTCAAAGGTGTTGAAACAACTCAGACTGGAAGGTGAAAAAAAAAAATATGCAAATTTTGTGATAAATTTAACCTATGACCTGTCACTATTCTGCTGATACAGGGAAAAACTGCTTCTCCAAGAGGAAGCAATGCCTCTTGTAGTCAGGTGAAGAGGTGGTTGACAGCAATCCCAGCAAGAGCAGAAATTTGCTCTCAGCCACAGCTAGTTCATTTTAGGAGATGGTGGCATTTTGCAGGCCAATCCCAGTGCTGTGGAAAAACGTGATTCTGCCTGCAGTGTGTAATAATTCTGCACTGTTTCTTAATGTGTCAGGTGCATCTAGATTTCCTGCATCAACTCCTGTTCTCCCAGAAGGTCTAGTCTGAGCTCCCTGTGCAATGAAATAAGAGCTGTGCATATGTCAATGTATTAAAGGTTCTGCATGTTATGAAACAGTTAAAGAAGTTTCTCACAGGCTCCCCATGCTTTTATATTTTATATTTGGAGCTCCAGCAACCCTGCACAAGAGTCTGGTAAGAAGTATGGCTTTGATTTCAGCTGACAAGTAATAGAGATTTAAGCCAAATTTACCTCTCTTTAAAGCATAATTTAGCAGATTGCTGTTCACTCTTGTTATTTCAGTGACACAGAGTTGAAGAGCACCAAATCAAAGCTGCATAATTATGAACTCTTACTGAAATTTAAAATACTCTCAAGCAATTAAAGGGTGGCTGCTCAGATGCTGTAGTACAGATCACAAATAATGGAGTACAGGGAATTATCTCACACACTGGTATTATTGATAGCATGGACACTTTCTGATCACCTTGAACTGATAATAATTCAATATAAGCTCACACAGCTCAAGAATGCCTCTTTGAATCTCAGTGTTGATTAAGAAAAGTTCATCCAAACACCAAAAAAAGGTTTTTCCAAAATCAGTTTTTCCTCTGAACAGCAGCTTGATTGACCAACATCTTTTCAAAGATGACTACTCCATGTCAAAAAGCCTACAGTTTCAAGTGAGAAAAAGCATGTTGCATGAATTTACTGATATACTGATATATATGGAGGAAAAGAAGGTCATCAGGAGTAGTCAACATGGATTCACCAAGGGGAAATCATGCCTGACCAACCTGATAGCCTTCTATGATGGAATGA
>JAVJGI010000001.1:27798645-27816693 GCA_035590275.1 Ibycter americanus
ATGTGCTCCACCTGGTCATTGACAGAGAGGGTGACATCCCCTTGTCTCCCCTGCCTGTCCTTCCTAAAGAGCCTGTATCCTTCCATCCCAACACTCCAGTCACAGAAGCCATCCCACCATGTCTCCATGATGCCAATAAGATCATAGCCCTGCAGACATGTGCGTGTCTCATGTCTTAACTCCTCTTGTTTATTGCCCGTGTTACGTGTATTTGCATAAAGGCATTTGAGTTGGACCCCTGATGAGTCTGACTTACTGGCTGGAGCAGACGGAATTCCTTTGTGCTGCTCTTCAGCTGCTCTCCTGCTGACCTGTGATCCCTCTCCAGGATTTACATTTGTATAAATCATAAGAAATGTGATCCAGAAAAAAATCAGAGTATGAATGGGAAATTATAATGTAGAATAGCAGAGAATGTATATCCAGAAGTTAAATTTGTTCTGTGATCTATTGGATTCTAATGACTTATGTGTTGGAAAAATGTGCAAGTAGGGTGAGATTTTTAGAATTGTAAATGTCCTGCTTTATTGAAATTAGTTGTGAAACTCCTTTTTATTTTATTGCAGACATAGTCTCCTTCTGTAATTTGGGCCCGAGTTTTGGGTTTCTAGCACTTCATGTTTCTCCCCACTGTGCTGGGCTTTCTTTCAAAATGCTGAAGCCTAGCTGGAGCAAAAAGAATTAAATTATGGTAGTAGCTTCTGAGTAGCAGCCAAAATACTCTGCAGTCAGAGGAGATTTTTCATGCACCTGGCTTCTTCACGGTTTGAAAACACCTACTCTTTCTTAACTTTTAAATTAACAGTAGCAAAAGCTGAACCTGAAGGAGTCTGAGAGGTTGGAGAGGCTTCTTCTGGTGTCTGAATAAGCATGTCTAATGTTGTCAACTACATCGCTTTTCTGAAAACTTTCTATAAGAAAGGGTGTTGAAAGAGGGAAACCTTGTGGTAAATCCGTGAGGAATGTCTCTCACAGATTTATTCTGAAATAAAAAGCAAATAAAATATATGTGAATGATGATGGAGGGTGTAAACCTCTCTTCTCACTTTGCTTCTGAAAAAGCTATCCAATGAAAGAATAGGAGAGGATGACTACAAGATGTGCCTTAGGTAGCTGCAATAGGCATAAACCTCTGGCAGGGCATTGTAACAGACTGGCCATGCTCTGCAAACATTATTGCTAGTGCCACAAGAGCTGAGCTAATGACAGGGCTATCAATATTATTGGCAGCAGCCCAGACAAAATTAGTATCAAATCAAATTAAGTTTACTCATGTCAAGAATTGCTGCCTTCTGCTCAAGTGATCCCGTAACGGTACTCACACTTATTTTTAGATTGGTCATCATAAGGATTTTTCACTATTGGGAACATTTTATCAAGTGAGTAGAAAGAAACAGAGGAAGTATGAATAGATAAACTCTTTAGGTTTTTTCTGACTTTTCACAGGTTTGTTTCTTCTGTAGATATTGTACTGCAAAAGTTTTGCATTTCACTGCATATGTACAATTACTTTAGTCTGAAGATACCTGTAGGAAGTCCTTTTAGTTATGAAGGCAGCTTTTTGTGCAGCATCTCTCTCAGTGATACATGTGTCTATGCAGCAGCTTATTTAGTATATTGGCAGGAATGACTTTTTATATTTGGGGAATTGGATCACATGATATAGATGACTTTAAGTTTAAATAAAGTGAATTGTGTGTCTTCTCAAGTCCAGGCTTGTGCTGTTTGCATACTGAATCGCTTTCTTCAAGTTTCCAAGGGAATTTCTGCTTCTAAGTACAAGGTTATTTTCTCAGGTTAATAAATGCAGAAGATGATAAACTTATCTGACAAGCTTTCTGGACAGCTCCTAAGTGAAAAATGCCAGAGAAGAAACACACCAGACAAGGAACAAAGATTTTTCTTCAGAAAGCCTTGAAGACCTTTACAGCACCAAGGAACATCATAATTTGTAACCTTTCTGATGTTGATTTTATTAGTTACTGGTTGACAGATGACAGGGGGCCAACAAAAACACTCATTAGTTTCCCATCTGTATGTCTGTGCATCCATCCATGACTTGCAGAATATGCATTTTCTCCACTTAATGCATTTCCATGTCAGAATCTACTTTATACTGTATTTCAGATCCTGCTTAAGTTAGAAGCTGTTGCCTGAAGTTGCCTTGTATTTGTCATGGGAAAAGGCAATGATGATGAAGTGAGGTGCTTTTCCCGTCATGCTCTGTTATGCTATATGAATCACCTGTAATCATATAGGTGTTTACAGTAGCAGAGCACGCTTGCAAAATTACCGAAGTAGTAAGAATTTTGTGGTCGTTCGCTGCAGTTGCAGGGCTATAACTCACAGGTGTTGAAAATGGTACCCTACTGGCTGACTGTCGTAGACAATAATCTTTCCTTGTCTCTAACTTACAGCAGCCTTGGGTTATACATTTTCTATCGCTTTCAGTTGTGGGTGGGAAATAGGTAGAAAACCAGAGGTACTGCAAGTCCTGTTATCACTTCAAGGTTGTGTCAGGGTGAGTTTCCTGCCTGCTGCCTCAGAAGTAAATAGCTAGCTAGGATTTTTTTAACATTGTTTGTTATAGGATTGTGTGGTGGTGGTGGTGGTGGTGGTGGTGTTTTTTTGCGTTTTGTTCCCCTCCCCGGCCCCGGATTTCCCAGGAATCTTTCTGTGTATAGAGCAAAATGCAAAGACTGTTCTCTGAAATTGAACAAGGTAGCTGTATTTGATTCAGTATGGTGTATTCTCCTATCCGCAATATATAAACATCTGTGAGACTATCTGCTTCTCTATCCTATTATGCCTGAGTTGGCATATACTTCTGGAAACAGCAGAGGTGAATGACCTCAAGTTGTGCTCCAGGATATCTAGGTAGTGCCTGTTTTGGTGTGTGTGTAAAGCTTGTGTGAGCAATGGTAGAAGAAGGTGGTCTGCCACCACCCTCTTTTCTCTTCTGCTTCATGCAGAAAGTGAAATACAAGAGGAGGGATTCTTTTTGTGGCTTGCTACTATTTGTGTTTCCCTAATTGTAAAGGTATCAAAGATCTGTTTTACTCTTTTCCCCTTCTCTATCTGGAAACAAAAGGAAAAAGAAAAAGGAGGACTCAGTTCATTCTTTGAATGAGAGCAGAGAAGTGAAAATCTTGTATTGCTTCTCCCCTCACAGTGAGAAAGAGGTTACGTTTTCTTGCAGGTATGTCTCTTGGCTGTCAACTAGTATTTTGTCATGATGTTACAAGGTTTGTTGGGTTTGAGCTTCTTCTCAATGGGCTGGTGTGATTTTGGTTATGATGATTTCATTTTTTTCAGGTGTTAGCTCTTTACCTGTAGCACAGTGTTCATTTAAAAAATATTTTTGTGAAAGATGGACTTTATTTTCCATAAATCTTCTTTTTCCATAGCTTAAGGTTTCTGTGCTAGGTACTGTAAGAGTTTTAAAATCGTTAGATGAGACTCTCCTTGTTTCTTAAAGCTTCATCCTGGTGCATCTGTGGAGGTGCACTTGTTTCACTGTAACCTTTGTTTTCATTCAAGTGGAAAACAGAACTATGTGTAAACACAGTTTTAGTTAAATACCATTTTCCTTCTTTTAATTAGAGACTGCAGACATCTGAGTTTGACTTTTGTTGTACTGCCAGCTGTAGGAACATAAAAAGACTTGGGCTCCATGATGAATGTTTTCCTATAGTCTACAGAGGAGGAGAGGAAAAAAACCAAAACATGCCCAGCCAGCCCCTGCCAAACTGTGCACTCTTGAACTGGATAAGTATAACATGACAAATATCAACATGGCTACTTAAAAGTCAGTGAAATTAGGCTGATTGTTTGTTATTTTGTAAATAGTTTCAGTGTGAACAGGTCGTGTTTGTATTTTACTCCAGAACAGAAAATACAGGCATGTACAAAGGCCAAGTGCAAATGAGCTCCAGGTACATAATATCCTCTGGGGTTTGGCATTATTTAACAAATTAGCAGGAAGCTGTTTTAGTGAAACTTAATTTTTCATCTTAGAGTTGCAACTAAGTTTGCTCAGGTTCTGTCTTAGGAATACAGAAGTGTCTTTCATCAAAGTGTTCAGACAAATCATCCAAAATATGATAGTCCGTAATATCTTCCTGAGGAGACCTGACAGCTGCTGACTTTTAGTTGCTCTGTAATATTTCAAGACCATTTTTAGAAGAAATTTCCACAAAGCTTGGGATTCCTCTCAGTTATATCAAAGAGGTTCAGCTCAAGGCGACAGAATTGCAACAGTGCTGCAAAACGTATGAGACAGAACTGAGCTTTGTGGTCATAAATCCGTATTCTGCATTTTTAGGGTTATGCCTGAATTGTGTAGAGCTAGCCTTTTCTACTGTAAACACACCCTGTTTGAAAGATGATGATACTGATTTAATCAGCTTAATAGCAGAAATATTCTGACATTTAACCTGAAAGAAACTGAAGATGCCCAACCTCTTACTAGACTGATTATCCTGATAGTTACAAAATGGGTTTAGATATTGAGTAGTTTTGATTAGCTTGCAGTAGTGACATTAATCTAACATAACTACCAGTTTTCATCTTTTACAATTTGTTAGGCTTATCAGATTAACGTAGCAAGGAGAAGGTAGAAAAGAATGATTTTTTTCTTGAATATTTGTATGATTTTGAACACTAGTGTCAGGGAATTTACTGCATCTGAATAAGGTAGGAGTCTCTCCTGAACATATCCTAGGATATAGTGGCTGCAGATAAATTTTGTTGTTTTACTTCTCACAAAATAACAGACAAGAAAGTTTACTGAAGGCCAGAAAACTAAAGCAATAGAAGTAGAATGACCTAAAAATCAAAATGACATAAAGATTTCACACTCTCCTCAAATAAACAAGCATGGTAGCTGAACTCAGGTTTTCTCTCTGAAGATTCAACTTGCACTTCTGCCTGTTTTATGTGAACAGCTTATAAGGCTTCTAAATAATGACATCTTTCATCCCCATTTCAATGGAAACAGAGAAGATGGGTTCTGCATTATATTAGGAAAGGAAGAGAATAATTACAACTGATTAGAGGAAGGCTGAAGGGATTCTGGAGATCCAACTACCCTTCATGCGATCATCTGGCTTTAGGAGCAGGCCCTCTTTGTCAAGGAGAGTATCAGTCCATCTGGCCACAACAAAGGAATGTGAAGAAAGTCCTGAAAGAGCCAACTGGAACTATATTTTGTTCAAGCTGGGTAAAACTGAGGATGATGAAATTATAGTTGTATAGACAGGGACACTGAAGACAAAAACTTGGTGTTTGGTTTTATCTTAGTTTTCCTCGTAATATCCAAATAATTAATGGTCATCAAATGAGACCTGAATAAAAGAGGCTGGTGTGTTCTTAACCACTTGGTTTTTACAGTAACTGTTCATCACTTAAAATCGGATGTACTCAACTGTTTTACAGCAGCAAAACTTCCAAATATTTCTGCTTTAGAGAGACAGTAGAGCTCAATACCTTAGGTTGCCTGGTTGAGTTATTCTAAATGTACATTGAGTATTACACATTTAAAACAAATCTCTGAAAGATTTCTGTTTTGAAATTTCATTGTTTATAATTTTTGTTTGATCACCTCTAGCAGTATTACAGGGGAAGCACTGAGAATTTTTACCCTTTTCATCATAGTGAAGGTGGAAATACACTGAGAGCTGTTTTATGGGTTTTTACATGGCCTGTTTCAGCATTACAGCCTCTTTATTAGCCAAGTCCATTAAATACTCTTTTCCCAATGGCAATAACCAGACTTTCCAATAAACCTGTGTAACCTAGTTTACTTCATAGTTCAGAGTGTGATGCTGAGATCTCATGAGGAGAGATGTGCCACTTTCTTGCTATTTTGGGAAGCAGTAACTGGAGCATTTACCAGTTTGTAACGCAAACATGCTAACATTTATGCTGCTCCTTAAAATTATTCACTTGTCCACATTAACAGTGTGGGTGGCCTACTTAGATCGGCTTTTGCCTTTGGTTCTCTGGCCTTAATATGTCTTCTTCCTTTCTACTTTGCTTTCTTCATCTGTTATGCTTGCTTTTAATTTTCTCTCTCTTAGGACATGCATTTATATTGCATTGTCTGTTACATGTCTCTGATCATGTACGAAATCAAATGAACAACAGAGAAAGACCATGTGGGTGAAAAGCCTGCATTAATAGGTCCCAAGGGATTATTAGGATTTATGACTACTTCTATTAGCACTAGAATAAGTATTAAATATTGAGCAGTCAAGTAAATGTGAATTCTGTGACTTATCTAGGATGACTCATTTGACTATGGTCTACACCTATTTTTTCTGAAGATAAGTTAAAATTTTCTTAATCTTCACACAGTGCCTTTGCACATGCGTAAACAGAGGGTTTTCAGATGTACGGCACCAAGTATATAACAAAAGCATTGACAGTTTTGAGCACTCTTCTCAAAATGTGCTGATATGTTATACTTCAGAGTATAGACCATTATAAATAGAACACCACAAGAGATTTACTTGTTCAGCTTGCTGGAGCTGCAAAATTATTTCAATTCATTGAAAGAGAGATGATTCAAGTACGAGTATCATAAATCTACTAAATGAACTGGTAAGACTGTGTAACTGAATACAAAAGGAACTGTTGATAAAGTATATAAGGATGTTGTTAGTCCTTTATTAGCGTGATGTCAAGTGACTTTTCAGGGACTTTTTTCCAAGTGTTCAGAGTTGGGCACATTGTGATGTTGACCTAGTCAGAATACTGTGTGGTGGTTTTATATTATAACAAAACCCTTTGCCATTTGAACATAACGTGTGGGTCAGAGCCAAGAACACAGAGTCAGAACATAAACAATGATCAGTCATTTAAACTATTAAAAGGTACTTCCCTGGCTTAATCATATTATTTTAATAAGTATTCTGAATATTGTTTTTTATCCCCACAATATTAGTGCAAATCAACACTTTCAGGAGAGCTGGATTCTAGGTATGGGGTCAGTTTTCCTGTCTCCAATTTTTAAAGCTTCATTTGGGATTTATCCCAGCAAATTTAAGATGCTTACAAGCTTGGTGTCTGGTGTAACTATCTTAGAGACAAGTATTTCCCCTGGATGCGAGGAGATGAATCAGTGGGCATGAATTCTACAGTTTTCTATTAATTTCTTAGGCTAGATGCTAGACTCCAGGCAACTAACTTTTAGATGACTAAACTTAGGTAAGGAAGGTTCTACCATGATTAGTTATTTTTATTTGTTTCTTAAGAAAAATCATTTAGTAATTCTGGGGAAATAATTTCCAGAAACTGAGTTGCTGGTGACAATTTTATGCGGTTAATTAAGAAATATGTGCATGCTTTTGCACTACGTCCTATTAGTTTTTCTTGCTGTAAGGTGGAACTTGTCTATCATATTTCCAGAGATGCTGAAAGGGAGGACAGAAAAATTACTAGAGGTAAAATATGATGGAATTTTAATACACATTTTGCAGTCTAGAGCCTGTGTGCGTTTTGGGCAATCACATCAGAAGATGGTATCACTCTGCTGGTTTTCTCCCACTTCACACTTTGAATGTCTCTGTCTTGCCCTCCCTGTGGGAGCAGAGTGTGCTTTTTTTCTTCAGTTCTTGCAACCGCTCTCCTCTTTTTTTTTCAAATATAATGATTGGGCTGAAATTTTTGAGACATGGGGAAAAACTTGATGTTAAATTATGGCTATTGAATAGGGAATTTTGAGATAGGCCTGTTCTGTTCAACTCAGAAGTTCTATCCTTTTTTAGCTGTGAGAAATCATGGGTATGTGAACAAGACTTTGGTTCTTTAGCACTAGGACACACACAAATTAATAGCTACAAACTTATATCGAGTCAAAACACAATGCATCTTTCCAAAGATATAGCATAAAGATAATGAACTGCAGTAGTCTTGTTATTACAGTTCATAACATGGTTTCTGTTTTCCTCCAGAGCAATCACTTTTACATCACATAACAGCCAGCAGATAATCTCTTTACTGACAATCCTGTCCAAAAGGTTCTTGTTGTACCGCTGAGTTGTGATAACGGCCTTCTTGAAAGTGTTGGTTGGTTATTTTGTTCTTGTTGTTTCTTTCAAACACATGTCCAGGAAATATTGAATGTTTCTGAGACTGGTAGCTTCATAAATCTGAGGCTACTTCAAAAAACTGGTGAAGTGCTTAGGATCATTAGTCTTCCAAGCAGAAGCATCTTCAGGGGAACGCATATTAAAAGGATATAAGAAACTAAACAATGAGTCAAGCAGAGGAATTGATATGTAAGCGGAATACTACTTGAGCGTACTTTAGGGGGGAAAAAGAAGAAAAGAAATGAAGAGTTGATCTGGTTATGTTCAAATGCAGCAGGACTAAGACAGAAATGCAACATGTTGCTCCCTGTAGCCAGACTTTTAAATAGGTTGGATGCCCTCCAATAATTTAAATGAATCTTTAGCATGACTCATGACCAGGCTGAGCTTTGCCAGTTTCACTTCAGGGAATTCCTCCTATGTGAAGGTGACACTTTTTATTTTTAGCCTGTATATTTTTTGATGTTGTGTGTCTTCTTGCCAACTAATCATTTTAATAGAAAGATGTTAGTACTTTAATATCACTTCTTATGCTTTATGTAAGATTATAGCAATCATCAAAATGGTTACGGGATGAAATGGAAAACTACTGAATTAGTAAAGTTTTTCTGTTGTTATTAAATCATAGTGGAGTATACAGGGGAAAAAGTGAAATGTGAGCTTCTGCTATTCAGAAGAAATTTCGCCAGTTATAGTTATTCTAGCTATTGCTATTATTTATTCCTTTTGTGCATTTTTTACCTTAATTTGTTACAAGAATTTTGAGACAAGAATTATACCTCAATTTTTAGTCTATTACAAATTATATCTCTATCTAGAATCCCATGTTGTGTAGCTTCATGAAAACAAATAGATGGCTGGTTTTGGACCAACTGAGAAAAAATTTGAATCACTGTTCAGTATGAAATGCGTTTATGTTTCAAAAAATAAAATTGTCTACTTCCCTCCCCCCCCAAAAAACAACCCCACCAAAAAACAATAAAAAAAACCCCAAGACCCAAACCAAACAAAAACCTAAATAATTTCCTGAATGTGCTTCTCCTTTTTCTGTATGCTGAATATGTACTAGTTATCAGGGTGAATAAGGGTTTGTCTGGTGATAATATGCATAGCCAGAAAGATACTTCCCTATCTCAAATATTGCCTAGCTTGCAAAGTGAGGGACAGTTGCAATGGTATCAGCTCCTCATCAAAAAGAGTATGGATCCATCTTTAGTGGGGCCAGTGGGGAGACCAAACCCAGAAGCACCTTCCAGCAAGGTCAGGGTGGTGAGCTCTCTGTGGTACTGGGCTTCTTCTCAAGACTACAAGGCCCAAAGCAGAAAATGAAGTTTCTGATTTCTGTTTCCTGCCTGTTTGAATTAGGTTAATAACACTTCAAGAAATTAAAGACTGTAACTTTAATTTGCTATTTTTGTATAGGTCTAAATTTATATAGTTTCCTACTTTCAGGTATTGCTAAAAAGGAAACAATACTGATTGAGATGCATGCCCAATCAGAAGCTCTTTCCATGACCTAATCCACTGGGAGAAACCAGCTAAAATACACCAACTATACTACATAACAAAGCCTTTTTTGTTCCTTAGCTAATAAGATTCTCAAATAGCAACATCACCACTTTGTCAGTGGGGGTTAGTACTTTCAATCAGTTGAGGCAATGGGTAGAGTCATTCCCAAAACAACACAAAGATATATTCAGAGTGAGTTAACCTGAAACTACAATTATATCCTTCTTTTTTAGACAAGCTTAAATTTACGGCTGGCCATATTCGGGCAGGTCATCTCAAGTCATCCCTTACTTTTGGTAAGGAATATCGTAGCTATGCTACAATAGTATTTTGGCTGAGCCAATCAACACTTTTGACAGTGAGCTTATTCTGTCAAGCAAAACATCACAACCATGTGGTTACACAACTTCTACCCTGGAAGTGGTTGCCAATGACAACACGGTTTGCAGCCAGGATGAGTGTGGATATATCTGCAAAACGCTGTAAAGACAACTTAAGACTTAAAAATGGTGGTCTTTCTTGGTCTGTGGTTACCTCAGTTGATTCAATTCCATTTACCATAGGTCAGTATGCTTGGCTGTCAGGTTTTCATTTGATACATTCGAGTAGGTCTGAATTGCTTGATGTTACATATGACTGTAAGTTCTCTGTAGAGTTTTACTTTGTTGTCATTCAGAAATTTATGCTAGCACTGAATTTTGTGAGCTTTCTAACTTTAATCCTATAAAATGCAACCATTATTTTAAAATTTTGTCATTTTTCTATAGCTATGTTAATTTCCAGTTGAAGTTTAGAGCCTCTAGAAACAAGTAGAGAATTCTAGTCACTTACATACATACATAAAAACCTGTCCTGGTTTTGTCTGGGATAGAGTTCATTTTCTTCCCAGTAGCTGGTACAGTGCTGTGGTTTTGGATTTAGTATGAGAATAAGTTGATAACACACAGATGGCTTAGTTGTTGCTAAATAGTTCTTACTCTAAGTCAAGGACCTTTCAGTTTCCCATGCTCTGCCAACAAGGTGGTGTACAAGGAGCTGGGAGGGAGCACAACCAGGACAGCTGACCCGAACTAGCCAAAGGGATATTCCATACGACAGAACGTCATGCTCTGTGTATTTACTGCTGGCCAGGAGGCACTGACTGCTGCTCGGGGACTGGCTGCACATGACTCAGTGGGTGGTGAGCAATTGTAGTACATTGCTTGCCTTTCTTGGGTTTTATTTTTCTCTCTCTCTTTTTGTTGTCTCTATTTTACTCACAAATTACTACTACTACTACTACAACATTTTATTTCAATTATTTAACTGTTCTTATTTCAACCCATGGGTTTTACCTTTTTTTCTGATTCTCCTGCCCATCCTGCCAGAGGCAGGGGGGTGAGTGAGTGGCTCGTGCTACTTAGTTGCCAGCTGGCTTTAAACCATGACATCTGGCTTTAAACCATAACATTATATCTCTTTATATCAGCACTTATGGTTACCTGAGTTGGATTTTTATTACTTTGGGGTTTTTTAAGCATCAAATTTGCATAAAGGTAAATTGATTAGTACCTCATCATGCTTGGTAATAGATCTTTGGTTCAGGAATTTGCTTAAATTTCTAAATCTAGGATTTAATGGCATAAAAGACTTGAAATTTCATGGAGCTTTTGGGTTGAGTGGAGGTTTTAATGATTAATATGTTTTCTTTAAACCATGAAGTTCTTAAAACATCTGTTCTTTTCTAATCACTTTCATATTTAGTTAAAAGTTTGTGCTTTTGTGTCTATTACGTCCACTAAACTTTTGATGATTGAAAAAAGTCTAAGTAAATAACAAATGCATAATAACCATCTAAGATAAATCTAATGAGGACCAAAAGCTATTGCAACATCTGGATGAGTATCATTTTACTTACTGCACTAACTAAACTCTATTCATCTTAGACAGCTGCAGGAGCAAAGTCTAAGGAGCTACACAGGAGATTCTTTTGAATTAAGCCAGCATTCTAATAATAGAAGATAGCCCAAAGTAAGCTTGTCAAAGAATGGGAGAATTGACCACACCCTTCCAGCATCTATGGCCCTAACGTAGCAAGATGTTGATTTTAGATGTTTTTAGAGCCGATGACTATTTGACTATATTACTTTGTAGTAATTTTATAAAATTTAAGAAAAGCACGAAAAGTTAGTTTTTAACTGTAGATCAACAGTTGCAAATCAGTTATAAAACAAAACAAACATCAGGTAATCTTCTGCTTCTGGCAGAATTCTGTAGATTTAGGTGAGTATAATTTAATGCTTTATTTTTCCATGTTATATTGATTGGGATGAAGTAACTTGCTTTGGTTATTTCACATAGCTAATATTACCTTTCTTTTTAGCCAGTTTCTAAGTATTTAGTGCTTAGGAAAACAGTCAAAGAAAATTATTCCAAACACATCTTTACCAAGATGATACTATACAGATCTTGCTATGCCTAACTTAGATCAGACTTGCATATAAGCTTGATCTTATTCTGAAACAACTTGGAACAATAACAGGTTCTATATCAGTAGTTTTTACTACAGTTTTGTAATAAAGAAATTGATCTCTATAATTAAAACACCATAATTTTTTCCTGGAGTGGCTGACTGTATTTCACATTTCACAGTACATTTTGTATTCATTGTGTTACAGTATTTTGGAATTGCTTTTAGAGTAGGAAATAAGAGAGACCATTGGGATATCAGGGATTAGTACAAGCTGAAATTGGATCAATCATGATACTGATACAATGAAAACTGGTCTATATGGGCCTCATGGAATCCTGAGGGTAGATTTGTCTTACATAAAAGTTGAATGAAAGCTATTTAAGCTTCTTCCTAGTCATTGGAATACCTATGTAAAATGATTGCCCTCTGGAGATTTCTTGTTTCAGACAGAATTAATTGAACCTAATACAGGTTTAAAATAAATATTTAGAATAGGTGTTAAAATCAGATTGTCCAGTTACTACAAGTTGAAACCTAGATGACTTGCTTAACCTTGATGACTACCTTCTAGACAGTTGAAGATACAAGTTGAGCCCTGATCTTGGACTCTGGAAATCAGACTGGAGTCATAGTATTAAACTTCAGATGATACCCATTCATCTATATCCGGTAAAGGAAAAACAACAGTGTCAGCATCATCAATGCTGAACACCCTTCTAGTCCTAAGCAGAAAAGACACATCTAAAAGATACAAAAATACATGCATCATAAATTTCTATACTACTTAGATTATGCTCCATTTTAAGAGAAAGAAAAATGCAGTTTATCCTCTTCAGGTCTCTTAATATACCTTTAACATTCAACACATCTCAATAAATCTGGGATTCCTCACTGTATAGACAGGAACAAGCAGATTAAGCTAGTAAACTTTTTTAATAAGCGTGCTCAAACGTGCAGTCATTTCCTAGGTGAATTGAGAGCAGGCATTTATACTTGACTATAATTTCTCAGCACTAAACGATATGTCTTTAAATATGTCTGACCTGATGTAAGGTTACTATCGGAAAATGTTTAATATTAGATGAGACACTGAAAAAATGAGTTTGATGTGTACAGTACGCTTACATCTATAAAGTCAAGTGTTCACGCCAAAAGAAATAGACTAATATAGAAAGGTTAAATGGTGTACCTGCAGGAAAACTTAGAGACTTTCTCACAAGGTATTTACAGTTAACCATGTGTTTAGGCTTAATATAATCTCTTTAAAGGGCTTTTCTAAATTTTCTTTGAGACCTAATTTAGAGGCATACACAATTACTGCTACTCAGTGTGTTAACCCAATACATATGCTAGTATTGAAAACACAGCAAATATACCATGCATCATACTTGGTCCTTAATTCTTTTTACTGGGATGTGTGTTTCTTCCCATTTGCGAAAACAGCAAAATCTCTCAGTGACCATCCAGGCATTTATCAAGTCATCTTGAGAGGATAACTTGTTCTTTGGAAGAGCTATGTATCTCTTGACAGAGGGAAGCCAAATTATTACTGTGATTAACTATTCCCTTCAGCTGCTGAGAAAGGATAGTTGATTCTTATTTTAAAAGCTGGGAGATGTTGACCTATCCTAAGGCATTTTGGTATGTCACAGTAATATCCAACAGGCAGAAGGGGTAAATTATAGAGAAATAAAGTACTGAGACTAAATTCCTGATTAATAAGTCCATAATTAAACTCCCACTGTCTTCCTTTGGGGTTATTATTTTTAATATCCTATTAAAAATATATTCCAGTTACTCATAAAAATATTTGGTATTTTCGTTAATGTTTTCAATCAGGATTTACACTAAGCATCTGTTTCTGAGAGAAGCTGCTCATGTTATTTAGTATTACTAAAGAAAGCAAGTTCCCATTTTAGTTGGAAAATTGTATTGAAAACAATTTAAACCCCTCTTTTCTCATAGACTAGTACACAAAAAGCAGGTTTTCTACATACTTTGGTTTTCACAGTACATGATGTCTGTTTATGTCTGCTATAATGACAGACATAATTTTAGATAACATGTATAGGATCCATGACAGACCACCTGGAAGTGTCATTCACTATAAGCAACAAAACTTTGTGGGCCACTAAATGTTAGGGCAACATACATCATACCATAGACACTTGCATATTCCCAGTGAAAGCCAGTGCAGAACAAGGTTGCAGCTCTAAAGAGTGGGGGAAACAAAGTCAACTGATTGAAGTCCCTAATTAAGTACTGACATATACAGTCTTCTATTGAAAAAAATGATGCTCAACAGCCTTAAAAATGCAGTGATGTATTTAGTTGTCTCAATATGAATTTGTGTGCCCAGTTTTTAGGGTCCAGAGTTTGTATCTATTGGTCTTTGGGCTCTGGGAAGTGCAGTTTTTGACTGCTTGAAGGGAGCTGTTCTCAGCATTCTGTTCAAGATGTCTGTACTTTTCTTCTCAGTTTGCTATAATGTTTTTCTTCATTTTTCAAACTGTTCTGTATAAATGCCTACTATAAAACAGATGGCTGCACTTCAGTGGTGGATGAAGTGCTGCCTTATATATCTAATTTGTAACCTTAAATGAACAGAAGCTATTTTTTTTCAAATTGCTGATTTTCATGAAAGCAGCCTGAATCAGTTCACTAACAGACTTTACATAATGGCACCATGGATTGAACTAAAATGGAAAGTCCTTAGTTTTGAAAAAGGCAACATAAATATTGTACCGTTCAAATAGCCTTCCGCTGTATCAAGGGTTGTGTGATCATTCTTCTAAACTTACGATTTTTACTGGCTATACTTCTGTCTTCTTCAGAAAGAAATCCCAAATATTGTCACATTGTTGATGTGAAAAATAACATTATTACACAAATTGTTTAAGAACATGATGCCTGCAGAGAACTTACCCAAGCATCTCCTATATTTTAAGAGTTGTTGTTCAAACTAGTCATGGCTCATGTAGTACTGAAAAGTCATGGGAGAGAAAGAAGTTATTTTTCTTAAACCTACGTGTCTATTTTTGATAGTTCAGTAAGTTCTGTTTAGCTCGGCTTCTGGGCAGGATGAAGTAGATTGCAACACTGTGAGACTGCAGGTTCATTACGGAGCACCTGCAGCTTTAGGATTCCTTACACAACAAAACGATATAAAACTGTGATCTAGTATAACCGTACGCAGCTGTTTCAAACACCTCCAAAAACCAAAGGATTAACTTTATACTGGCAGTCTTTTGTTGGATGGGGGTTTGGTTATTACACTGCTGTGAGCGCAGAGGACGTAAGAAGGTGAGGCTGTTGTAACTGTGTTGTACACTCTTGATTGGAAATGCAACATATATTTGTCTGACGTGGATCAGATTTATGCTTTGACGGTGCATGAATCTGGTGTCAAAGACTGCAGAATTGCAGCTGGCACACTTCTGTATTTGTCTGTGCTGCTTAACTAATGAGTAAATAATTAATTGGCAATTTCTTCTATTTAAAACCCTAGCTGGATTCTGGAGTTGTTACTTTCTTACCTGTAGATCAGAATGCAAATGAGATATGAACATGGTAAATTATTAACATTTTTTTTCTGTTCAAAAATACTGACTAGTGGGATTGACAGAAGTATTGTGCATTCTCATTCTGTGGACAACCCACTCTCCCCTCGGCAAGCTGAGATTTTCTTGTAACTTTCTTCTGTTCATAATCAAACCGCTTATAATTTACATTGTAATTTATATGTGTATTGCATGTACATAGTGCTGTCTACATATACATATACATATATATATGTATATTGCCTCTATGTTCTTTTCTCCTTTTTAGAAGAAAGATATTTTTTTTTAATATACCCATTGCTGGTTAAAAAAAACATTCATTAAGGAGAGCTAGGTAATTCTAGTAAAGATAGTTAAGAAGAGTCAAGTAAGGAAAAATAAATATGCCTTCAGAATGGCAGATCCTGGGTCATGTGGTTATGTCAACAAGGAATTGAATTTAAAGTATGTGGCTACAGAAGTTGATGGCAAAAAATGGGTCACAACAACTTCTCAGATATATTCCTAAAGAATTCGAACTTAGATGCATACAGGTGGAGCTAGGTGGAACTGAAGAACCTGTTTCAAAGGCTTGTTCAGTTTCCTCTGTTCTTGCTAGCTTTCTCATTCTATCTAAACTTAAGGGATAATGGATTTGTCTTGGTTTGAGAAAGAGAAAGGGGGTTGATTTTTGACCTAAAAGTCACCCGTAATTTACATAAACGTTTAGTCAAAGTGGGTACTAAGTGAAGTTTTTGGAGCATGCTAAAGCTGCTGTAGATTTTTAGATTCTGCAAACTTTACAGCCTTCTTGCTGTAAAGCCTTAAGAATGGTCTCAGGGAGTCTATTTGGGTGCAAAATAGATAAGGGGAAACATTTTTATCATCAGATTAAAAAAACCACTCAAACAAAAACCCCACCAAAATTTTTGGATGTGCTTACAGTCTTTCCTCTTGTTGCTTCTGTTAAATTCTTAATCTGGTAGAGCAGGGAAACTTCCAACAGCCCCAGGGAAGATTTATAACTAGATAATAGCTATACTGTGAAAGATGGAAAAGCAGGTGCTTGCAGTTCCCTGGTAAGTCACTGGTTTTATATGATTAAAAAAAAAAACCACCTTGTAGCTCATTGCTTCATTTATCCCTGAGGAAAGGGTATTTCTACTATTGTAGTTACAGACCAAGGTTACAAAAAGATGGTTATTACAGAATGCTCATCACTTTAATATCTTCCTAACTCTTTGTATCCTGAAGAAAACAGTGTTGCTTTATAAATAATAACTTGGGTCATGTTTAGAATTGTTTCTAACAGTGTATCTCAAAATTACCTGAGATTTTAGAAATCTCTAAGAGTAGCATCATCGGAGGGGTTAGGCTGAAATCTTGGGAACTAAAGATCAGTCTTAAATGTTTTGTGTTGTATCATCCTGATAGCTTTCCCTCACCTGACCGTAATAAAGCATGGAGTAAAAATGCAAGGATTATCTTATTTCAACATGGATTATTGGATGTGTTCCTTAAATTCTCATTCTTTGTGTTTCCTATTCAGTAGGATGTCCCTACAGAGAATGAAAGGATTTCAAAGTTGGGTTTTAGTTGCAATATTTAATGTTCCTAAGGTGTTTCTAAATGATACATCTTAGTATGTCACACAATTAACTTTCATGAAACCTCTTCCCAGGAAATAGCTAAAATGGTCCTCTGAATTGTAATCATTCCTTGCAAGCTGGACTGTTCAAAATTTCCTCTTATCTACTTGCTAATCTATTCTAACATTCTTCTTGGCAGGGGATGGATTATATTCACTGTTAATTGCCTATGCTAATGTAAATAATACCAGAAGATACAGCTGATATGCATGCCTTTTAAAAGTCAAGAAGTAATAAAAATTAAGTTTGAAAAAGATAATTCTACTTGGACAAATATTAGCTTTTTACTGTTATGTGAGCTCATTAGAATGATGGAAAATTCACACTATCACCATAAGGATATATCCTTTGCCAAAATTAAAATTGACTTATTAAGCTGTTCTAATATTCTATAAGAAGCTATTTTGGTCAGTGTCAAGGTATATTCACAAAGGAAAGACTTTTTATCTCCTCATATGGCCTTTCTTATGGTTTTTAAGTAAATGAAAACCTCAATGAAACATCAGAGTAGAAAATGAACTATTTTCAACTCGTTAGGTAAAACACAGACAGAAAATGTGCAGAAAACTGAGGTTCTGTTGGCTGTACAAAGAATGAAACAAGGAATTTAGATACATGCATGGGGACAAGGGTTCCCTGAAATCACAACAAAACGTGATATTAAATCCTAAACTCTGAGAGCTATTGTAAAGAACTAGTAACCCAGACTTCAGGAATATTTGGGTTATTCTTGTGTCGTGGTTTCAGCTGGGATGGAGTTAATTTTCTTCTTAGTAGTTGGTGCTGTGCTGTGTTTTGGCTGTGAT
>JAVJGI010000001.1:27816793-27872163 GCA_035590275.1 Ibycter americanus
TTTTACCTATTAAATTGTTCTTATCTCAACCCTTGACTTTTACATTCTTTTCCGATCCTCCTCCCCATCCCTCTGGGCGAGGTGGAGTGAGCGGGTGGCTGCGTGGTGCTTGGTTGCCGGCCGGGGTTAAACCAGCACATCTTTCCGGGGTCAAACCAGCACATCTTGGAAGTACAAAATAAATGCAGTGCAGTCTTCCTGTGGCAATTGTATCCATGCAGATACATCACAGAGGGAACAGTTTTCTTGGAAGTCTAGTTTTTGATCTGTCATACTGTAGAGCTCTATCACAGTGCAGAAACCTAGTTTGGGATTTTGTATTAAGGTAATATTGAAGGTTAACAGAGAAAAAATTTCTGGACTATTTGTTCACAACAGGAAAGCTGATGTGTGTGTCTGTGTGTGGAGGAAAGGGTGAAGGGAGGAGGAATTCCAGTGTCCTTCGAGGCTAAGGAAGAGAAAGGGGTGGAAGAAGGTGCATACATTAAGGCAAACCTGTGCAGGCAGAATGTTTTACACCTGCTTTTTGTTTTAGTATGGAGCGTGTGTTACTCTGTCTTTGCAAACATGCCCTGTATGTGTTTTGTCCCAAAGCTGGTTGAGCCATCTGGCTACAGGGAGACAAAAATATTTCTTAATAAAAATCTAATATGTTATTTCTATAAATAATTCATGACTAAATGACAGATTTCATAATTTTACCATAATGCCTGAAGTTATTATTAAAGTATAAGACATTGTAGACTTGCACTTATATCAAGTTGAACAGTTTCAGAAGCCATTTGGGCAAGCGAGGTATCCTTACCCTTTAGTGTCTAGACAGAAAAATAGGTGAATAGTTAAGCACAAGTTTTAGATTTTTCAGAATGTATCTTATGTTTTTAAGAAGTAAACAGTATTCAGTCTAGAGACTATTTTCAGGCAACTATGGGAAATTGAGGGTCATAAATTTGAAACTTCTGTTGTTACTAACTCAAAACTAATTTTGCTAGTGGTGTGTTCTAAAGGTTTTCTGTCTTTCACAGATGTCTGTCTATAAGCTTTTCTCCCTTCTATGTGTTATTATTATTCTGCAAGGTCTGAAGTAAGGAAGCTGCCGGTTATCACCAGATATAGATTGAAAACCATGTTCAAAATATAAGTTATCTTTGTGGTTTTATTCCTCTCCCCCCCACCCCCCCATCCCCCAATGCCTTATATGTCATGGCAAATTTGCCTTTATTACAGGGTAGTCAGTATAGTATATAGTGTGCTAACCTTATCAAGACTTTGAATGCCTGAAGGTTATTTGAATATGTTTCATAGCACCTTTCTTTCCTTTTCCTTGAGCTGATGCAGGAAGCAAAGGCAAGTAATAGGAACTGGAATATAGATGCAGCCAGAAACAAACAAAGAGAGGGCAAAAATTCTACTTCGTGTGATTATTTTGTAGTCTCACGAGAGCAGAGATGGAATTTAGACTTTAAAACCTTCCCCCATGCACACACTTGAAAGTATCATTGGTGTAGTATTTTATTTTTAAAGTGTTGGAAAGTTTCTGTGTGCATATAACTGTGTGAAAAAGATTGTACTGAGTTTTCTTTTCGGTATCGTACATTTATCATTACTTCCTAATGGATCATTCCTTTCAAATGAGTTGTGCTTGTTACAAAGCAGTACCAAAGCCAGCAGTGGCCAAGTCTCAAAAGCATATTTCATTTTTGTAGCTCTGATCTTTTTATGCAATAGTAAAAGATTCTGGAAGGATGTAAAACTGCACCAGACAAAATAATGGGCCTTGCACTGATTGTCATGATTTGATAATCAGGGAACTGGTTGCCTGAAGTCAAGTGGCACATGATGTGTCATAGGGCAATTTCAATTATTCATGCTATTGTGGGAGGCATATTAGCATGTCTACTCTGCTTCTTGTACAGTGTCAAATCTCTGCTCCTGACTTTAGGTTATACTTTGTTTCTTGGAAGGAACTTCAAAGGTGAAAGTCAAGTCATAGCATACAAAATTAGAATAACTTGTAACTGGGGGTGTAAGTGTGTGTGTGTTCATTCTAAGAAAAATACAACAATCTTTGAGGTACCACTGGAGGACTTTGTTTGAAATGACAGCTCATCACACCAAGGTGTCTCAGAAGCCCATGCACAGTAAGCCAGCGAGCAGAATCACTGACTCAAATTGTGCTGTAGCCCAGTACCTAAAACAGAGCATGGTGATGTGTGGGTACGTGTCTCAACTCTTGCATCTGCAAGACAACAGTCTCTGTAAGCTGTGCAGGTCATCTGAGCAGTCAGTCTGTCTTTTTAATAACTCCACACTCTACGCTCAAAAGCCAAGTTGCTGATCCAGGAAGAACTTGGAAGCAGGCATAAATTGACAGGTACAAATTAGATGAGACCATATAAACCTCTAAGGATAAAGCCCTGTTTGAATTTAGCAGTGTATATTAGGGAACCTAGGAACCAGATCCATTTTGGGACAAGGTGTCAATGTCTACCCACCTCTCAGCATTCTTATCCTCCTCACCCCTTTACTGTTTCTATTGAAATATGGTGTGTGAAGAAGGGAGCCAAAATATATTTTGAGAGTTGTCCCAGTCCAGGTAAGCAGGGGACAATGACTGAAAATCATGATATGCAGAAAAACTTGTATTCCTTCAAGTTTTATCTGTCTGTTCTCATAATATCGTTACGGCAGATGCTTCTCAAAGTTAAATAAGTTGTCATTGCTTTGTGCATTCTTCCTCTCTGTTTCATTTAATCTGATTTCTTGCTCTTATCCTCTCTTTGAGAGCCTGGCCTCTTAACTTTCTAGTGAATACTCCTTCAGGCTCCCTTGCTTCTTCCCTTTTGCTTGTTTTTCTTCTCCTGCTGGGATGTGCCTTATTTCTGGCTTTTGTGACAGTCTTAGTGGTCTGTGCCAATAGTTTAAAATACTGTATTTGATTAAATTCACAATAGGCATTTTAAGCTGTTTGGAAAACCAGTTGTCTTTTATACACAGCTGTCATCCCTGTTTGGAGCTTCTAAATGCTTCAGACGAACAAATAATGATAATAAATATTAGACAATAGATAACATGAGATTTTATTATATATTTTTCTTGGTTAGTTTTAAAAGTAGGGATTTTAGTTGCCAAAATCCTGGAGGAAGCAGTGGTGTATGAAGGCAACTCACTTTAGTAAAAATTGAATGTGTTTTAGTTTTACAGGTTAATCAGAATGGCAGATAGTAACTCAAAGTTTCCTCAGAGATCTAGACAAAAGAATTAACTCAGTCTCCATACAATTACTATAATGAAGTAAAAGAAAAATGCAAAATCTTGCTACCTTAAAAGAAAAGGCCAGTAAAAATAACTTGGCAATTAAAAGTTCCTTTGGGGGAAGAGAAATATTGCAATTATTACATATATATGTACATTATACAACAAAAAAATAGTATTTTGTCATCAAGAGGGTCATTAAGTCGAGATGTCTGTAAGCCTGATTAGACTATAACCTTGCAATTTAGGCTAGGTGATGGTAGGTATGTACATGCATTGATGACAAGCTAGGGATAGCAGTTTTTAAGCTTTCGTTTTTAAGAACAACTGCAGGAGTCATGTTTACTTATTTAAATTTGGAAAAAAACCCATGAAAGTAGAAAGTGGCTTGCAAGAGAACTGGTTTTTATTTTTGTTTGACATGAAAAGAGGTATTGGTATGAAAAGATAAAAAATATAAAATAATTATGGTGGGGGAAAAATAGCTGATTGTTTTCTTAGTTTGACTGCTGTGATACCTTTTTGAGTAATTTCTTTGACTATCTTGCCTTGATTATTGCATGCTGCACCAAATGAAGCTTCTGAGAACAGAGGATTGGTCCTTTACACTGTGTGAATAGGCCCACTGTCAGTGCAGCTTCGACAGGGAAATCCAGGGCCAGCAAGACAGCAGCAGCAGATCTGAAGACAGATCTTTTGGTATTTTGGGGTTGATTTCATAGAAGAAATTATTTAATGAAGTTATGGATGCAGGTCTATCTCAGGATCTCATCAAACCTGTCCTTGCTCTTTTAAAAGTTGCTCTTTTACCTTGAAACATTACCTGCTAGAAAAAAAAAAAAAATTCTCCTACAGTCTTGCTATTTATTATCTTCAAATTTTAGTGAAGATCAGTAAGACAGAGATATTAGGCAATAAACACCTAGAGAGAAAAGATCAGGACTTCTAGAAGTCTTCTAGTTGGAATAGAAAATATTTATTAAAAAAATGAACTGGAAAGTAAAGGCTAGTGATTATAGTGATTAGCACATGAGATTAGGAATAACCACAACCACAGACAGGAATAAAATTTGGCTTTTGTGTTTTCCAAGTACAAAATAAAAACTTCTTTTAAAATATGTTAGGCAGAGGTGAAAATAAAAAAAAAATCCCAAATGTTTCAAGCTATGCAAATCCAGTGAACAATAACCACTGAAACCTGCACTTTTACCTGTAAGTTCTGCTTTTCTTGAAACAGCTGCTCTCTCCTCTCAGGTTATGAAGGGGGTTTACTATTTTAAAAAATTTTAGTGTTTGGTCTTTCAGAATATATTATGGGGAAAAAAGACAGGGATATCCATACATAGCACTCATGTATTTTTCTCATCTTTGTTAGTACTTACCACGTTCTGTTTTGATCTGTTTCATCCTTATGATGTGTTGAAACTATGGTTAGGAGTGTTGGATTTGAGAGCAGCTGAAATCAATACGGAGCAGACAGAAGATGCAATTGTGTGATACTTCTGGGAAAGTGAAGCTTTTTTGGATATTAATAGAAGGGAAGTGCTTTAACACTGCACAGTAGCTGATAATTACTTTTCAAAGAGTTGTGATTTTCTCTGAATCCGAGCTTTGCTTTGGCATAAGGCCTCTTGGCCATCACAATCATTCCTATCCTAGTATAGAAATGATTGACTTCAATCTGGAGGAGCATTTGGAATAATTTTTTACAAATTACTCAAACATCTGGAGGAATTTTACTAGGTGGAGCTGGTTTGTGAACTCGATTGTCTTTCTCAGCTTGGATATTATGGACTGCTGGCCATCATAGGCTCTTGGAAACGATCATATCTGGCACATTGCTGTCTGCTGAAGGAACGTTCTAAGTCAATAGAAGAGGGGAGTAATAAGAACATGCTCTTGTAAACACAGCTCTTTTCTGGTACCAAGTGAAAATTATTGGGTTGTAAATTAACTTTCAAAATTGTTCAGCAAAGGCAGAGGAACAGTGGATTGGATGTCCTCCAGATCCTTTTAAGCTTTTTTTTTTCCCCCCTGATGATCTTATAAAAAAAATAACATTTTTACTATGTGTCATAGGCTTTAAAAGTGATTTGGTAGACAAGTGAAAAGATGAGACTTTTACCCTATAAAGCTCCAAGTAGCTGAGGAAGTTCACTTACTTGGAAATCCATGCATTTGTTAAAACTATACTATTTTTTTAATTTCTTAGGAATGGTGTGAGGATAATTTTCATAATTTTTCTTTCAAACTGACCAGTAAATCCTTTTGTCTTAATCTTTGGAAAGAATTTATACTTATATCACCTATGGAGTGGAAAATTTTAGTCACCAATCCCATCTATTGTAGAATAGACAAAAATGGCAAAAATAGTGTTGGAAAGCTAATCACTGAAAAGAACTAGTAATTGGCAGCTTATCAGTTCAGACAGATATGAACTGGTATGTTAACATGTGAGCTGGACATTAACATGGTGACAGCTCACATGTTAGAGACTGTAAATCAACTTCTCCCGAATTAATTCATGTGATTAACAGAGTATTTACAGAAAAGCAGTGCTCTTTTCCTCTAGAATAGAGAACACTCCATGTGTTTAACAGAAGGTGGTTTTGATCATATAAAAGATGACAGAAAACTGTTACCTCTTACAATTTGATAAGAAAAACGTTTCACAGTCAGGTGTTAATGAGAGCAACAGTGTGTTAGAAATGGGTATATTTTATGGAAACAAGACTGTAATTTTATCATAAATGGATAATGGGTAAAATGCTTTTGAGATTTCATCTAAAACAGACTTATAAAATTTAGACAAATTTCATCTATCTGTTTTAGGAAAATGAGAGGTTGATTTGCATTTTTAGCAACTACATTCTCTAGTAACCCAAATTCCTTTCAAGCTCTTGGAAAAATGAATGTGTTGTTTCTTCATTGCTGATCACATTATTCTAGTGCTGAATAGAATTTACGCCGAGAAATTTGTTTCCTGGTTTTAGAGATGTCTGACACTTTTTCCCTTGATTCATCAAAATAAACATAACTCAGTTACAAATCAGCAATAAAACAGTGTTACAAAGAGTATTCTAATTGAAATAACATTGTAAGTTTCAGCTTTCAAGTCTCTCACCCTCCTTTCCAGTCAGTTTGCTAGTTTAAAATTGTACTTTCTGGGTTTGGCTACTTTTTGATTACTTTTGGATTTATTTGGCTGCAAGTGTCATGTCTCTTGGATCACTACAAGTGGAAAGCTGAGGAAATTGTTCTTAAGCTGGGTGTGTTTGTGATGAAATCTGTAACGATATTTGAAATGGGAGAGTATCTGCTTCATTAAGTTGTCTGATTAAGGACTATGGAGTATAAAAGGAATAAAAAGTAACCAGGGAAGTAGTAAACATACAGATACAGAAATCTAACAAACAGATGACAACGGAAGAAATGACAAGGACTGAAACTTTTCAGCTACTCACTGAGGAGCCATTAAAGAAACTATTCAGATACCAGCGTTTTATAAAACTGAATTTTGAAAGATGAATCCTACCTTTGTGTCAAAGATCAGTACAGAGCCCTGAAAACTTCAATGTATCCAAGCAACTAACAAGGAAAATCTAAAGGGTATAAATCAGGACCAAAAGAAATGGAGGGGCAAACCAGAAGCATGCAACAGAACGGCCCAGGTCAGTGACAGCATTAAACACATGCCCATTGATGCCTCTCAAAGGATTATATATTCTCCATGGTGGTAACATAGTTAAATTGGGTGAACAGGGAGTTGTGGTAATATGGAATATTTCAAGTAAATAGTATATCTTACAACGGTGCTATTTTTTTCACCAGTCAACCACAGCTGTAAATCATGGGGCAAGGAAGTATTGTTTGTCTGTACGGGTTCTGGTTCGTTGTGAAGTGTGAGTGACCACCTGCACAGGTTGCCCAGGGAGGTTGTGGAGTCTTCCCCTCCATGGAGATATCCAAAAGCTGTCTGGACATGGTCCTGGGCAGGCGGCTGTGCGTGGTCCTGCTTGAGCAGGGGGTTTGGACCAGATGACCTCCAATGGTCTCTTCCAACCTCAGCCATTCACTGATGATTCTGTGGCCTGACTTTTAAAACTAAAGTTGCCGATAACTTTGGCAAACAGCATTCTCTCTAACTTATGAGCATACAGAGTCTGAAGCGCTGCTGTGTGAATATTGACAGCAAATGTCATGTTTGATCCTAACCAAATTCTGTACTGCCTTCATCACTATTTATCCAGGCACACTGCAAATGTCTTGCTTACTACTTCTTTCTTAGGGAAAAAAATAGGGTTTTAGTTGAATTTATGTTATGTTGTTGTTGGTTTATGTTTATACTGGCTGTGGCATGTATTAGGCTTAAAGGTGAACCCCAAAGGAATGTGCCTTTTCTTTTGACATGGAAAATAGTGAAGTTTTTGAACTGAACAACTTTGCTCTAAAGACGGTGGCTGTGGTTTCTTATTTTTTTTTCTCATTTTCTTGGAGCCCTCTTTTCCTTCTTCCCACTTGTAGGACAATTTGGTTTCTCCAGAAATGAGGTTGATGCTGACAGTTACTAGAGGGGTTACTTTTGAACCCTTAACATGTTGCTTTAATTTTAATTTGCCTCCCCTCTTGAATTTGATCTAATTAAAAAAGAGAAATTAATCTTCAGCAAAAATAAATATTGTAATTTCAAAATCAATACATTACATATTAGCTTTCTTTTTTTAATATTTGTTCATTTTGTATCTTCATAGTTAATAATGTGATATATGACTTCTCTGGATACTGGAAGGAGCAATATTTTATATTAGTATTAAGAATGTACAAAAAGGAAAGAATTATTTTCAAACCTGTTTTTTTGCATTAAATACTTTTCCCAGATGTGTCAAATTAAACTCTACTGTTTTCTAAAGACCTCTTCTTACAGTTTCAGTGCTCAAGTAGTTAATAAAGAAAAATTCCTCTTTTAAATAATTTTTAAATTAATAATTTAGGAAGCCTTTTGCACATGATTTTCGTAACCTTTGAGCATCAATAAATGAAAATGAAATTGAAGTGCTTTTCTAAAGTTAATTTTATAAAGACCAGCTAGCTTCTCTCCGCATACAATCACCTATACTTTGACAATTGACTTTAGGAAATTAAATGAAATGGTGCAATTAAATGGGTTTTGCTGTACTAAAATTTTGCTTATGCAAGTTTTCTAATGAATAGTACCTTGGTAAGATTATGAACACATATGTTTTTCCTCTTTTTAAATATGTATGTTATAGTCTTGACAAGAAAATTCTACAAGGTTGGTTCTTCATTCCAGGTGAATGTTCAAAACATTATTAAAACTTGTTCCTGGAGCTATTGACAATAAAATCGGTAGACACCATAAGCAACTGTGGATCTAGGCTAGTTAGTGACTGGAAGAAACTACTCAAGAACAAGAAATATCTTAGTGTGTGTCAATCTGAGAGCAGCAGTTATGTGTCCTCCTCTCCTGCAGAATGAAAAAAGACAAACCAGGCAGCCAAAAACTATATTAACATAAGGGAAAACCAGAAGGAAAAGTAATGCACCTTGTTAAGAAGTAGGGCATGCTATCTTCACCGTAGTGCTGTGTTGGCAGAGTTACATAGCTTCTGGATTAGACCTGACCTGCCCCTGATGGGCTCAAGGACTGGACAGAAAGGATATAAGTCTTCCTACAAGTCTCCCTGTGGACATGTCCTGTATCGTTCAGCTGTCTCTGAGGTTTAAGGGTAGGAGATCTTGACAGTATTCAACAGACAATTGAATAGTCACTATGACTGCTGGGGACGTAGTTTGTTTTTCATAATCTCAGTCCTAGACAGTCCCAGTTGTAGATTTTATTGAAATCATTATTCTGTAGCTTGCTTGGATTTATGCTAGACCTCCTTGTTTACTTTAAAATAAAGGGGGGGGGAGGGCAGGGGGGGAAGCTATAAGAAGACACTTGGGAGGAAACAAATTAAGAATCCGAGAGTCATGGATTAACAGTTGCTGAAATTCTAATTTATGTTATAAACAAGAGTTTAAGAAATCAAACCTACCCTATCCATTGTCATTCACTTATCTGTATCGTACAGTTCTCCTAGCTCCTATTGTTACCAGTTGTAGAAAACAGGAATTATTTTCTATTTGGAGGGCAGTGGTTTCCTGGCTTACTTTTTCTGAACAGTGTGATTTAGGAGGGTATATCCTATTTACTGTAGTAACTTGAAACATGGAGGGGCAGATTAATTCAGAAATATAATCTAAGTTGTTACGGACTCACATAAGCTCTGAATTCAGAGCTTGGACAGCCAGTAGTAAAAGCCCACTGAGAAAGAGATTTTCATTCTTTTACATGGAGATGTTGCCTCCTACCTGTACCTTTTAATGTGATTTAGCATGGCGCATTTGTCTGATTATTTGATATAACCATGTCTGCAGCAGAGCACTAAACATGAGCCATGTGACTGGACAATGAGTCCAGCTGGTCTGGAATGGGATTGGATCTGTTGTGAGTGCACAGAGCACGAAGGTGGTGGATCAGCACAGACCCACAGACCGCACTGGGGTCATAGCATATGAATAACAGATTTTGCTCAGTAATCCGATACATCTGTGTTAAATATCCAGATATTAGTATGGAAAACTGAAGCATGTATTCAGAATGGGGTTATGCCCCCAGATTTTGTTGGGAAAGCTGGGGGTTTGTAGGGCTGATAAGGACAATTTTACACCTCATCCTTATTTAATGGAGAGATGAACAATTTTTTTTTTTTTTCTTTTTTTCCTTTACTGCTGCAGAGTTGCTGGTCACAACTCCTGAAATAGCTTTAACTCTCAAAGTAATGTGTCAATGGCTCTACTGTGCTCATTACAGAAAGTACTTTAACTCTGTCAAACCACCTGCACTGTTCTGTGAAGGCAGACAGGTATTGATTTGAACATTCAGTAATTCCTCTGAGCTACATGGTATGTGAGGAGTGCTGTATGTTGCCATGGTCTCTCTTATTTTCTTTAATTAAAACAGGATGCTGGTCGAGCAAATCTTTTAGAATATGTTCTCTTCTCTTGCATTTCTTCCTTGTGATGAATTGGCTATGAGATTCTTTTTCTCACAGCTGCTGGTTTCCATAAAATCATTGACATACATGGCAATAAGCCAGGCAGTGATTCCTTTTTTGTTACTTTTCTAGCTCTTTTGTTAATAGGTCCCAAAGCAAATGCTGGTTTTGAGGTAGGCTGAGCTGTACCTGTTTCATTGGCTTTATTTGCAGCTATTGTAAGGATAACAACATGACATCGAGCTTCCTTTGTTCGTATTTTTCAGTAATTTGCCATTGCTCCCTGCTATAAGATTCCTCCTATAAGAAAGCATGTGTTACCTTCCCCACATATAAGAACTTGCTCCAACCATTTTTTTTTCTGTAAACAGATAACCCTTTTTACAGTGAACACTTAGTGGAAAAATTAGAAATGTCATCTGATGTAAAGCTTTATAAGTCCATATCCTAACTGATGAAGTTAGTAGGTTTCACTTACTAGGATTTACACAGGTAACTCAGATCTGAGTATTGTACAGGGGATACTGACTAAATTCATCACCCTTCTTAGCAGAGGTACAAGCTAAAATCCATTAATTGACCCCATAACTCAGATGACTTCCTTGATATGCTAGATTTTTGTGAATGGTGGTGAAATTTGAATTAAATTCTTACTTTACTTTAGTTGCAGTAGATACTTGCGATATTGTCTTATTCTAACTTAAATTAGGTATATGTAACATAAATACCCTCAGATCAGAACACACAGAAGTAAAATGATGAAGCAGCCTTTGACAGAGCACATTTAGGAGTTTCTTTCATTGCTTTCTCATTCCATTTATAATTGTGGTATTTACATTTTTTAAGAAGACAGTTTGTTTACTATTGACAGACCCGTTGCTATTCTCTAAGCTCCAGACAAAGATTCTTTTCCTAGTTCATAGTAGGTATAGGATGAGGCTCTTGGGTCCAAGTCCTGCAGAGGCCTGCGTGTATTTAAGTTCTTGAGCTGCTCACATTAAAATATTTGAATGAGTAAAGTTACTTCCATGAGCACACCTACAGAGATTGTAGTGTAATCTGAAATCACATTTAGCTGTGTGGAAATTTATAGAGCAATGCAAAAATAGTGCTGCAATTATAATCTATAATTATTATGAAATTACATATAGCTGTACTAATATACCTCAGCTGCTACCCTATAACTTGAGTTTTTAATATGAGAGCAGAAGGCCTCCACCACTGGCAGTCATTAATATTTCTACAAAAGCGGTTCAAGGGGCAAGAGAGAAATTACTCCTACTGATTACCAAATTGATTAGAGGTCTAATCATCCTCCAAGTGTATCAGTGAACAATAAAATGAAATAATTAGTGTCAGAGGGTAGCCTGCTTGTAAGCAACCACAATTTATGAAATGTTGGCCTTCAAAGTTCCTCACAAGTTTTATTATGAGAGTTTTGTCATTGTTTACAGTACTTGCTCTTTCTGTCTCTCCTGGATGAAAATGCAAGAAACAGATCCCTTGTAGCTAAGTTTAGTGTAATTAAAATTCTTCCATCTTAGCACATTACCTTTGTCTCTTTGCTGAATGATGGTTGTGACTAGTCACAGTGTCATGTACCACAGCTCTTCACAGGGCAAAAAGATTCTCATACAATGAAGGAAGTTTTTTCCAAAATGCCGGCTTTTGATGAGCGACCCAGGCTGGCAATCGCTGCCTGTTCAAATTCTCACATTGATTAGGTCCCAAGCTGTAATTCAATCAAAAATAGAATATGTTGCCCAAATGAGCCAAAGCTGTTTCTAGAAGTAAAAGCAGCAACTCTAACCACTGAGTGTACAACAAATTATATTACTTTATGGATTATGATTATAGACTTAGTGCAACAGCTTAATAGCAGCTGCCAGCAGTGTGGTCTCATGGATTTTTCCCACAGTTCAGCTGTAATAATTGTGACAGCATGGGAAACATAAGAACTGCATTTTGAGAAGTGTCCTCTCAATTTCACCCACTGTTTTATATCTATTTTTGTTTTATGTTTCAAGATTTATTCCTTTACCATTAGTTATCCAATTTCTCTCTTTTCTCCTCTCAAGGTCACCTGCATTGTGAGGCACCAGAAAGATTCTGATGCCCTTGACTGCTCACCAGGCTGAGATAGATGCCAACTTCCTGGTGGTTTTATGGCCGATATGAGCTCTGATAGTTGATAGTGATGGGATACAGCCCCGCACAAGTCACAATAACGTTTTTTGGCAGGTTCTCTGAATTGTTTGGTTTTCTTCAGTTTTATTCTTATCACTATCGCCCAGGGCACTGTGAGCAGAGCGGTAAAGCAGGCAGTGCAGCTGTGTTAATGAGCTACCTGGGCTGTTCATACAGGAGAGCAATCAGCCTTCCCTAATTCCTCTAGGACATTAAATTAAGGTTGACAATGCATGCATAACTGCTGCTGAGGCCTGATGTCTAGGCTTAGTCCACAGTCCCCTTAATTGCATCTATACATGTAAGCTTATAAAATAGCCTGCTTGCACCTGCTGAAGACATATCCAGACCAATTTGGAACCACACAGGTACAAAAGCAACGTTTACTGTAGCTTATGTATTTTGCAGAACATGAACAGGCAACCTGACCCCAAGCTGGTGCAGTTGATACATTAGAGGGAAGGGATGCCATCCAGAGGGTCCTTAACAGGCTGGAGAAGTGGGCCCATGTGAAAAACTCATGAAGTTCAACAAGGCCAGGTGCAAGGTCCTGCATGTGGGTCAGGGCAAGTCCCAGTATCAATAGAGGCAGGGTGATGAATGAATTGAGAGCAGCCCTGCAGAGAAGGACTTGGGAGTACTAGTGGATGAAAAATTGGACATGAGCTGGCAATGTATGTTTGCAGCCCAGAAAGGCAGCCATATCCTGGGGTGTATCAAAAGAAGCACGGCCAGCAAGTCAAGGGAAGCGATTCCTTCCTTCTACTCTTGTGAGACCCCACCTGGAGTACAGTGTCCAGCTCTCAGGCCCCCAGTACAAGACAGGCATGAACCTGTTAGACTGGGTCCAGAGGAGGGCCATGGAAATAACCAGAGGGATGGAGCATCTCTCTTGTGAGCCAATGCTGAGAGAGTTGGAGTTTGTTCAGCCTGGAGAAGAGACCTTATTGCATCCCTTTGATATATAAAGGGCACTTATAAGAAAGATGGAGCAAGACTCTTTACCAGGGCCTTTAGTGACAATACAAGGGGAAACAATTTCAAAGTAAAAGAGGGGAGATTTAGATTTGGTATAAGGAAGGAATTCTGTATGATGAGTGTGGTGAGACACTGGAACAGCTTGCCCACAGAATTTGTGGATACCCCCCATCACTGGAACTGTTCAAGGTCAGGTTGGATGGAGCTTTGAGCAACCTGGTCCTAGTGGAAGATATCCCTGCCCATGGCAGTGGGATTTGAACTAGATGATCTTTAAAGGTCCCTTCCAATCCAAATCATCTTACGATTTTATAACCTCCTTCTCCACATTCAAAGAAAGTGTGTTTTACCTGTTCTGTTACTCTCTTTGACTGGGCATCTTATATAGCTAGTTTTACTTAGCAGCTTCTTTGCAGAGGCAGGTTTAAGTGTGCAGACCCATGAGACCAACTGAAGAAGTGAGAAGGAAGTAATTGAAAAGCTTAGATACAGTGTTCAGGGAAATCACAGTATTTTGTCTGTATTACATTAGTGATTCGAAGAACCTCATTGCGTCAGGCTCTTTGCTTCCATGTAACAAGAAATCATTGTTCTAAGGAGCATATGGAAATAACACATCCTGGCAAGTGCAGTCGCAGCTGCAGTTGTTCTGCCAGAGCCTCCATGCAGCAGGTGCAGAGCTGCTGGAGGGAAGCGGATACAAGCCAGTCTAGGTCCACGTGTGGTCCACCTCCATTCCCTGATCCTGCACCTGAGTTAACAAGCCATAACGAGTTATACCTCATTAGTCGTGAGTCACAAAGTTGAGTTAACATGATTAGACTGCACCCAGAACTGAGCTTTAAATCTCGTGCCATGATGCATTCCGTGAACTCTCCATTACCTTGTTTATCTCTGTGTTGATCTCACTTGGGCAGAGCACTACGTTCTGCAAATAACTTACTGATGTCTCCATATGAATTTATTAATTTAAAAAAGCCACCTTCCTCTGCAGATTTCTGCACCAGTGGTGCATTTTAGTCTTTGAGAAACTTCTTATTTCATGTGCTGTACCGCCCTACTCTTTTGAAGGGGTTAATGTCTTTTAGATGGTATTACACCCTGATGCTGATGATATTGTAGGATCACCTCAAGGGGTGCACTTTTCTTTAGGGATAGAAATGTTGGAAGTACTATTTCTCAACAAAATCCACACTTGCCACACTTCCTATTCATATGCCTGAAGATACAGATGTTCTCATCTAATCTTAGACTTCTGCCTACAAAATTTTCTTGACTGTTTTAACTTTTCAGTTTTGTCTGTTACCAATATTGTTTAGTTATGGGATTTTTAGCCTTTTTTAAAATTTTTTCTTTTAAATCAGAAATGTTTAAACCAGAAAGGGACACATCTGTGCACATCTAACACATACAGAATGCTATCTAAAATATCTCATATACGAAAAATAGCTTTGCTGTAAGGAACTGACTTATGTACAGTAAAAAATGGTGTCACTGAATTAAGTGAAGGGCTTTCATAAGCTTTTATGCTGTTTTTGGTTTTTCCCCCCTTATGTTTCATAAGCTATTCAATTCCAGTATTGCAGCTTTTCTTTTTTTAATGGCTAAATCTAGATATAGAAATTGTACTTTCCACCCCCACTGTGGAATGTTTTTTTTTTCCTTTGTAAGGAAACACAGAACGAAAATTAACTCAATCTCTAGCTGCATGAGTCAGACTATGTAGCTTCCCCTTAACTATTCGCTTATTATAGTGCAGAAATGGAAGCACAAGAGTTACAATACCAGCAGCAATATGTTACTTTCAGAGGTCTTCGACTTTACCTCGTCAACTGTGTGTGTGTAACTTACAACAGAAAAGTAAAAGCTATTTATTCTGTTCTCCTCTTGTTTCTTGCCAGCCATGATGGCTGCTGTTACCTGTAGTGTGTGAGAGTAACAGGGCATCTCAGACAGCACAAGTAGTCATCTATGTACGCTGCTCCTCAGTCCTGATGGAAATGGATCACTTCATGTTGTCAGTGGCATCTTTGGAGCTTCTCAGTAGACAAAAAGGGGAAAAGAAGAGAGAGTACTCACCACACTGTTTTGTGAAGGAATATTCTCATCTGATCGTTTAGGTGTTGACTCCTAGACACATTCTGTTTTCTTTTAATACAGATGGGAAACAAAGGTATTTGAAGAAGTGCTGTTGGTTGTTTATTAAAACACTAGGAAGAACAGCAGCAACATATTTTAACAAATTGGATGGAAAAGATGATCTATTAAGGGTCCTTTGGGAAGCTGGAAGACCTGTGGTTGTGGGAAAGTAATATAGTCTCAGACTTTTGTTTTAGGGTGGTTTTTTTGTTTGTTTTCCCCCCTTTTTGGCAAGAAGCAGGTAGGGCCTGTCTCTGAGAAATTAGTTTACAGTAGGTGTGATGATACGGTTCTGCAAATTTTACAGAAAGGGCAACGTGAAGGACATCAAGAGATGTTCTGGTCACTGGTGGTGTATTTAAATAAGCTTTCTGAAGTAAATCCACTTTTACCTGTGGAAGATGCTTTTTTGGGGGACTAAGCAGTTGAGTAGGGCAGTCTTAAGTCGTGTAAGAACCTACACCTTGGATACTGCCCAATAGATGTTATAATAGCATAGTAAGCAGAGTCTGTCTTTTTAAATACAAGTGATGGGCATTGCTAGCAGTTGCCAAGTGTGACTTGTTGAGAGGTGATCATCCACCAAGAGCACACTTGGCTTTGTAAAGGTGCCAATGTAACAGCAGTTGCAAATGTGATTGATCATCTTATTGTGATGTTTTCTGTTTATTTCATTTAAAATTATGTAGCAAGGAACCTCAAAGAATTAAATAACATACCTGCCCTAATTACAGCTGTAGTGTCTGTTTTTTACAGAGAAAACCTTAGGAGACTTGCAGCTATTTGTGCCGGCTTCATCCTCCTTTGACCTCCTTCAAGCATGTACTTTTGCACATTTTCATGCCTCTGAAGTAGGCAAAGATTGTCTGTGTATTGAACAATCTGCTTACTTCCCCAATGCCCTTCTGCAGAAAGCTTTTGCTTTGCTTTATTTACATTGGTACTGCAGCACAAGGCAGTGGTGAATAAAAAAACATAAGCTGATAAAATAGTGTGTGTGTGCAAATAAAAGCTAGTAAACTCACCTCACTGACTTTTGAAGCATGGGTGTGAAATGTCGATAGACTTTATATTGTCTGCATATAACAATATACTGTTATTATATCTACTTATTTTTAGCCTAGCTACACTGATTATATATTGGCAGAATCATTTGCTACTTCCTGTGTAAAGTGTAATATTATCTTGTACCTAGGATTTACAATCTGACTTTGTACTCAGGTAGGTATATGGGAAGTAAGAGTGTCTTGGGTATAACTTGCATGCTGAACAGTTCTGGAAGCTTTTGTTATTAATCAGCCTTTTCCTTGTCTCAGCTTTCAAAGAAGAATATTTTTAGCAGCACACACCTACAGAATGACTCCTCACAGCCATGGTTCTAGAAGGTACAATTCAAAGTTTATAGACCTTTCCTTGTTCATAGAATTGTACAGTGCATTCCTTTAATTTTGCACTTCTATCCATCCACTGGTACAAGACTTGCAAGTTCTCTGTTGAAGAACCAGTCTGTAGATCCACGTTCTTGATTATGATTAAAACCAGGATATGATTAAAACCAGTATAGGAATATTTAATGAATAATTGTAACTAATTTCCCATTATTTTCATGTGTATTCAAAAATCATTGCATCTTATTTTCTTCCATGGAAATTAGTGCAAGAGCAGTATTCAAAGCAGTTGACTTGCTTTACATAGCATTTAGAAGTGTTAGATCATACTTCCTTAAGAATATTTTAGCTTCATCTGAAGAAATTATGTAAGTTACTTTTGTATATTTTATTTTCCTAAAATATCTTTGAATAATTACTTAATAGCACTTCCTCAGAAATTACTAGTGCTCAGGAGAAAACTGCTTCTCAGTGAACTCTGAGATTTATGAATATTATGATAATCTGTTTCCCCCTCCCTTTTCACAACTTTATTTGAGAAATTAAGCATACCTGGAGTCATCCAATTTGAGGTGATGGAGAGAGTTTAAACACTTTTGATCTGATTACTAATTTGTATTGTCAGGATTTTGGCCACTGGTCCACAGTTTATTTTCCCTAGTCACTTGTATGCTTTCGTTAAATAAACATAGAACAAAAATTGTGGTCAGACAGAACCCATTCACACCAAAAACATTCAGGAGTCTCTGAGGTCCTGTGTGGAAGATCACCCTTCATCTTCCCAGTATGCTAGTTTTGAAGGTGACCAGGGACTTAGTGGAACAAAAACCCATGCTTGCAAGGAAACTAGAAAACTGACTGAAACGTGTAGCAAGGCCCATCATCTGTAACAAATACCCTGCTCTGCTTGTCGGAATTGTGCTCTGAGCACTTCTGCAAGAGTCTGATGAGACTTGACAAGTGCAGTTCCTGGTAGGAGACTAGGTTTTTAACCTTTATTTTTAGGCTGTGAAATATTCGGATGTTTAAGAAAATATTTATGAAATTTAGTAGTTAATTTAAATCATTATGGTTGTGTGAACTGCCACAGAACTGTATTAATTTAAATCAGCTAAGAGGCAGGACCTAAAAAGATCTAATGCTTTTATTGTGCACTTGATTATTCTCTTGACTGTCATATTTCAGCACAGTGAAACAAAGCCAAGCACTGTACATGTAAGAAATATTCTGAGAAAAAGATACTACAACAGCTCTAATGTAGCAGAAAAGTCAATGAAAAAGAATAATGGTGTTACCTGATGGATTATGCTGTAGAAAAATAGTAAGTAATGAATACAGAAGAAATAAAGGCAGCAATTTAATTAGGCATTTTACAGTAAAGAACCTTTAGTTCTAAATATAAGCGGCAAGCATTTAATTCTTTCAACTTTTAAATGACATGAAACAATGCAAATCAAATTCCAGACACATTTTGTGGCATCCCTTGTGTTGCACATGATGTAATGCACTTAAAATAGACTAAAAGCACCAAAGGCATAAAATGGCAGTTGCAGCCAGGAGTCTGAAGTTTAACTCTTTTTCAGTATTACCAGTGGAAGAATTGTCAGTATCCTCTGTGCAGCTGAATCTTCAGTGCAGTTTCCAATGTATAGGTTGTAAGAGACAGGAATCTTTCTGTTTGGTTTTTTTTTTCTTTTTCACCAACACAAGATGGGATTTTTCTCTAGTTTTAGTTCAGCCACACTTATTTGGTGTCCTGGATTTCTATTTGTTTCTGCAGCTTCTTGTTCAGTTACGTGGTCTCAACATGGACATAATGAGATGTGAGGTAATTAAAAAGAAAGTGGAAATTTAAAGGAATGCCAATAGGGTGGGTTCCCACCTCAGTTGTTAGCCTGTGAAAAACGATTTCTTTCATAGCAAAATTTTCTCAGATATTTTTTCAGGTAGAAAATGAAGGCCAGGAAGCCAAGCGATTGCTTTAGTTAATCAAGCCCTTGCTTGCCTGAACAGCACAATGCTTTAGCCATTGAATTTATTGGCAAGGATGTCACCTACATGGGTTCTGGTTGTCCTGTCCTGTTCTGTTCTAGTCTCAAGGAGAAGGTCATAATGGAGTTTTACCTTCTTTCTATGGTCTAAGAGCATTTTAAGCTACTCTGCAAAGGGAATGGAGTTACACAGCCTGGGAAGAGAAGCTCAGAGACTGAGCACAGTCTCTGCTCTAGATAGTAAGAAGATCAGACTGTGGGGCCTGCTGCAGGCTGTACCAACCCTATAGTGTAGTAACCTCTGCCACCAGCTTCTATGACCTGCCCAAAGTTGCGTGCCCTGCTTGGATCACTTTGCCACCCGTAAAGGGCTGTGTTAATAGGTAGGGGTTGAAGTTGAGAGATATGGAGGAAAAGAAGATAAGCAAACTTGGCAGAAAGAGAAATCAGATTTGCTTGCTTCTCCTAGCTACCTTTTCTTACTTCTCTTAGAAGATGTATAGCAGGAGCTATTGGGGTGGTTGGTAAAGGATATCTTGAGGAAGCAGGCAGAACTGTGCAACTTTGCAATTTCTCCTGATGAGGTAAAGATGCTTTCTGTCTTCTTTCCCCAATAATATTTGTTGGTGTTCTTGTTATTCTTGCCTCTTCAAACAGCCTCACTTCCTCTTCACTTGCACATCCCATTTAATCTGGGTTTGCATCTTCCCCCGGGAACTGGACCAGGCCAACACCCAAATAGAAATTGTCTTGTCTTTAGCAGTGGTTGATAATGCATGTGTAGACAAAAAAAAAAAAAAAAAAAAAAAAAAAAAAAAAAGTTTAAGAGAATGATTCTTAACACATCTTCCCATATATAAGTTGTTAGTTTATTAGAAATGTATTGATTAAGTACTGCTGGACCTGTAGCTAATGCTTTCAGAGAACTATCACCAATGTTTTCTATGTCTCCTTGTTGAGAGATAATAATAGGTATAGTTAGAAATATTTCTTTCCCTTGATGTGAAATTTTTTGTGTGCCATTTCTTATGCAGGTACTTAGGATGCCAGATGCTATTGCAGCTCTTTCCAGTCATAATTCTGAAATATATTTCATTATTTGCAAGGTTTTTTAAAACATTACTCGCTGTCTATCCCAGATCATTTATGATTGCTAAAGATCAGATCCTAGAGGTACTTTGATTCATAAAAGAACTATGACACAGTCAAAAGGCTGTAAGATATTAAGGAACAGTTGGAAGAAAATGGAATGCAAAAGGATATATAACACTAGACACTGGACATGTCTGTCTTGCTCATATCTGGAGTGAAACAGGGGAACTGATTAGAGAAAGAAGCTTTCTTTTCATTGTTATTCAGTGAATATTCTGTCTGTAAGGTGAAAGAATGTGAATAAGCAAATCTTCCCTCTGCCCCAAAAGACAGCTGAGAAAAAGCTGATCATCTGTAGTGGAGGTTCCTGCTGATAATGTTTCCAAAATTATTAGAGTACTTTTCCTTCAGTAGATTTCAAGTTCTCTGTCGGGTTCTTTCTCACCACGAAAGATGGCTGACACCCAGTTCTACTGGCATTTGTATGGTGTATATGTTCCATCATCAGGCAAATGTTAAGAGTATGTTGGTGCAACAATTTTGGCCCTGCACTCTAGTCCCAAGGTACACAGTATTTTGACTGTTAGCAATATTAGGTTTGGGCTCCTCATTACAAGAAAGATATTGGGGTGCTGGAGTGCACCCATAGAACAACAAAGCTGGCAAAGGGTCGAGAGAACAAGTCCTGTAAGGACCATCTGAGGGAGCTGGGATTATTTAGTCTAGAGAAAAGGATGCTCAGGGGAGACCTTGTATCTCTCTGCAGCTATCCAAACAGATTTTGTAGCGAGGTGGGTGTCGGTCTCTTTTCCCAAATAAGAAGTGATAGGATGAGAGGAAATGGCCTCAAGTTACACCAGGGGAGGTTTAGATTGGATATTAGGAAAAAATTTCTTCACTGAAAGGGTTATCATGCATTAGAACAGTCTGAAGTTAGAACAGGTGAATTAGAACCAGGGAAGTGGTTGAATCACCATCCCTGGAAGCATTTGAAAGACGTGTAGTTGTGGCACTTAGGGACATGGTTTAGTGGTGGACTCTTTGTTGTGTTAGGTTTATGGTTGGACTCAATGATCTTAAAGGTCTTTTCCAACCGAAATGATTCTATGATTCTATGAGTCCATTTATTTTTTTTCTCACTATCATTTGCTCTAATGTCTTTCCTTTTCCTTTGTTACTATAACAATCAAAATGACGTGCAGAGAAAACACTGTTTCATCATCTAATGAGACTAAATTTTACAATGAGAGCTGGTTAAGCGGTGGAATAGATTTCTGAGAGAGGTTGTGGGATTCCGTCCTTGGAGACTTTCAGACCTGAATCAGAAGGTATCTACCAGCTGTGTACAGGTACAAAGGGCCTGTAGACAAGGCCTAAGCAACCTGGTTTTGCTTTTAAGTCAGCCGTACTTTGAGCAGGAAGTTGAACAACTTGACCCTCAGAGCCATTTTCCAATCTAAACTTTTTCTACAAGGATGTGGTGTGCAACATGTTCTGCACCTGCCTTATACATTTCCTTCAACATCCAGCAGGAGCTGGTTTTGCTGCAACTGTCAGAAGAGTAAAATATATAAAATCTTCTGACTTGAAAACCTCATGAAGCCTGAAAACCTCATGGTTTTAACAATGACTACAATGAAAATCATTATGGGCCACAGCTGCCAGTTTCTTCCTGTCAGTTCTCTGTGTCAAAACCTAAAAATGTTCCTGTCTTAGACTAGGCGTGGATATTCACTAGTAAACTAGATGAAATATTATAAAAGAGGAAAGACACTAAAATGACATGCTATATACTAGCACCCTCCTTACCCCACGTCTCCTTTTGTGTGCTACACCAAAGCAGCAAGCGAGAGACAAACCTGATGGGAGCCTCAGTGTTTTCTCCATAGTGACTGATGGCTGAAGAACCACAACTGCCTACTTGCTGTGTACTTCTACTGCAACACTCTGCCAATGATTTTGCAGTTCACTAATTCTCTACCACTTCAATGGTTCTTAGGGGGCTATCACAAAATATGGAGTTAGGACAATTCTTGTTTCTCTAAGTCTTAGTAAAGAATCAAACTGATTCCCAGTAGCCCACAAACAAAATGAGCATTTTCTCTGTTTCAGTATTTAGCTGGTGCACAGGCCACAGGATGACGCTTCTGGAAATGGAGGATCACCTGTGAACTGTAAGATGAAGCATTGTGTGAGAAGACTGCCTGTAGATGAAAAATCTGAAAAGTTATTCTCTTCTAACTACTTTAAAGGAACACTGCTATGTATTAAGGGGAGGGGGGGGGGGGAACCCAAACAAATTTGGTTAATGTATGGCAACCTTTGAGGCAGTGTGCAAAAATAAGGACAGTAAGTTCAGTCTTCCTGTCTTCAGCTTGTCTGTCTGTGTTGCTTTGAATTCGTTTTTCTTTAACCAAAACTGTGCAAAGTTCTAAATCTACTCCGAGAAGGCCAGGGATTTATCCCAAGGCAGAACACGACCCTATGGAGAACACGACAGGAGATTCATTGCAATGGACTTGCTGCCTCATCAAGAAATTATCTGACCTCGATGAAGCCTTCTAAATGTGCCTATGAATTGCTAAAAGAGAATCTGTCCAGCTTGGGTCATGGGTCTGAGGGACCCATATGCCCTCATCTTTTCATAGATTCACAGAATGGTTTGGGTTGGACGGGACCTTACAGTTCGTCTAGTTCCAACTCCCTGCCATGGGCAGGGACACCTTCCACTAGACCAGGGTGCTCAAAGCCCCATTCAACCTGGCCTTGATCACTTCCAGTGATGGGGCATCCACAGCTTCTCTGGGCAAACTGTTCCTGTGCCTCACTGCTCTCTTATGAAGAATTTCTTCCTTATATATAATCTAAGTCTACCTTCATCTTCTAGCATTATGTATTATGGTAGTTCTGCCTCTGGTGTAAATCAGAGCAGAATCAGCTTCCTAAAGTGTTCTCATTTTTTTCATATTCCCTTTTACTAAAACTTTCAAAAATCCTACTTGTCAGGAACAGCTAGAGCTTTTTGTATAGGTGTATTGTGGATAGGTAGCTACTGGCAACCGGGTCATAGCTGGTCTTTTCCTTTTTCCCATACAGAATAGTGTAACAAACTTGAAATAGCAATAAATAGAATAAATTATTTATTTTCACCATAGATAAAACTCTCACCATCAAGTAGTAACTTTGATGTATTTGTATAAGGAAGGTTAGAAAAGAATGTTTGAATCATTCATTGTGAAGCATTCTAAAGCTAAAAGGTCAAAGATTTCTCACACCTGTCAGAAAACAGTCTTCAAAACCAGAAGATGACTGCAGGAAACACATTCAGCCACACTTGATTTTGACCATTAGAAAGTGCTGAAAATGAGGCAAATAAAGTAAAAGAAAGCAACCTTCAAAGTTAAAGGGGAAAAGTTTTTTTACAGTTTGACTTTTCTTAAAAAAAAGTTGTTAAATGGTGACACCCCCCACCCTCCCCCCCAATATATACAGCCCTGCAAAAGTATGAATCTTAATAAGACTTAAATGCAGACAGAAGTAGAATATTCCTGCAGCCTTCATGTTGTCTTTTCTGTGTACTTTATGAGATGAAAAGGTGATATTAATAAAAGAATGAGTCGAAGGGCTCTCGTGTGACTCATGGTGACAATTCAATGCGTCTTTCTGTATTACAACTCAAAATATGAGAGAAAGATGGTGATGGGAGATTTTACATAATAAGAAAGATTACCTAAGCTTGCTAGAGTATCTGGGGAAATTATAGCATTTGGAAACAGAAGGTCTTTAAGTGATATTTTACTTTATAGCAAACTGTTCTGGAGGATTTTTGTTCCCTGCAAACCTTTCTGCCACTGATTCTTCCTCCCTGCCCCCTGCACGTTTGTTACCTACATTTTGCTTGAGAGCAACGTGTTCGATGTTCCATGTTACATGGCATATATCCCCTGCCTTTTCTGGAGACAGACACTTCTTATTTCTTTGTAGTGTAATTTTTTTTCCCCTTTCATTTCTCTGCTGTTTTACTTGAACAGGAAAAGTCTTGTGAAAAATATAGATTTTGTCTGTCTTTTCTAAAACTATATGTAGAAGCATCTCTACCAGAGAACAGGGAAGCTGCTGAGAGAGAAGAAAGCACAATCGTAAAATGAAACTAAGAAGTGAATTGTAGATCTGTGAAAGCCAGCTGCTCTCTGGATGGAGTCCTGTTCCAGGGAGGCGTTGGGTAGGGACACTGGTGCCACCTGGTTGTGTGGCAAAGGCAAGCGTAAGCCATGGTGGACCATGATAATGGGAGGAGGTGACAGTCACTGGCCTCAGTTTTCCTCCCAGTAGTACAGTTTGTACTACTTGTGCTTGCTGATCTCTTATGAACCTTATCCTGCAATCAGTTAACGAGATTTCTGCAACCTATGTTTCTGTAAATTTAAGTTGTAGTTTAAATGTGAGTTCCGAATACTTTGTCTAGGAAACCCAAAAATAGCTTGATTGTTTTGTTAGGGGGGAACATGTAGGCTGAAATTTTGGCCATCTATGAAGCCCGAAATTAGGCCCTGAAAATTACTAGTTGCATTTTAAATTGTGGGTTGTTGGAAACTGAAATAATAAATTTACCAAAACAACATATTTTAATCCACTCATACAGATTTGTATGGAAAATAAATCTTTTTCCTGTCAAACCAACAGAGGTGCATTAGGTTCACCTATATATCTCTGCCTAGACTTTTAGCTCTACTGTAGGGAATTGTGCTGGTTTTGGCTGGGATAGAGTTAATTTTCTTCATAGTAGCTAATATGGCACTATGGTTTGGATTTGTGCTGAAAGCAGTGCCGATAACACAGGGGTGTTTTCATTACTGCTGAGCAGCGCTGACACAGAGCCGAGGCCTTTTCTGCCCCTCACTGCCCCCCAGCAGCGAGCAGGCTGGGGGGGCACAAGGAGTTGGCACAGCCGGGACAGCTGATTCCAGCTGGCCAAAGGGACATTCCATGCCATATGGCATCCTGCTCCGCATATAAAGCTGGAGGAAGAAGAGGGAAGGAGGGGATTTGCATTATTGCAAATATTCCTGCTCATCATACCAATGAAGGGAAAAATCCCCAATGGCAGTCATACTTTCACTTCCACGTATTTTAAAGGCATTTAGCACCTTACGAATAACAGAAAGTTCCTTGTGGCGATCGCTATGGTAGGTCTTTGTGAGGCTGGGATGCAGCTTTGCAGACAAGTGTTTCCAAATAATGTTCAATCTCAGGTGGTTTTTCAGGCTGTCTTTGGCACTCCGGGCAGACAGTTTTTTTCCTGTGTTCTCTAACCTCTTCAGGTTTTTCTCATTAGAATGACTGAGATCCTTATCTCCTGTTGGGCAATATGAAAGCTCCTACATCTTAAAATTGCTACTAAGAGTGGTACTGGCAATATTATTAACTGCCCATATCTGCTTCTTAGAGCATGATTGTGAACTGCTGAATCCAGGACTCTGCTTGTAGATTATTACCGGTTTGTTAAACTTCTATGTTCATGCAAACAAAACCTTGCTGCAGAAAGTACTAGCCATCTCAAATCAAAAGTATTTTTTACTTCGTCTTCTGTTAAAGGAAATGAGCACTTCTGTGGTTTCCCTAAATTATGTAGTAAAATTAAGTCTTTCTGAAGTCTTGCTCAAATATTCCAAGTAATATCTAACAGTAAACATAAAGTCATACAAATTCTTCTACTTTTATGGTTTTATGTTTCAAATATATGAAATAAACAATGTTCCTATTTCAAAGTGATCATATATGTGTGATATATGTGTATGTATGTATGTACATACACTTCAAGAGATTTCTTCTTTGTTTTCCATATTTTTACTAACAGATTAGCACATCACTGTATTTCAGTTCACTTTTCTTTTTCTATTTTGGTCTATTTCTATTATTTAGATCTATTTCCAGTCTTATTTTGGATTTCTTCTCATTTGTTCATGTGTTTCTTATTTCACTCTCAACTTCTGCATTTCTTTTTAATTTTTCCTACACTGATAAATACTAACATGGGGAAAAGAGTCATTTCTGACCTCTTACGTCACCTTACAAACCCTCCAGGGATTTGCTATGCTGTCTCCATCTTTGACATCTACTTGCAAATCTTTCATGAGTAGTTTTTAGTTATCATGCAAAATTCGTTTCTCTTCCAGTAGGGTTTTTGCTGATGACTTTATGTATACACTGCGTGCATGTGTGTGTATGTGTATAGAGAGATATGTATTATTTCAGTCTACTTCTCCGTTGCTGAGGCTTTCTGATTTCACGCTTATTTCATTTTCTTGTTGCATTACTCTCTTCCCCCCCGCCTTGTTAGCTTATATTTGGCTTTTTTCCCTTTGAGCTTCTTCCTCACAGTTATATACATGTATGCATAATATCTTGTGTTTCTGGAAAACATATCCATTGCATTTCCTGTTGCTGATATTTTTTGTTTCTACTGCTTGTTGTGGTAATGGGAAAACCACATCAGTCTTTACCTCCTGTCTGTGCTGCACCTTTAAGGCTCCTAATTATGTAACACAGAGTGATGATGACCTTTATCACCGGCTGCAAACATTCTGTGTAAATAAGCAGCCTTTCACCCCATCTGCAGACAGCGGTGTTATGCCTAAACCCTGTACCACACTGCATTTGAACTTTTGGGGACCCCTGACTTGCTCCTGTGCTGGAGCCGGAAAACAGAATTAGATATCTGACGGAAGCCTCTCTTTAGGGTTCTGGGACCCATGGCTAATTCAAAACAGCATATTAAAACCCCTATTTATTCACTCAGAGGTGTTACATCCCAGGGAAACAATACCCAGTCTATTCACCTGAGTCCCTTTCATTTTCTCAGGTGTTGGATGTGTCTTGCTCTTCCGAATGTATCCCTCAGGGCCTTAGACTGGTCTTTGTGAAAGGTGCTCTGAGGACTGAGTTGCCATCTTCTCAGAAAATGTTTACCTGTTTAAAGTTTTTCAATCTAAAACTCTGAGGTTTAGGAAATCATCCATAGACATTCTGAGCAGTAATTAGTATTTTAGCTGTCATCAGTCTTGACTCACTTAATTTCTTATCTTTGGCTACTGTTGTCTTTCTTCATTTCCTTTTTCCATAGCCTCAGGCAGACTGAGGTACAGCAGTCCTAAAAATGTAGATTCCTCTTCTTGACTGTATAGGAAAGAGCTTTACGTGCCTAGTTCTTGGCAACAGTAGCTCTGTGTAATTGTGATGAGATGGCTTGAGTATGTTTTTCATAGCAAAGCACTCTAAATAGAAACTGAGTTACAGAATAATTAGGAAATGGCTATTATAACTCAAATTGTGTGTCTATCTGGTGAGGAAGGATTACAGAGAGCAGGGAGTGCTATAATTTCTTTGGTGTGCATGTTCACATAAATGCAAAGTGTTTTCAGAAATGCCAGTCAGTGCTAAATTCTGGCTGACAAGGGACAAATGCTCAGTGTATTTTTCCTACTCTTTTTTTCTACCAGCTGGAACTTAACCTTATGCAACAAATAAAACGTTAGCCCGTTCTTAAGGGCTTTTTTTTGGACATAGGCTTAATCCATAGTGTGTGCTTCTTTGCAGGAGATAAGAATATTCTATTTCATGTTTTTGAGTTGAGTAGAAATTCTGGAGGTGAAATATATTTTTTTATAGATTTTTATTTATTATTTAAAATTCTGCATAATTTTCAATATATGTGTTTCTGAGATAAACCAAGAGGCAATTTTTGCTAGTAGGAAGAATTCTGTAAATCTTAAAAACCATCAAATTTGCAGTCAAAGCAGCACTTGTACTGTGTCTAACCAATCTGTAGGAATAACCCTGCACATGGATCCTTGTACCTAAATCTGTTTCTCTGTTTTCAAAAACTGGGCTTCATTTAGTATTCTGACATGTGCATCAATACCAACTTTTATTTTGTTTTCCTCTCTGAATTTTTAGAAAAAAGTATCCCAGTCAGATGTTTTTAGTCAGATTGCCATACCTATAGCATATTTACCTTTATTTCTCTCTTGAATTTTGTAAAATCAAAGCACATATTTGTGCTTTGGATCCTTAACAGATATTGCTACCATTTTGAATCCCCCAGCCAGGATAGATTCACTGGGTTAAATGAAGCAGGTACTGAAAGGTCACACCTGATAGCTGACATATCTACTGACTATTTGTGTAGCATAACATTTTTCTGTGAAGCATATTTTAATAAATGCAAGAGAACACTTCAACATTTGAGAAAGATATACAAAATATTTAGATTGTCACAGCTAGGATGCTAAGACTGTCCCATCTGTAAGTGTAGTGTTTGATAAAAGCCTTAAGAGAAAATACTAATGCCTTTTGTGACAGTAACAGCCATTTCTAGTAACAAGAGTTTAATAAATTAAAGACTGGCAAAATGTACCCACTTACTATGCTAAACCCATGAGTTTTACAGAAACATATAGACACAAATTACAGATAACAAAAATATTTATTTCATTGACAGCATAACATTATTCATTATTTGACTTCTAGAATGTTGAAACTCCCCAAATTGGTTCATGCTCTGTCTGATACTATTGCATACTAACTAGCAGATATTGATAGTTTCCAATATATTATTCTTACTGCATGGTTTCTCTTCATACAAAATGCTTAAAGAACAAAGATTTTATCTTGCAGATGGGTCAAAATAGCAAGAAAAAATTTGATATTCTTCTTGTACTCATTTTTCTGAATAGCAGAAGTCAGCCTGCAGTCATTTCCGTCATGTAACAAAGGCTTCTGAGACAATGTTACTTAATGCTTAAGATTGTGTTAAATATTTCAGGGCTCTTTATCATATGCAGTAGAACCCACTCCCTCACAGCACTGCTGGAAATGATAAATCCATTTCTATTAGCATTTCCATTATGACATTGTCTGAGAATTTTGATAGCCTGACTTAGTTGCAAAGATTTCTGAACAGTTGTTGATAAACACATTGATAGACAATATAAAAAAATATAACAGGAATCTGAATAAAAAAGGAAAGATGAGGACTTCTTTCCTCTGGATTTCTGCTGAAATTTGAAAAGGAATAAACGTTTTGCTGACTGCTGTCCCTAAGCAAATAAACATTTATCCCAGTACGGAAGCTTTGTATTAAGTATATGGAATAGAAACAGGGAGGTTGATTCTTGCATATTTGGTGCAGAATCACTGACCTTCTGGGACTGCAATGTAGAAGTGTGCAGCAACTCATCTCCTGACACAATTTCAGTAAGACGTGCTACAGCAAAGGGAATGGAGTCCAAGATCACCACTACGCTGAGCCAGGGAGCTGAATCAGCATCTAGTTAACCTCTGCTCAGTTACCAGACTGGAGTCTTTTTATCAAGACTGTAAATAGTGGAACCAGAAACTCTTGCAAAGGCAGGAGTGCATCCCTTTCTCCCTATCTCTTTTTCCCCCAAGATATTATGGATACTTTTTTGTTGTTGGTGGTGGTTAAGCAGTGAGAAAGAGGTGATTAAAAGAGTGAGGAAAGTGCCTTCTTACATGCAGTACAGCAGTGGCTGGAGCAGTTCCTTGGCCGGAGGAGATTTCTACTCCTTTCTTCCTGGCAAGCTTTCTAAAGGCCAGGGTTGTATTACACCAGGCGGCACTGGCTGTGTTATGGAGATGGACCTAAAGCCACTGAGAGAAGGCAGGGTTACCTGCCTTTCCTCTCCCCTCCAGCTGCTCTCCGTTTGAGGCTATGCAACGTGCAAGCATGAACTGCCTGCCCTGGCTGGAGGAAGGCAGCAGCCTCCTACAAACAGCGCTGCAGGCTGAGCACTGTGCAGTGGAGGGAGGAGACTGAGCCCTCTTAGGCTGTGGAGGACAGGGAAGGGCCAAATGCCAGAGCAGTAATGGACAGAATGAAGGGAGTTTGCTATTGGCATCTACCTTTTACAAGAAAGTGGTCACCAGCAATGCAGTTTGCATGGTGTGGAGGCACGGTGTGGAGGTCCTCTGGAGCCAGAGATGGTGGGAAGCTTGGGTCTGTGGATGTGAGAGCTGCTGTTGCATAGGGCAGCGAGTGATAAGCATGCAGTCACGTCTGACTGGTGCACATCTGGCTTGGTCTGCAACCACAGCTCGCTGTGCCTTTTGGACATCAAAGCAGTTCCTGAATTTGATTTCTTTATGGCTGGGCAGTGACTGATTAGGGGGTAGGAACAGGGATAACCTTCAGGATGATACTCCTGGCCCTCAGCACTTTGTCCTGGCCACTTGCAGATGTAGTGCTGTGACCCTCTCTGCTGCCTCACCAAGTGCTGTGCTGGACCTAGGCCAAACGGCTCTCCCTTGGACAGCTTTTATTTCTTCACAGTAAAAGCTAGTTGAAGGGTTAGTTTCTTTTGACTGTAAAATAATATAAGCAGCTACTGTGTGAGAGTTATTTATGTATTCCAATGTATCCTGATCTACTTACTGGCAGAGCGTACTGCTGCTTGCTTTCACTGATACGGTTACAGAAGTAGGGCACTCCAGAAGTGTGAAACAGTGCTTGCAAGCTTTTGCTAGCAGCCAAATTGTATTCCAAAATATTTTTTCTTCTATTTCTTATGACTGCTGTTTTTCTGTTTAAATCATACAATGTTTCACTGAGACTTTAAAAAATAAGTTGACTGTGGTGGATGCACTGAGGCAATAGGCAAAAAATTTCTTAATCCACCTCATACTACAACAGTGGCTTTCCAGGAAATCTGTCTTGAACCTCTTGCAGATGACCTTCCCCCACTGAGTCTGAGAGACCTAAGGGGACATTCGGAAAGTCAGTGATAGAAGAAATTTTTAGAATTAAAACACCAAACCAGTCAAAGAATCCTTCCACTTTAATTTAAGCAAAGGTAAATTAGGTTATTTATATGACACATACTTTGTATTTGTGTCTCAGGTTGCTGCATCTCATACTGGACTAGATATAGAATTGAGCATGCTCGTTCCAGCCCATGTCTTCTACTGTGCGGGTTTTCTGCAAAATCGAGACTTCTGACTACAAGTGCTAAACACAGATTTTCACTATAAATTTTTATTCTTCCACAGTTTTTATTATCAAAATAGTGGCATTAGTTACTCTTCAGATAGGTGCCAAGAAAAGCAAACTCATTTACCATTTCATCTTTTGGCAATCCTCGTGACTTATGTTTTACAGGGCGTCTGCCATTGTAGTTATCTCAAACCTCTTGCAGCTCTTTGCCAGTAGTGGAAAATATTATGTAATAAAAATAAATTAAGACAGTTGATAATTTAAATGTTTAGAACTGGAAATTAGTCCAGATTGTGGTATGAGTCTGAATAGCCTGATTGCTCTATGGCAAGTACAGAATTAAAAACCAACTCCCCCCGCCCTCACCCCCCAAAAAAACCCCAAACAACAAACCAACCCAAAACACAAACAACCCAACAATAAACAAATCCTGCAACAAATAATCCTCCTGTCCTCAGAGGATGGTATTTTGAGCTAGCTTTACACCCTGTTGTGCTCCCATCTAAGGTGCAGAGAGGGGAGCACTTTTAAGGACAAATGAAGCAGGTAGACCTAGTCCAGTGCCACCTGGGCAAAGGTGGCTAACTAGAATGTAACATGAGTGTAACTATCAGGCTAAGAAAATGCTTCACCCCATTGATTCATCAGTTGTGAGTCTGCATCTGGAGTACTAGGTCCAGTTTTGGATTCCCAGTGTAAGGAAGTTGTTTATGTGGTGGAATGAGTCTGCAAGATGGCACTGAACTGAATAGAGTATCTAATGTACAAGAGGAAATAGGGAGAGATGGGTTTGTTCAGTCATAAGAAAACTGAACAGGGATCTTATTGCTGTTGTCAGCTACCTAGTGAAAAGCTATAGAGCAAATGGGCTGAACCCTTCCTTGAGGTGCACTGTTAACAGAAAGAATGTCATGAGGTGCAACAAAAGAAAATCCAATTAGATAGTCAATATTTTTTCACCATGAGAGTGATAAGTGTAGGAACATGTCTCTCAGAGAGGCTCCACGTGGAAACTCCCTCCTTGGAGATACTTAAAACTCAATAGACAAGTCTCTGATGAAACTGATCTAACTGGAACTGATATGAATCAGGGGTTGGAGTAGATGCTCTCCAGAGGTCCCTTCTGATTCTATGAACAGAGTTATTACAACTATTGTCTAAAAAAAAGATGCACTAGATGCTTTGACAGGCTAACATTTGTGAACATTTCTGAATAGCGCTAAGTAGCTAAGTGTTACCTAAAATCAGTAAGGAAAAATCATCACAAGTGCCGAACCCTGGGGCTCTACTCTGAAGACAACTGGATTTCTACCTTTCAGATGTTCTAGTGTTCTTTCTGTACATACTCAAACATGTATGTGGTCATACAACCTCAGTGAGACAACCAACAATTCTAAAGTCGCACGTGAATGCCCCGGCATACAAGTCAGACTAGTTTCAGCAGTGCAGATTTTTCTGCTAGGGGAATTAGAACTGCCTCAGAAGTTAGGGTTGCACTGATTATTGATTACATGGGGAACTGCATAATTACTTCACCACAGAACACGATTCGTTTGATGTTAGTGGTTGAATACTGCTACAGAAGCATAAAAAAGGATGCGTTTAATATATGTGTTATAACTTCTGGGTTTATTGAAACCCTAGCATTTTTTTGTGGCACTGAAGCTGTATGTACACACACATCATTGTAAATAAAGTAGTTTATTTTGAATACTGTTGTACATATATAGATATATTCATAAGGAGGCTTTTAAAAATTAAAACATAAAAAAGAAGCAGATGAGAGGTAGAAGCAGGGATGAGTGACCTGGGAGGAATATAGAGACACTGTCCAAACACGCATGGGGACAGGCTTAGGAAAGCCAAAGCCCACCTGGAGTTGAATCTGACAAGGGATGGGAAGGGCAACAAGAAAGGCTTCTACAGGTTTATCAGCAGAAGGAATATCAGAGAAAATATGGCACTGCTGCTGAATGGGGACATGGTGACAAAGGATATGGAAAGGGCTGAGGTACTCAAGGTCTTCCTTGCCTTTGGGAATCCCACATCCCTGAGATTGGTGGGGAAGTCTGGAGAAAGAAAGACTTACCCTCAGTGGAAAGGGATCAGATTAGAGAACATCTAAGCAGACTGAGTGTATATAATTCTGATGGACTCACTAGTGCTGACGGAGCTGGCCAATGTCATCAAGAGGCCACTTGATTATATTTGAAAGGTTGCAGTTAGTGGGAGAGGTTTCTGAGGACTGGAAGAGAGCAAACATCAGCCTTCTATGATGAGAAGACTGGTTTGTTGGATGAAGGGAGTGTAGTGGATACTGTTTGTTTTGGCCTTAGCAAGGCTTTTCAATACATTACATCCTCCTAGACAACCTGTAGCACAGACCAGATAAGTGGACACTGCAGTGCATTGAAAAGTGGCTGAACTTCAGGATTTAAGGCGTTGTGAACAGTGGCATGAAGTCCAGCTGCAAACCAGTCACTTGTGGTATGTCCCAGGGTTGATGGTGGGTCCTGTACTGTTTAATATCTTCATTAATGACTTGGATGACAGGTCAGAATGCACCCTCAACAAGTATGGAAGTGATACAAAACTGGGAGGAGTGGTTGATAGACCAGATGGATGTGCTCTCATTCAGATGGAGCTCAACAGGCTGGAAAAATGGGCCAATAGGAATGTCATGAAGTTCCACAAAAGGAGATGCCAAGTCCTGCACTTGAAGAGGAATAACCACAGGCATCAATAGATGTTGGGGACCAAATGGATGGGAAGCACCTTTGAAGAAAAAGACCTACGGGCCCTGGTCAACAAATTGAATGTGAACCAGCAATGTGTTCCAGTGGCAAAGGTGGCCAACAGCCTCCTGGACTGCATTAGGAAGCGCATTGCCACCAGGTTGAGGGAGATGATTCTTCCTTTCTGTGGTAATGAACAAAGACAAGACAAGAATGTAATGAAAAAAATTATTTACTACCAAGAGGCCTGATTGCACACTGAAGAGGCAGCTTCCACACTGTAGACTTTCATAAATTAATTTATGAAATACTAATTGCAAATCTTGTTCTGTTCCAGGAGGATCTGGGTTTAGGTAATTTAGAAATGCTGAGCTTTTAGGCACCTGGCTGCTGATGTCCAGACCCTAGAGCGAAGGTTCTGTGCTCAGGCTCCTAAGACAGTGCTTTGGGATGTACAATAAATTGGTCCTAGAGGTGGATACTCTGAGTAAACGGGCCACATAGGTTTGAATAAAGGGGAAATACAGAAGAACAGGATGTCACTGATGTTCCACCACTTTTGAGAGCTTAGGTACCTGCTTGCAGCCCTGATTCAAGCCCGTTCAAAAACTGCTGTATGACACTCCTACAGTTCAGCTTTCAGGAGTTGATTAGAAGTTACCATTGTCTGTAAATGGTGGCAGTACTGCCTCTTATACAAGTTCTAAGGTTAGAGCACCTTACTCAGATTTGAGAAACTGTTTCAGCCTCCTCAGTTTATCTTATAAGATGTCATATAAGCATTGGATAAAAAGAAATACAAACTCAAAAAAATATTAAAAACAAATTAAAAAATATGATGTCAAATTCTTTAACTTTTCGTTTTTGTTTTTGTCACCCTTGAAGTGATTTTGAGGTCCTCTATAAAATGAACAATAATTTAAGTCACGCGTTGCCCCTCCTTCTTGGCTTTGTGCATTACCTTTCAAAAAAAGTCTCATTTTCTGCTAGACTTGCTCAGATTACAGCTCTAATTATGATACCTGTTAATCTGTGATAATTCAGTTGACACTATATGCATGCTGAGGTATCCTCACAGCCTTAGACATCTTGTTACACATACTAAATATGCTATTAAATGTTGCCCTTTTAAAATATGTATTTAGTTATGAGTTAGCAATTAAATATTTCTGATGCATGATTATAACAATGCCCCCATCAAATAAAGAGACTGAAGTGTCATTTATAAAACACATGGATTAACAATGTTTTTCCATATTTGCTTTGATTATAATAAATCTCTTGGCAGTCAGCAAGTTTGAACTTGCTTGTTGGCATTTTGTTTCCTTATTTGAAGGGAAAGGATAATTATGTGTGTGGTTTTTTAGTGTCTCAGCTGTTGCAGAATTAAGTGACCATCTGAAAACTTAGCTGGAAGGAAGATTACTGTATTTATTCTTACTTACTATGCATTGTGTAGTTACTGTAGTATATGATATAAATATTTATATATCCTGCTTTATACCTGGCTCTTTATAATGGCAGAAATCTCTCTTAATCAGGTGCTTTGGTTGCCATATGACTCTTGTTTCTTACCTTCCGCTTGTTGTCTGTCAGCTTCAAGAATGCTTTAAGTTTCCCCAGTGTATTTCAGTCTGTAAAGATATAATATGTGTAAACATCATGAATCACGTATATTTGACCTGATTTTGTATAAATGTGTTCAGAATATCATGTTTTCACACAGTATTTGCAAGCTTCAGCAGCAGTTATAGCAGATAGCCCAGAGAGTACTCTGAGAATTAGTAGATTTCAGGAACTTCTTTCACTGGAAATCTCCCAACATCATATGATTCACAGTAAAGATTTGCTATAGGAACTGCTGAAAACTTCTCTTTTAACTCTGATTTTCTTTTGCCTTTGGATAGTGATACTAGGAATCACCAGATGACTTTGCTAGAGGTAGTCATTGGCTACAAAAAATTAACGTGCAGTTACACCTCAGAAGACATTAGAGTATGTGATACAAGACAGATTTTTCATTCTACCTCTGTATACTCTGAGAGTATACAGTTTAAAATAACTTACAGCTCTAGATATCTTTGACAATCTATTTCAGTATAAAAAACTACAAACAGACAGCTCCCACATCTCTAGCCCATGCACTCTGTCATTACAGCAGACTAAATCCTAGTCATTTAAACTGTCTTAGTGTCATCACAGAATTTTTTTTTTAATGAAAATGAAGCCAAACCATGAGATTAACTAATAAAAGGAAAATAGCACATACTATAGTGTCCCCAGGCGGAAACTATTTCAGGAAGTGAAAGTTACTTGTGTAAAGTTGGACGTAACGTTATTGTGGAATCTCAGATTTGGGCCTTTTTCGACAGTATCAGTTTAAAAATGAGTAAGTTATGTTTATTTATGAGCATAACTGAACTTCCCTGCATATTTTTCAGTGTATTTCTTTTTGCAGATGTCACTCTGTCATGAAGATTTTTGTTTCAGAAACATAAATCATGCAAATGATAACGCCAGAGCTCAGCTTCAATCCATAGTGAGTGTGACTTTCTACGATGCATTTAAAGATGCCTGACAAAAATGTTTGTGTTTTGTGAATTGTGAGAATGCAGTACTACTGTAAACAAAGCATTAAACTAAATGGATTCCAAAACCTAAAGATAAGGCATTATTTGAAGTGTGCCACAGTTACCAAATTGCAGCTGGGGCTTTGCTATTGTCAGTAGGAAAAAATACCATAGGATTCAAAAACATTCAATTTAGAGTCAAATATTGTTGTCTGTCTTTATATAACATGGATGTTGGAATGGAGAATTCTGAAGGGATTATAGTGATTGAAGTGTATGTCTTTTCACGCCCTGCAAGCGCTGGAACAATTCATTGTGTATAACCCGAAGTCATATCCAAGGCAAAGTTGCTCTCATGTACTTACATTATTTGGTAGTTATGTAACTGCATAGGGATTTTGAATACTCGTTCTTGCAGATTTTTTTGGGTCCTAGCTAAAACAACGGGACCTTCCAACTGAACTAATCCTGTTAGTGATATTTATTACGAATATTAATAACTTGGGAGAGAAAAAAATACATAAATTTGCTCAGACTGTACATCAAACACAGCTTAGTATTTGGTGACAGTCCAGAAGCATGGTTCTGTAAAACCATCATGTGTGTCAGTAAAGTATTTTGCAGCAGGAAGAACTGCTGTGCCCGTGTCCTGAGCCATCAGAGCCCTGTGACAATGGCAGCAAGTACCACAGAACCGAACGAGGGCAAAGGAGATGTCTGCTGCAGGGCAGTGCAGGAGATGAGGTTTTTCTCTTTACCAAGGAGCTCAGGGCAGTTAAGGTGCCGTTCTGAAAGGCTGGAAGAGAGGCTTTAAAAGTCTGCAGGCTGAACGTGAGTTTCTGTGAAGATCACTGTAGTTGCTGTGCTTTGTGCTGAACACACTCTGCCCAGCATGATTAAAGAGTCTCCTCAGACTGGACCCTCTCAGGACATACAGGCTGGGCAACTCTGACCGTGGATAGTGTCTTCTAGCCCTCAGAACTAAGCTGTTTGGCTTTCCTGTGCAGCAGCAGTTGTGGACTTGCTCTGAAATACCATTCAGATGGTGAAAAAGCATATGGCAACAAGCCTGGCAGCAGTTTGAGGACTGCACTTTTTGGTTTAAGGTCTGGACTTTTTTCTGGGCCCTAGTGTAGGTATCTTCTTATTTGTGAGCTTCAAATGCTACTGTCAGGCGTGGTATTGGAAATCATAACCCAAGGACAGATAGAATAGCTGTGATGTGAGGCACCTGGAAGTTGGCTTCAGTGTTGGGCAAATTATGTATTTTTTTAAAAGCCACTCTGCTGTAGTATATGCACTGGGGTAAGCCCTGAAGAAATTTACTCCATTATGTACCACTCAGAAGTTCTGAAGTCAGAATATAGTTCTCTGTCTTTCGCTTTGATGACTGAGTTGTAGTATTATACTTTGAAACATTAAATATCTCTCACTGTGGTGGGTTGAACCCAGCCAGCAGTTAAGGCCCCCCTCCATACCCCACAAGTGGGATGAGGGAGAGAATTGGAAGGGCACAAGGAAGAAACACTCAGGGATCAAGACTGAGACAGTTTAATATGTGAAGAAAAAGAACTCCACAGGTAATGCAAAGGCGATCACCCTCAGCCTCCCACCAGTAGACTGATTTATCACCTGTTATATGAGGGAAACTCCCACCAGAAAAAACCCTCCAGGTGATACCCTCACTGTGCTCCTGGGTCCTGTCAGAACTGAGCCAACTGTTGAGTCTCAAGCTGCTTGGTGCTTACAAGATGGAGGTGATTCTGGACTTTCCCATCAGCAAAACTGTAAGCACTGGTGGAAATTTCATGCTGAAATATAAAATGCCCTTGGGGAATGGGATGCTTTGGGGTTAGGAAGCAACTGAGATATTGAAGGATTTCAGTTCTGGTTTCAAGAGTGAGTTCAGTGAGGTTTAGACTCCAAAATGTTTCTCTTGCTTTGCCTCTGAGTCCCTAACCCCATTATATACTATGTCTGTCTGTGAAAATGCTACTATTTAATGAAAAGCTTTTATGTTATAAGAAGGGAACTGAAAATCCAAAATTATTCACTGAAGAATTTTAAAGCCTTACTAATTCTGAGGTTAAAATCCATTTCTGATCAGGCATGTTATTAAGTGTCTGTTGTGGAGTACTGACAAGGTACTAAAGATTACCTTTTAAATTACTGCATTTTAACCTATGAATACAGTTAACACCTGGGGACTTCTTCACTTTCTGTGAGAATGAAAAAGCCTGCCAATGGAATTATTTGTATTATGAGGTACACTGTGCAGAATTAATGCTTTCAATTTAATGAGAATACATGTATAAAAAAGAATGTGTAAGTTAATTTCTTGCAGCATGGTTGAAGCTGAAACAATGCCATTGTACTCCTGGAAGCTTTTCTCTTTCTCCTTTTCCCGTGCAAAGGCTGATGACCAGGCCTTGCATTTTTGGTCATTTCCCACACAAGCTCTGATCCTGCAGGAGAACATACCCTGCTGCTAATTACAATACACATATTAGGTGTTAAGGATGCATAAGTTGTCAGCTTCCTAAGGAAAGACAGTTTCTTCCAAGCTCAGATCCAACCTCAGATATCTTTATTTTAATTCTGATTTCAAAAAAAGAGTATAGGAACTGTAAAGATACTCATCCTTTGTACAGAAATTAAGCTTGATTCTTATTTAAGACTGCTGTAAGCATATGTAAGTAAAGGTTGTACTGTGGTATATATGCAAAAGGGGCTTGAAATTTGGTACTTCAATTATTAAGATGAGTGTATTTTTCTAGTTCATAGGAATTGTGTTTGTTTTTGTTTGTTTGTTTGTTGGTTGGTTTTTTTTTTAAGTGAAATCTTGGTTTCAATCCAAACTCATCTTTAGGTCATTTCTACCCACCCACTCACACAAACTGAAAACTCTGACAGTCTCACCAGGGAATTTACTGTTTCAAAACTAAAATGTCCCACAGCAGCTTAGCTAAATATCAGCAAATGAAAATAAAACAAATACATTTAACTGATTTAGCTGCCTGTGAGTCTCTAGTTTGGAAACTCTAATGGCTGGGGTGTAGTGCAGAATATGACTGGACCCAGTAGATATGAGATTCAGAAATCCCCTGAGACCCTGTAGAGTGCATCATAAAATTCACCTCTACTGGCTGAAAAGAAGTACATCTGGTTCAATGAAACAGGATTTTCTAGTGAAACTTTTGTTTCATTTGCAGTTTCACCATACTTTTTTTTATACCTAAATGTGTCATGTGTATACTTAATGATCTTACAGAACTGTACAAGAATTCTTAAAACAAAACACCCCCAACACCACCCCTCCCACCCCCCAAAATTAAATAAGAAAACATAGGCAAATGGTAAAAGATGTTTGTGGGTTTTTGCGTGACTACATAGTAAAAAAGTTATTTCAATGACCTTTACTAAAGTATGTAGGGAGATAAGGTGTACCTAAGTGCACCTATGTTGCGGGTTGACTCCAGCCAGCAGCTAAGAATCCACAGAGCCATTCGCTGCTCCCTACCACACCTCCCCAGCAGAACAGTGGAGAGAATAGGAATTGCAAAAGTGAGAAAACCTGTGGGTTGTGATAAAGACAGTTTAATAAAGCAAAGGAAAGGATGGAAAAAACCCCAAGTGATGCAAAGGCAGCCACTCACCACCTCCCATAAATTGAGCAATGCCCTGCCGGTCTCGGAGCAATGGCCACCTTGGAAGCCTGCCCCTCCTTCACCCTCTACCCCCAGTTTTTATTGTTGAGGATGATGTTACATGGTATGGAATATCCGTTTGGCCAAATCAGGTGAGCTGTCCTGGCTGTACCCCCTTCCAACTTCTTGCTCATTCCAGTCTACTTGCTGGTGAAATTTTTCACATACATAAAGCTGATGCTTTGGAGCTGTTATTACATTTACTTTTCTTACTTCTGAGGGTAAATGCAATTAAATTAAAGTATGCTGGATTTTTGGCTCCCAAACATGAAAAGCAGAAATGTGGCAATATGCTCTGAAAGGGAGGATCGATCTCTGCTTGCACCAGGGTGTCTGTGGAATTTAATCTCGTGTCTTTGTCAGTTGCATCTTTTTGTTCTGACTGCTCTCAGAAAAAAACATTTTGACCTTTTATATCTGTCAGTGTTTTTATAGATTTTGAATGATGTGTTCTGAAGAAAGTTGTTTCTCTAAATATCCTTGATGTTTCTTGAAACCACAACAAAAACACCCAATGTGTTGCCTAAAATTTCCTTAGTCACAGGAATTAAAAAGTGTTATTTTTAATATATATTTTAAGTCTATTCATGCACATTGCTACGTTATGCATGCTTATCATTGTACAACTTTAGTGATGATTCTTTCCTATCAACATTGAGACCTTATTTCCATTTACCATATAAATACTCAGATAGCAAAGCACCACACTAGATCTCAGTGCTCTGAGAAACACAGACAGAGCAAGCCCAAAGCTTGTCATGGGTGCTGATGGTGCAGATCTGTAACAGTTCTAAGTACAGAAGAGAAAGGAAATTAATTCCAATACTCAGTGTATTACAGCCATTGTAAAATAACTTCTGTCAGTCAGGTCACTGGAGATATGGTTAGTATCACAGAATCATAGAAGGGGTTGAGTTGGAAGGGACCTTAAAGATCATCTAGTTCCAGCTCCCCTGTCATGGGCAGGGACACCTTTCACTAGACCAGGCTGCACAAAGCCCCATCCAGCCTGGCCTTGAACACTGCCAGTGATGGGGCATCCACAACTTCTCTGGGCAACCTGTTCCAGTGTCTCACCGTCCTCAGAGTAAAGAATTTCTTCCTAATATCTAATCTAAATTTACCCTCTTTTAGTTTAAAACCATTACCCCTTATCCTATTGCTACAGGTCCTACTAAAAAGGCTGTCCCCATAGTATAGTTAGTATCTCTAAAATTTAGTTTAAGAAATATATTCCTGCAACTTCTTCCCCCCAAATATTGCTGCTTTTTAGAAATAAGCTAGCTAATTATTCATCCCTCCATCTGTATTTCATTTGGCAGTTTATAATAGAAGCTTTGCTTATTCTGCATATTTTCATTGTAATTTTGAATGGTTAGCTGTCACACTGGCATTTTTAATTGTGGATGCTGTTTATATGTTTGTGTGTTCTGATGGCTAGTAGAAGATTGCCTGGTTTTTGAGGTGACATGGCTGTACTCCAGTAGTGACTGTTGTGTACGGCATGTGTTGCAAAGGGCATTGGGAGGAGAGTTCTCTTCAGCAGTATGATCTTTTGTGGACTACACCCTATCATATTATGCCAACCTAGTTTAGTTTTTAGGCTACAGTGCTTGGTATGCTGTGTTGAGGCTATGGGCTGACCTGCTGGAAGGCAGCTCTGCAGAGAGGGACCTGGGAGTTCTGGTGGACAGCAAGTTGCCCATGAGCCAGCAGTGAGCCCCTGTGGGCCATGAAGGCCAATGGCATCCTGGGGGGCGTTAGGAGGAGCATGGCCAGCAGGTCGAGGGAGGTGATCCTGCCCCTCTGCTCTGCCCTGGTGAGGCCACACCTGGAGTGCTGTGTCCAGTGCTGGGCTCCCCAGCTCAAGAGAGACAGGGAACTACTGGAGAGGGTCCAGCAGAGGGCTATGAGGGTGATGAGGGGGCTGGAGCATCTCCCTGATGAGCAAAGGCTGAGAGAGCTGGGCCTGTTTAGCCTGGAGAAGAGAAGACAGAGAGGGGATCTTATCAATGTATACAAATACCTTAAGGGTGAGTGTCAAGGTGATGGGGCCAGGCTCTTTTCAGTAGTGCCAAGCAACAGAACAAGGGGCAACGGGCACAAACTGCAACACAAGAAGTTCCATCTGAGTATGAGGAAAAACTGAGGAAAAAGCATTTTTAAAATCTTATAGCTGTAGATAATAGGCTAGCAACCACTGACAATTAAAACAATTTTAAACCAATGCAGTTGCTCAGATTTACTTTCTGTGTCCCTGAAAAAACTTCGTGCTCTCCATTCTCACAAGCAAAAAACATCTTATATAAAAAATAATGGAATGATGTGAAGAATATCAGTTGTCTCACATCTCCCATTAATGCATTTGTGTACTGAAAAGAAGGACCAGTGTAACATTTTTAGATCACTTTTTTCTGACATAAAGCTGGAAGTTTTTCTTCATTTGTCCATCTTCTAGGTAAGGCAACAGTGTACATTGAAGACAAAATTCAATTTTACATTAGCTGACAGCCATTACACTTCTGAAGATACCTAAGTATCTTCATTTTGTTGCCTATTCATTACAGTAAAATTTTAATCAGAGCTCTAGACAAGCTAATTTAATGTGGCATCTCTGATTCTTTTGGCTTAAAGGCTTAATGTGATGTGAACCTGATGCCAATATTGAAGATAGCAAAGCACGTGCATATGAAGTGTTGTGAGAACTACAGTGAAAATTAACTAAGTTTTTAGGGTGGCAGTGGATAAAAGAGAGGCTTTCAAACGTAAAATGACTTCTTTCCTCAGTGACTCAGAAGTAATTTGAGATTAAATTTTCCCCTATGCTGCTTACACTTCCAGGAAACTAAAGTTTACCAGTTAAATTCTAATGAAGTGATTTATTTGTAGCTGACATAAGCTCCTCAGAGAAACAATGAGCCATGATTTCCATTTCACATCTACTGTATGACTTACCAGCTATTTAGGATCCTTCTCGGTTGCTTGGATGACTTAGAGGTTCCCAGTAGGTCAGCCAGCACTGACGCACCAAATACAATATCAACATCACTGTTAAACACAGGAAGAAGTGTCAATTGTCAAAGAAAGGAAGATGCATTGGCCATAGCACAAACAAGCACACAAAAAAACCATGTCCATCATTATTTGGAATATTTACAAGTATAGCCAATGGACCAGACAGACTAATATAAACCTGCAAAAGTCAGAAAATAAAAAAAAAAAAGGTTGGAAGAAAGAATGAAGGAGTGAGTGAGACAAAACCCCAGGTGTCAATAGGGCAGTTCTCCACAGAATTATTTACTACAGATGGGTTTTCTCTTCATCATCCACTGGAAGTATTACAGCGCTTTGAACACAGAAACAATCAGCAATATAAGCCTTACTTATCTGTACAACGGGGGGAGGGGGCAGGGAACTGAAGAACGCACAAAGGACCAAAAGTAATCCCTCTCCCCACCATACTCATCACACTAAGTTAACCTGAAAACACTACTATTCCCTTCTTGAACAAGCTTGTAAGCAGATATCTGTGTGACAGGCAAGGATCACATGCCAATGTTTCCTCAGCTGGTTAAACCACAAGCTCTTGGCGCGGCTATATTGGAGCTGGTAACCTTTTCAGCTGCTAAAACAGATCTGTGTTCCTATTTTAAGGTGCAGAGCTCCTTGCTCTGCAATGCTCATCTGAATTTATTTTGATACCTAGCCTGATTTATGTGCTCCCTACCTCAGGAAGCAGCTGTGGACTTTGTGACTGGAAAGTGCATCAGTCAGATGTCCTCTGCAAGAGTCAAAGCTTTGTCAGGCTCTTTCAAAAGCCACAACCTAAACCAGTTAGTGATTTTATGAAGAGAAAAACATGCCATCACCATCTCCCCTCCTTTGTTGGAGCAGAATGTCCTGCTTCAGAAAACCACCGATTTCACTCAATCACTCCCAAGTTTTGTTCTCATTCATTCTTATGGGTTCCTGCAAACACTGTAATGTTGTTTCCACATCAGCGTTAGCAACGAGGACCACTGACAGTGTGCCGATTAATCAGCTCTTGCTCCCCTTCCTGTTACTCTGATCACACCTCTATTTTTTTTCCCAGCTCTGACACTATCAGTGGCCCCACAAGAATCAGCAAAATGTATCTGTATAATTTGTTTCCTAACAGCAAAATGTAATTCAGAGTGCTGTTTACTCTTCTGCTAGACTTCTGCTGCTTTTCAATTACAAATTGCATGAAAAGCAGAGTAAAAAGCTGTGTTGCTTTAAACCACAAATGTGAATCTATGGCAAATGCCAACTTCACTAGCACCTCTTAGACTCTGATACTCCAGTTACTCTGAGCCGCCCAAGGGGCCGGTCCTCCTGTATCCAAGCCTTCCTGCAGCCCGTGACAGCCAGTCTGGCAGAAAGGCAGGAGGAAGAGCTGAGAGGGAAGCAGCATAAAGTACTAACACTAAGTTTATGGACTGTTACTATCTAATGGTATTTTCTCTCAACAGAACTTACACCACTATTTGAATTTGATTTTGGGTTTGGAAAAGGGTATTTCATATTTTAAAGGGGGAAAAAAAATCCTCTTGTCAGAATTCCTTGCAGTGGAGAATTAAGTGAAGGACACAGCAGCACTGTTTGATTTGGTTTGCACTCTGTTGTTAATGTGATGTACGGACAAACACCATTGGAAAAAAATGCTTTCGGTTTTTCTCAGTCAAAATATTTTGAACTGAAGGAATGTGAAAATATTCAGCGAGACCTTCTTACCTTTACCATAGGACCTCTATAGCTGAGACAAGATTACATTTTACAAACATCAGGTGGAAATCCTGATTATGACTACTATTTGTAGTGTGCTATCATCAGAAGCAAATATTTGGAGATACAAGGCCTTTTGTTGACTTAACACTCTTGAGGGATGCTATGGAATAGTTTAGGTGTTTACTTTAGGAGGCTGAATAAAGGTCAAATGAATCCTTAGGAAAAAATCTCTAGTACGATATCCTACTTATACGTTCCCTGTGAAGTGTTTAAGAATCTGGGATTTTTACCTAACATAATTCTAGGTTATTTCTCTGTAATATATTATACATTACACATATGATGGAGTTATATATCATATATTGTACAGATATTATAGAGCAATATCATATATTATATCTATCTAAGCACTAATATAACTCTAGGCAGTGACTTTTCTGAGGAAGGCTAAGTCAAGTATTTCTCCTGCAATAATGCTATTAAGGATAAGGTTATTGCAGATTAGTGTTTGGTGTACAGTGATTCATACAAAAAATATCCTTTACAAGTCTGTCCTCATCTTAATGTATTAATATTGTTTACACTATTACACTGAGATAATGCTTTGCAAGTCTAGGCTGGTCATAAAGCAATTTTGCCTATACACTTTTGTTCCCACCCCCATTCCCATTAGAAAGTACTCTGGCAGGAAGAAGCTGGTTTGCTTTATACCAAAGCTGGGGCTTTCCTGAAAGTAAAAAGCAATAACACTTTATAAGTAACAGGTGACTTAACATAAAGTTAAGTATTTCATTGAAACTATTAGTAAGGAAAAGTGAATGATAAACTATGGAGGAGTTTCTTTTCTATTTTCGCAGTAGTCCAGCATTTGCTATATTGTCCCAGAAGACTGAAACTATGTATTCTGGCAGTGTGTTATATTATCAAACTATGCAATGTTTTGAGACTTAGACACTGTTTTAAGTATAAAAACCCCCTTCAAATAATCATTGAGGTAGCAGGAAAAAAGACAATTACTTTATATTCCTGTGGTTAGAACACTAGATACTGCTGACTAGTTTCTGCTGCTCTGAAGATTTGGCTGGTTGGACGAAGGAGAACAGCATCCACAGTTGAGAAAAAGAGCAGCCAACCTCAGCTTCCACAACCCTTTGATTAAGGCTCTGTTTAGCAAAGCAGGACCTATGAATTTAAGTAATTTCAGTTCCAGAAGGAAATCAAACAACTTGTCCGTATCCAAAAGGAAGGCTAACACACTGAGCTTTTTGCTTAAAAAGTGTCTCCTTCCTCTGCAAACAAGTGAACCTGATCCCAGCATTTGTGGTATGTTTTCTCTGTCATCATACTGCAACAAGTTTGGCTGCATTTATTAAACAGTTTGGGAATATCTGAAGTCATATATTTTAATGAATTTACTCTTCACGCCTGCCCTCCCCGCCATCACCCTACCCAGAAACTAACTTGCTAAGACTTGATATGTATGGGCATGTCCTAACCAAAACACCTATTCATCTACAAGATGATTTTCATATTAATTTAATTATCACACACCTATTAAAATCCTGTAAAAGATATTTATCTCAAATCCTGTGGCAAGAGTAGGTGATACAGCCGAGTAACCAGGACAATTAACAAGACCCTGCGCTCCACACAAAGCATGAAAGATGAGCAGCTCCTTTACCTACCACTGTTTCAGAACACAACCTACTTGTCTCTTTTAAAAAAAGCACACTGCCTTCTGGTAACGAAATTGTTGTTTAAGCGAAATTTGTATCAAAGTTAACCACTACAGTTTTTGAAAGTATGACTCTAAAGATAGGTGAGCTCTACAATGGTCTTAATTTAACCAGGGCAGGCCCTGGTTTGTGACATTCAGTGAAAGGCACCAGGATCTTTCTTATTGCCACAAGATGCTCTTCAAAAAACATAGATAGCATCAGAGTCCATTTTACCTGCTGAGCCTTCTCCTTTCCCCCAGAGTGACTCTCAGCACCCGTGCTGGCCTTTGGCACTAGTTGTTTTCTGATTAGACTCTTTTCTATCCCCAGTGAAAATTCTAATTAGTTTAAAGCAAAAAACCCAGAATATTAGTCTATAGACAATGCAATATTTTTTGGGGGGTGGGAGGGAAATGGACTTCTCAGAATTACATATTTTACCTTTTTTAAGCTGTCACAAAACCTAACTGTTCATGAGCTGTTAAACCAAAGAATATTTTGACTTAATCGTGGTTCAGATCTCAGTGTTGTCCTGATATGAAAGACAAAAATCTGTCAAAACCTTGTCAAAACTTCACAGTCAGGGGACATTATTTCCTGACCAGCTCTAGGAAGCTTCTCCTTCCATTGAGAAGTTTTCTCTAGGCTCTCAGCCACCTGCCTCTCCTACCCCCATCCATCCCCTGATTCCCTCTCAGTCTTCAAAACTGAATCAACTCCTGAATCAACCATGCTTCAGATCCACACTCCCAGGCAGCTGATCCAACAAGGTCTTGCTAGTACAATGAAATGCATCAGAAATCAGGTAAGATTTCACTAGCCCTTCTCATTTCAACCCTTGCCAATAAACTATTATGATCTTCCAGAGAAAAAAAGTTACTGCAAGATGCTACCTTGGTCTGAAGGTTACTGCATAGCTGGACTTAGAGAAGGCAAGATAAGGAGCTGCAGAAATTCCCAATACTAATACTATTTTAGGAAAACCCAAACATTTTCTGCCAGAAAAGTACCAAAATAATACCTAGCATGTTACATTTAATAAGCATCCATATAACCATGTCCACTGTATATCTTACTGTATTACAGTTTTTATATTTTTCTAACTTTATTTGTGCACAACTGCTTTTAAATGTTCTCTGGCCCTAAATGATTGGTGACCTACCAGGGATTATACATATAAATAGAAATACTGTTGTGAATACAATGGACTGGAATTAAAATCAAATCTTTTCCCTCTCCCGACAGCTTTTCAGTCTGTTTGTGGCTTCTTATCTGAAGAGTTCTGTATAAAACGTAGTGGAAACAAACAGGTCTATCAAGATTTGAAGTTTATCTTGACAGATCTGTTCTTGACTGAGTTTTAAACCAAGCTCCTTGCATGCAAACTGGGTGCATCGTATTTGCATAAAGCAGAGCATGCTTCTGAAATCTTGGAGGAAATCAAGGCTGTCCTCTACATACTAAGACTTTAAATTGTGATTTAGTGATTACTTACTTGGCTCTGGGCTTTTAGCCATGTTATATATTCATGCTTAAGGAGATTAAATGTGGTAGCTAATAGACTGGTCAACAAACATGAGAAGCCTAACCCTATCAGCCTAACAGATCACTTACCAGATTTTCATCCTATGAAAATGTATGAGGAACTGTTACCACAGTAGTGTGACATATTTTTCTTTGATAGTTCCAGCCTCAGTATTACTTTGAATGAATGCGCTATTCCACCTGCACAGCCAGCATGCTCAACTTAAAGCAGGGCTTTTTGTAAACAAGTGGACCTCTAAGCTAATAATTGAAGCATTTATATCCTTTGCTAGAGGTCTCTTGGAGGTCTACATAGTTTCTTCTTCCAGGAAATTAAGTTCATAATTCCTAGAACTAGATTCTAAATTTTTTGGAAAATACTACTTGTGAGTGACTAAGAACTGAGAAAGCAGCTTCTGAGATGAGGATTGAGAAATTCTCAAAAGTGGCTGGGCAGTATACAGCCTAGTGTAAATGTTGCTGGCAGCCCAGGAACACAAATCTCAAGATGTGAACGCCAGATAGGTACATTTATGCTGTATCTCCTGACTAGTTTAGTCATTGTATTCTCATAGCCTGTTTTTTGTCATTAATTCAATCTTCAGCAGGTGTGGGGGGGTTTTTTGTGTTCCACAATAAAGGTGCATGGGACATTATCTAAACAAATTACTGCTATTTGGCTACCTTTTTTACCCTTATGTCACAGCAGTATGGAAGAATAATAATCACAGAGCAATTGGTTTTACATTAGTTCTTTATATATTTGACAAAAAGAAAAAGAACTTTCGTGAAATCACAAGGGAGCAAATTCAATACAAAGCTACTTTTGAAGAGTCCATGGTAGCACATTTGCCATTACTAATCATTTCATATAGGGATTTAACTTCTATCACTCATATGGCGCTGGAGGCAGAGGGCTGCTTTAGAAGGACTGGCCTATAAAAAAAAGCCAGAAGATGGGGAGAGCCAAGGAGTCCATTTCTACTGAAAACCAAATCCCTTTGTTGCATTTGGGCAAAGTCACTCCTAAATTATCTATTATATGGAAACTTGATTAATATTTATACTTTACAAAATACTTTGTAACTTTCCTTTCCAAATAAATTTAGTAGTATCATATTACAGGACAGGCAGTTTGTTATTGATGATCAAATCTCAGAAACTAGGGAGACTTACTTCAAATCTTAAGTTTTGAACATTAAAAATCATTTAACTTGAAAGAACAGAAAGTTATTTTGTTTTCTGAATAGGAACAGGGATAGAGAAGATGAGGATAACAAGTATCTTCAACCTGGCTGGATAAAACAAGTCAGTAGAATTGGTTACTTTGAATATCCAGGCTTTTAAATTTGTACTCATCTTAGTAGCTCTGGGAATTGGAAAACAGGTGCAATGCAACACACACTGCAAGTCTGCCCTAGGCAGAGGATGGGGAGGGACTCCACTCAGACGTACTTTTACACAGCCAGCCAAAGTCACTGCAGAACCAAGAAGCAGTTCTAGGTTTCCACACACGTGTCTCCATTTGTCCTTCCTGCTTCCCTGGTTGCCGAAAGGCAAAAGTGACATTCTTCAGTTACATTGCCATTTTCATTTATGGATGCTGCCAAAATGATTAGAGATGAATCAAAATATTAATAGATGATTTTTACTTCTACATTTCCTTTTGTATGTACATATATAGCTTTAGGCATCCAGAGTTGTGAATGCACTATTTGTAATACGGCCATTAATGAAGCCAATTCTTTCATGCTTAGTGACTTCACAGAATACTACTGGGCTTTCTTGTTTTCCACCCACCAGTACTAGCATTTAATTCCCCCAATGAGTACTTGCTCAGCTGTGACAAATTCAAACTCCACCAGATTAATTCATAATAATGTATGAATGGGGAATGGGAACCAGTGGATTTTGGTTTCATTACTGTAGACCTTTGCTTCATTTTTAACTAACTTAAAAGAAGCATTACAATGTAAAACCTTAATATAGTATTTGCATGCTGATTTTTACTTGCTAACTACTGTGTGACAAATTTCTTAACAACTGTGCCAGCATAAAACCCAGAAAAAGGTGCCATCTGTAGGGACTTCTTTGTGCTACTTCAGTTTCTGCTTCTACCACACACCAAGCAAGCCACCCTATATATTGTATATTCATAATACGGTTCTCCACAACATTCAAAACCACTAGTCTTCTTTCACAACTCCTTTCAGTGTAGGATGGACTTTGCTGTTTTCCTGTAGTTCTCCTGTCAAGCTCAGAAGCTGCTTTGGTACTTGTTCAAGATCTTTGCTTTTCCCTGTGTTCCAAGAAGCTGATCTAGTAACATGCAACCCTTACATTCTACCGAAGCCCAAAGATGTTGAACTTAGGAGACAGCTGAGCTTCCTAAGAAGACATAGCATAGCCTTTAAAGTTTCCCAGGCATTAAAAGCACATCTGTTTTCATGCTTTGGACCTAGTTAATACCAAATCATGCCTAAACCCGATCAGAATCCAGAACTTCAACATTCCTCTCCTTCAGTCCCCTGAGGAGAGCTCTATCAACCAGGCACTCTCAGAGAACACCTATCAACTATTAACAGGACTATCAACAGGATCTGACATCTCAGGAAATGTAATGGCAACCACAACAGTTTTCAGAATTAAAGCTAATTGCACCACTTCCCTCTTTATTCCCTGCCACAATTGCTATAATGTTAAGGGTTGGCATCCTGGAGGGATGTGCTAGGCTCCAATTCTTGTTTTCAATAGGTTTTTTTCAATCCACATGCAGATCATAGAAACACAGAATCATGGAATTGGATTGGGTTGGAAGGGACCTTAAAGATCATCTAGATCCAACCCCCATGCCATGGGCAGGGACACCTTGCGCTCATCCAGGGTGCTCAAAGCCCCATCCAGCCTGGCCTTGAACACTTCCAGGGATGAGGCATCCACAACTTCTTTGGGCAACCTGTTCCAGTGTCTCACCACCCTCACAGTAAAGAATGTTTTCCTAAAACCTAATCCCAGTCTATCCTCATTCAGTTTAAAGCCATTACCCCTTGTTCTATCACTACAGGCCCTTGTAAAGAGTCCCTCTGCAGCTTTAGGCCCCCTTTAGATACCTTTGTGTAAGGCAATACCTTTCAGAAATACATTTACTTTCATCACCGGAAACAGCTGCATACTGGGTGAAGTAGAAAGTAATCATTAGGAGTTTAGCTTTTAAACAGTTTGCTGGGAGTGTTCCTCACAACATTTTCTTAACTAAAGGTTTGATGAATATAGCTGCTTTGAGTTAGAGGTACTGTTTCCAAGTGTCATGGTTTAACTCCAGGAGGCAGCTAAGCTCCACACAGCCAAAACCAGTACATCAAAGTAGGTTATACTGTCTGGGTCCATGTATTTGATATTTTTTTTTTAATATATAATTTGCCATAAAATAATACACAAGATTTCCTAGTCCTCAGACTGTAGACACATACTAAGAGGTGGTCTCAGTCCAATAGAGATTTGTAATAACTGTTTTATGAATGAAGAATTGAGCTTATGAATACATTAGATAAAAAAAAAAGTCTGCCAGAAATAAAAAATTAAACTTGAGTTTTATAAGTACCTAACATCTTACTCACCAAATTATTTTGCTTTTTCCTCATCATCCCTGCTCCTGAAGTTAGTATTTTTTTAACACTTCTGCATTATTATTTTGCTTGTTCTGATTTGTGAAGTAAACCACTGTCAGGTGAGTTACCGCTACCAAAGAGTGCTTCTTTGATGTATATGAGTGTTTTAAATACTGCTGGTATTTGGATGCAGCATTAAAACGTTTTAGAAGTATTCTTGCCTTGAATGTATAGATAATACATACAAAGAACGCTTTTAGAAAGAACCCTTAGACAACAGAGACAAAGAAGCCTGTGTCTTAACAGTGATTCCAGTAATAAAACTGAGCAACTAAATGATGTGGGAATATGGACCATTTGAATTTCAAAGGCAATCTCATGTGTTCAAGCTTTACTAGCACTAACATTGGTCAGCTTTACACTAAGGTATTTGTGCATACATGTAATAGAGAATTTTTTAAGCATACTTATCTATATATATAGTTAATTGTGGAATTAGCATCCTGCTCAATGATTTTCAAGTTCTCCATGAAGTATCTCATTAAATCATGTAAAAGAGCTTGATGATGTGACATTTACAGTGTCGCTTTCTTTGTTTTGAAGTTTAAGACCATGTCACTTAAGATGTGAAAGCAATGGGTTCTCTGTCTTCTTGCTGCTGCCAATGTTTTTTATTTCTGTGACTTTTACAAATGAGGATGGCTACTTGTATGACCTGTTCAGGCATTCTTACAATAAAAATGAAATCCAGAAGAAGTCTTCCAATAAGGAAAGTCAGCAATGAAACAACAAAGGAAAAATTTGGTAAATTAATTAATAGGACATGTTCTAAATAATACATGTGTGATTCAAAATAAAATAACAGAGAAATATCAAGCAAAACCTAATTGCCTTTTAGTTATAAAGGTCAAGAAAAGGCATATATATTTTCCAGATTTCCAGTAACAGCAGAGAGGACTTACAAGGGAAATTCAGAAATACAGAATAATACATACATACCAAAGAGGCAAAACCTAAACTCTTCAAAGTGTATGCACAAACTAAGTAGAAAATAAGATAATTCAATTTGGTTTTCAGATGAAATGTCAAGAATTAGCAGTGGGTAAAGCCAAAGACTACGTAAAGAAGAAAATTCTTTGACTGGTTTGCATTAGAAAAACTGCTTATGTGTTTCTTAACTCATCATGTTCTCTAGTAATAGGAACAAACTGAAGACACATTCTAGAAATCTTGAAGAAAAAAATTACATAGATTGGGTCAACTAAACTCAACTGCAACTTAGTTTTGAGTCTGTTAAGTGTTCGTACTGTTTTGAGTGAGGTTTATTGTTCTCTGTAAAAGCTGGCAGGTGTTTTCACAGATATTCTAGTGGCAAAGCTGACTTAAAGAGTTCCCCTGTGTTTGGAGTGTTTATTCCAGTGGGTGAAGAAGGGCAGGAAGTCACTGCCTCGGAAACTGTACCAGTTCACTGCTCGTGAGCTGTGTTGTAAACCCAGATTAGTTCTCAAATTGTTGTGGTTTTTTTTTTTTTTTTTAAATAAAGTACAATCTTTCTGAAGTCAGAGGGAGACACTGAGATAAAATCTACCTCTAGAGAGCTTGTTTCATGAAGTCAGATTTGGTTCAGAAATCCTGAATTTTGCTGTTACCTGTGAGCTGGGAACTGCAGTGCTTCACTTAACCAAAGAGAAAAGAAGGATTCCCCCTCTCTCTGAGTTAGTCTCCTTTATGACACTGAGTGCAGTTGACACAGAACCACACCCTCAAAAAAAGAATAAACCGAAGTTTGAAAGGCAGAACAGAGACAACTCAGGTGAGCAGCAGTACTTTCTGTGGGAAACCCAAAAGGAAGAAAGACTGGCTTTTCTAAGTGCAAAGAACCCTGCCTCCTACTACTTGCCTTCCTCTTCTGTTGAAAAGCACGGTTTTGCTCATTCCTTTTTAGTTTTCTTTATAAATAAATACATCAGTCTCCCACCAATTCTTCAAATAAGAAGAAATCTGAGATTTCATGTGCTTGGTTATCTACTTGACTGAGAAGAGGCATTTCCAATTATAAACATTATATTCATTAAATTCCTGAACTCCTTCAGGCTGAGCATTTGATTTGATACACAAGTTACACTTGCCAAAAAAATAATAATAAAAAAAAGACAATCAGCAATCCCTACTTATTCTGCTCATGTACTGTATTCTGTAGCTTTGTTTTGTTTTTTTTTACTGGGCTTTAACATTTTATTTTTATTATCTATGTCACAACTGTTTCTGATTACTTACATCATCTGTTCTCAAGAGTGCTGTACTGCTTTTTCTATTTGGATGCTGACGATGAGCAAATAGCATTCAAACTCAGCTAAAGTGTTTCAGAATTTGCTTCTATCAGGATTCAACTTTGAATTGTGAAAGCAATTGTAAAATCATGGTACTAATAGATGCTAAAAATGGAAATGTAAACAAGTATCTAAACAATCAATAGTGCTCTGTCACTACACTCAGAAAATGCTTATTCTCTGGAATGGCCTTTTACCCTTGCGCCTGAAAGGATAAAATACAGCTTTTTTACTTTTTGCTTGTGGACATGTTTATCTCAGATACTAAATCATCCTGATCTTTTCATACCTATATCTCTGAAAAAAAATTTATAAAATATAGTGGCTACAGTTTGTACCATGAATAGACCTGACAGTCAAGCACAGAGGAAAAGAGTTAAAATGCTTTGGTGATACTTCCAGAGCTGCAGTTTCCAGACCGCTTTATCTTTTTCAAGTGCACAAATGGTACTGAGGTACTATTTTTGAGGACACAACTGTCTGCATATTTTCTTTACCAGAAAAGAAGACCAGGGTAGGGTTAGGGGGCAGGGGGAGGAGATGTCACATGGATTGATTGTCTCAGACAAGAAGGTGGTAGTCTGGTGTGCCAAATCTGGCTGTGGATAGCTCTGGTCAGTGACTGGTAAGGATACTTCTGCACACGTCGTTGGTACTAGATGAAAAAAATCATTCAAGAATGTATCTGCCTTTATAATTACTGCAATATTGTTTCTTAGATGAATGGTGTTTTTTGCTTAGGTATTTAAATAAGCAAGTAAATACATTCTTTAGATTAGAATCATTTATACAGTAATATATTTGGAACTACCCGGAAACTATAATTGCCTCGGCCTTGATACAAGAACAGGACTTAGATTCACACCATGTCCGTAGAAAAGTCCAGCAGCAGATGCTGAAACACAAAGTGTCCCAAGGTCCCAGCACAGGAGTTATTTACCAGACTGTAAATCTAAACTGGAGTTTAGCTGTGAAGAATTAAGGAATAGAGCATGAATCTGAGGCCTCGCAGATGGGAAGAGGTAATGGGGCGAGCGTGAGCAACATCCCCATGTGCTAAGGGGCAGCCGCTGCAGGACCACGTTTGATTTCTGGACACTGGTGCGTCCCGGTGGGAATGCTGCAGTGGTGGTGGCCACTTCCACGTGCTGGTGGGAATGCTGCAGTGGTGGCGGCCACTTCCACAGGGCCCTGCAGCCCCGGGCGGGGGACACACCGCCCTGCCCGCGCACCAAGTCGCTTCAGCGCGGCTCTGTCAACACACAGGCTCCTGCGGGTGCCGGGGAGCCACCGCTGCTGCGGAACTGTCCCAGCCGCGTCTCCTCGG
>JAVJGI010000001.1:27872263-27883070 GCA_035590275.1 Ibycter americanus
CTGGGCCTGTTTAGCCTGGAGAAGAGAAGACAGAGAGGGGATCTTATCAATGCATACAAATATCTTAAGGGTGAGTGTCAGGATGATGGGGCCAGACTCTTTTCAGCCATGCCCAGTGACAGGACAAGGGGCAATGGGCACAGACTGCAACACAAGAAGGTCCATCTGAGTATGAGGAAAAACGTCTTTACTTTGACAATGACAGAGCACTGGCACAGGCTGCCCAGAGAGGTTGTGGAGTCTCCTTCTCTGGAGACATTCAAAACCCACCTGGAAATGATGCGGTTCAGCCTGCTCTAGGTGAACCTTTTTTAGAGGAAGGGTTGGACTAGATCTCCAGAGGTTCCTTCCAACCCCAACCACTCTGTGATTCAAGATACGGGCATTTATTAGGGAATTACAGAATTAAAATCTGAATCTGAATTAACTATTCTATTTATGGGCTCAATTTAAGAAACATTTTGATGGTTTTGAGGTACGATGGACACCTGTGACTATGGAAAGGGCATAGCTAAATTCACTTTACGCTGGAGGTGAAACAATGGACTGGATGCTGCTCTGTTACTCTGCTATGGAGTAGCATTAAGCCTGAGCTGCACCTTATTCTGCTGTGAGCATTGCTAAAAGCTTGGGCTCTCTGCAGCAGATGCAGCAGATGAAGAAACTTGTTTCCTTTCACTTGGGGAAAGAAGTCTGAGTATGCTAACACAAATAACAAAACAGCTGGAATTACAACAACCAAGTGCTGATCATCTTAATGAAAAATGTAATTGCAATTTAAGCCTTCCCACTGTGTCTGGATTTGGTGTTCTGCAGGACAAAAAATATCATTGACTGATGAATTCAGGCTTTCCTCACAATGTGTTGCAGGAGGGTTAGTCTCTTAAATGGTTTAATTGCTTGCTGAGTGCCTCCGTTGCCGCTGATATGTTTGTTGCGGTTTTCTAAAGACAGAGTACGTCCACCAGCACTACCAGGGCTCTGAGCACTCCTTGTACCTGAACCAGCACCACTACTGTCTCTGCCTCTGAGTCATTATTGTTAAATTCTGTACTTTTCTCTGAGACTCCACGGAATGGCATGTTTTAGATTAGAAGTAGCCAGGCGTTTGGTAAACCTTGTTACTAGTTGAAAGCCAAACAGCTTTGTTCTGCTTATTTGTCCCTGATCACAGCTACTAACTATGGAGATCTTTGCCCCATGGTACCAGAAAGAACACAAGCCTGAAGAGCACTTCTTGTGCTATATTCTATAAGGAATTTAAAATTCTCATGCTCGGTTTGAATATGAATTTTATATACATGCAAATTTTATTGTGACAATTATTTCTTTTTCTGCTGTAATAGTATTTTTTTTACTTTTAACGTTGTTTTATTTTGCAGCATATCATCTAATATTTGAACCATGCTTCCAGTCACACCTTAGTCTATTCTTTATATCTCTAGCTATTAGACTTTCCACTATTTTTTTTTTTTTTTTTAAGAGACAGTATATTTAGAACATGTAATTTCAGTGTTTTCTTTCTGGCTACAGCGTAGATTGGCATGTTATTACTAGTTATGGCATGTTATTACCAGTTACACAGGCAATTCAGTGACATGCAATTCATCTACAAATATTTCTGGGAGATGTTCTGCAGGTGAGCTGGTAGGCTGATAAATAAATCTTGTTGTTGTTAAATGATTGTTTAAAGAGTTTTGAAAGAATTTTATAGCAGTAATGGAACAAAATAAAGGATATTGTATAAAAAAACTAGCAAAGATATCACCAGCCTTAACAGTCACAGATTTAAAACTGTAAACTATACCAGTTCTGCACTGCTGCTGAAATTGTCTTTTATAAGCAAATTTCTGCCTGTACCTATTAAGTATCTTTTCTACCTGACTAGATGCTAAGAAAATGGCTATTACATGTGACCAGATTTTGCTGCCTAGGAACCATAAGATTGTGACTGAGAGATGTAAACCAATAAAAAACACCATCGTTCTATCAAGTTCAACTGACCTTCTGTTGCTTTCAGTTTCTTTCTGATTTGCCTCAGTGTTGTGCTTAACTTAAATAATTACCTGTTTCAGTCATCCACAGGGATTGTCCCTACCTTTCATTAATTTGGAGGGCCATCGATAAGACTTTTAATGATGTGTGTAATCCCCAGCATATTTCTCTGGGAATTTTGTGTGTTTTATCATAGAGGGAAAATGCTGAGGTCTAAGTATAGACCTGTGGAAGCGGAAGGACGTGGCCATCAGCTTCACCCTCCATTCTCTTTTTCATTTGGGAAATATACAGTTTTATTCCTCATTCTGCAACAAATGTCTCCCAGGGCTGGGTCTGATTTTGCTGCAGCACAAGGGAGTGTATCTAATGTCTACCCTGCTATGGACAAGCAGTGATCAGGATCATGCTACTTCCTTTCTGCTACCATTTTCCTCTTGAGATCTGTAACCCTACTTCACTGTTCCAGCAATGTGAATTAGTAGATAGTTTTTTCATGCTTCCTTCCTTCTACACCAAATAACTTGTGTAAGTGTTGGCCAATTTTGAGGTCTGTTCTGCTACTGAAGGAAGAAAGAGGGGCATGAAAGCACAGTAGGAATATTGATCCACTGAACAGTAAAAATATATGGGATTTGGCATCAAGTACAGCTCCACTTTCTCTATGCCCTCAGAGCAAAAACAAAAAAAAAAAAGAAAAACCCAGCAGTTAATATATTACATTTTTTTGTGTAATAATCTGTAATGTGTAGTGTAAAAATGAGGTGGGGATTTCATCTGAATTGTGAATGAATATTTTTAATCTGCATCTTAGTCTGAATATTGTAAAGGCTTCAGTCTACAGCACTGCTGCTTTTATTTAAGGTTTCATTAGGGTTTTTTTAAAGAAACTGGGAGACAAGGCCATATTAGACTTCAGAAATTGAATTTGGATGAACCCAGATTTCAGAAAGATGAGTATTTAATGAAATTTCCAGGCTGCCTGTTTGACTGTGAGCCAAAGACATTGTGCTTTGTGGACACTAAACAGAAAGTTGAACAGGAATCTATAGCCAAATCACTCAGTTCACCTTCATAGCCTAAGAAATGACATATACAAATTGTTAAGATCAAAAACCTAAGCATCCAAACTTTGGAAAATGACAGGAGAAAAATTGTTTATGCAAACTTCTTTTGGTCTAGTTGCTAAGATGAGCCAAATAAGATTAATTGCAATGCCTTTGCAAAAGCTGCTAAATGATGTAGTATTTTTCCTGCTAGACATAGGTTTCAAGATTTCATCTCTAGGCTGCTTTAAAAATAATGTATGAGGTGGTATAAAAGACTAGGGACCGTTAAAAGGAGAAATATTTCCATGGAATGATATAGTGCATAACAAATTCAGATATTTAAGTCCATGGCACCTAGATGTTACTTTAATTTAGAGAAGAACAAAATGAAAAAAACCCAACCCAACAACAAAAAAAAAATAAAACAGAGCAAGCCCCTAGAGGAGATGTAGAATATTCTTCAGCTGTTTACTACCAGTTGACAAACAGAGTCTCAGGAATTTTGAATGCAAACTCCGTTAGAACTTGGAACTGGGTGTGTAGCTAGAGGTGAGTTTAGTACCGTGCACTAATGTGCCTCATCCTCCTTCCAGTCTTTTGTACCTGGCTCATTTTCTCTCTTTTCTGTCTGAGTTTGCTAGTTGCTTTCTCTATAGCCCTTGCTTTTTAATGTCTGCAGCTCTTAATCCTGCTATGTTCTTCCATCTCACCCTTTATAGACAGATTCCTTTTGTGAACAACCTGAGCATCATGAAGGGAACTGTGGAAGGTGCATCCTTTTTCTCATGTCCAGTGCTAGAGTTCAGTGCTTGGCATCAGCAGAGAAGCGACCATTGATGAGGGTCTCCACAGAGCCAAGGCAGACCATCGACAAGGGCATCTTTGGTCCCCGCAAACCTGGGCTGGAACGTTCATAAGTTGAAGTGGGCATATTCTAGTAATATGCAGAGGAACTGGAGCATACTCTGTAGGAATAAAATCAGAGGTCTCAATTTTAAAAGGTGTGTGCTGCGCATGTGTGAGCGTAAACCTTCTTATAGGTTGCTTGTAAGTTGCTGATGTCTCATAAAGAGGGGTAAAGGCGTGCATATATCTCCATTCCTTACTTGCAAAATGTCTGGCTTTTTGTCCACTGTAAAAGGCTAAAATCTTCATAGCAAAGAAGTTAGAAGCTTATTTTATTTAGAGCCTAATTTTAACCCAGTTTCTGAATGTAATAAGTCTCATACTGTTCTGTTGCCTTCCAACTATTTTACTGATAGTCAACAGCAGAGAAGGAAGAGGCCCAGTGAAAGTACGGATACAGAATCAAAAAGAAGAGTTCAGAGTGGAGTATTTCAGTCTGAAAAGCAAAAGGTTGCCAAAGGTACAGAAGACTGGAAACCCAGTGTCAGAGCAAAAGTAGTCAGGCATTGTGGTGCAAACACCCTACCTCATAGACAACATATAAACTGAACATTTTTTGTGCTACACTACACTACACTATTGCTCTGTCTTCGTGCCTCCTTTTTCTGGCATATTATCTTCTGACTTGGAAGATCTTTTTTTAATGCTTGAGATTTTTTTTTAATGCTTGCTCTCCTTTGTATAACTTTCTTGCTGTTTTCTCCTCTCTGCACTTTCCCCCCACTCCTTTCTCTCAGCCTCTTTCAGGATATATCAACTTTGGCAACTGTTCCAGTTTGTCTGCTCAAAGGAGAATGGCTATTTCTGAAAACTCATTTGCTGTGAGGGGTGGAGTTTGCCAAAGTCCCTGTCAAGCTTAAGGGACAAAGAGTTGGCTTGCTACCAATCCTAAATACATATCCAAGCAATTGTCCTAAACAAAGCCAGGATACTAAGAAACTTCATGGTGCGCTGAAAGCTGTATGTTTCCTGTTTTTATTATGCCCTCAGTATCCTAATAATCTCAAGTTACAGTTTAGTTAGCAACATAAAGCCTAAGTTAGATGGTTATGAGGATAGTATTTGATGTAAGAGACTTATTACAATGTGGGGGGTGGGGAGGGAAGGGCGTTTTTTCTTTTTCTCCTTGGGCATAGTCTTTGCCTCTGTACATGAATGAGTTAGTGACAAATAAATAATCGTGGAGTTTTCCTTGAATGGAATTCTCTAAATGTCTCTAGGCATTATCATGAATTGCACTATCACACCCTTAAGTCACCAGTTGTGTAAATAATAGAAGCAGGCAAATAAAATGCTATCACTACACAGAAACACCCCACCCCTCCCCCACCCCACCCCCTTACTGATAAAGATTACAAGTGACAGTTTCTTTCATGCAGTCCATAAGCTGGGGTTTGAACTTGTAGTAGTGTCACATCTCATTATGCAAAGTGATGTGGTGAGGGAGGGCAAAACAAGCAAAAAATAACATTCATGTAACATTGAGGACCACTCAGTTAAATAGAAATGTTTAATTTCAGCTCAGGAGTGTGTTGTGACAAAGACCACAGTTAGGTGTCTGATAGAAATCATATTGGTGTGAAAAGTTCACCTGAGATGAGCGTACAAGTAGCACGCACTTTTAGCCTCTATAGCATAAGAAATGGCAGCAGAAATATTAGGTGAAAAAAGCCCAAACTATATAGCCCCTCAGATAACTGAAGTTATTTATAGCCTCTCAAAACAACCACATAGGAGAAATCAATTCTTCATAAAAATGAATAAAAGTTTATTCTACAGCTTAGTAAGATCGTAGAATGGTTTGGTTGGAAGGAACTTTACAGATCATCTAGTTCCAACCCCCCTGCCATGGACAGGGACACCTGCCACTAGACCAGGTTGCTCAAAGCCCCAGCCAACCTGGCCTTGAACACTTCCAGTGATGGGGCATCCACAATTTCTCTGGGCAACCTGTTCCAGTGTCTCACCACCCTCACAGTAAAGAATTTCTTCCTAATATTTAATCTAAATATACCCTCTTTCAGTTTAAAAATATTACCCCTTGTCCTATTCTGAAACCCAGCATCTAACACAAGAATATCCAAAATTCAAATGTCTTTCAAAGAAAATTTTTAGAGAATATCTTTCGCCTTTCAATGCTGGTAGAGGCTCCAGTACAGTGACTAAACATGCTCAAATCTAGCTCTGAAATCAGTTATGCATCCTGTGCACTCTAGCCAGTACAAGGGGTTTGTTCTTGCTTACTTTCCATTTGACCTCAGGACTCTCTGGCAGCACTCTTGTCAGATTTCAGGAAAAGTATTGCACCCGTTGGCCTTGCCTGATAAGTGGCACTTGTGACTTCAGCCATTCTTCTGGCAGGTTTCAGCCTGGACCTCACATTTGCATTATTGTTGGAAAAGGTTTTTTTGTTCTTTAGATGATCAAGAAAAGTCAATCTTTTCCATGTGATGAAAACACCTATTTCTTTATCTTCTCAAAGAAAGAAGAAAATGATGGATAATTTATTGTTGTTAGAGACCAAAACAGAGGGAGGGAAACATCTCTTGCTTGGATCTCTGTGTGAAAGCCCTCAGAAACACCCACTAAGTGTCACTGGTTGTAGAGGGAATATGGCGGCCCAGGGTTTTATGCAATGACCTTTGTCAAGAGGCAAGGATTATTGCCTCCATTCATCCATATCAAATATATTTTGATTATCACAGTAAAGGTGAACCTTTAGCAGAATGCATCATGCTATATTAATGTATATTGTGTTCCATGCATCAATTAAAATTATACTTTTTCTGTGGCAGACAGCCTAGGAAATTTTGAAATGTGTCCACAGAATGAAATTTCTTATTGCACTGTGGATTCCAAGACCCAATATTTATCCAAAGTGTTTATCTGAAAAGCAAGCAGGCAGGCTTTGAGATGCACCTTCTAAAAATTTTTTTGGTGTCATCTCAGGTGGTCATTGGTAAGAATGGGAGTTTACCATGGAATTAATTTACTTGTTAGGCTATGCTGTTGACAAATTGTAAGGAATAAATACCAGTCTCACCATTTGTAAATATTGCAGTTACTCATCTCCTCATTTGTGGCATTGTTTGTCTGAGGTTTTCTATTTATCCTTCACACAATAAGGGAGAAAAGCACTAGACCCAGCCTTATTATTCTTGGAGTTCTTTCTTTTTGTATGTGTGTATGCATATTTGAAACCAATCTGTACAAAGCAAAATTGTTACTACTTTGGAAAAAAACATCCTGACATTCTTGATCCTGCACATACTGTTGCCAGAAATTCCAGAGATTATGTTGAAATCTTGACATTAACAGATATTTGGTCATAACTCTCTACTTTATAATAGATAAACATCATAATTCTCTGTATTTAGAAAATGTTGCATTTTTGTTTTGGTGTTTATTTTCTCTCATCGGTCACCATCCACAGATATGAGCAGTTGCTAGAAATCTTTGGAATGTTTTTAATCTATTTTTGAAATTATTGCATAGACCTGAATGAAGACATTTGATGTTTTTAAAATATGTTAATATATTGCTCTGCTGAAGTGGACATGAAACATGTTAATGAGTTTTTCCCCTAAGTAAATCCGTGTCACTTCAATGCATTTTAAAACAGTGGGGGTGAATATTCAGTATATCACAAAGAACAGATTTTCACTGAAGTATGAGGTGTGTTAATACCATCAAACAGTTAGAGGAGACCCTCAATAAAACCAGACCCCTTCCATCCCAGAGCCCCAGCTCCATACTGAGGCTCAAACCTGAGGCTATCGGGCTTAGGATCTCACAAGTACAACTTAATCCCACACAGATGGCTCTCAGCATCTTGCAGGTTAAGGAGCAATTTGCAATTAAAAGATGGAGTTGACAAATTTGGCATGTTGCTGTTGGAATCTTTGCAAATAATTATTAAATGTTTAATTATCAAGTGCCTCATGCACGTAATTAATTAGCCTTCTCAAAATTGTGTTATTGTGACTGTGTCATAGTTAAAAGTATGTCTACTTAAAGAAATAGTCATTAGGTTTTCTAATGGATCCTTTTTTAAGACATAATTATTCTTTCCCATATTAAATATACTTCATATATTTGTATATCAAGTGCCTACGAATACTTTTCATTGGAAAATATGACTCAATATGTAATAACATGCAAAACAATGCAATAATTCTTATGTAGTTTGCAGGAAATGCTAAAATTTTGCAGAATTCCACAATAAAACAGTTGTGTGTTTTTTTCAAAGACAATGTAATTATGTGAAGATGTATGAAAGATAAATTTCATGAAAAATGAGTGAAGATACTTCCTTTTTTTGTTTCCATAATGCATCCTGTTGGAATGACTAGGTGTGTGCAAATGTCTGTGACCAACAGCTATCAACACAAGCTGGCAGTGTGTGATTTGAAGTAATTTATGGACCGGTTCTCTGAAGTTTAACATTTTAACATGCTCAAATGTCCCTTCAGCTACCCGTCAAGTTTGTAAGTTGTGTAAAATAATTACATACAATGTATATCATTCAGAAGTGGTACAGATTTTCTGTTGAAAATGTTTTTTCCATCTTCAGTGAGGTGGGGAGGTTGTAAAGGTATTGTAAGCTGGGGGTTTTGTTGTTGTGCAGTTGTTTCGACAAGTTGTTTAACTCAAATACTTCAGCTCTAAACCGAAAATGTTTTGACTAGAAATGTAGGCTTTGTTCCCACACAATGTTTTTGCTTTGTTCTTCCTGAAGAGGAGATTAAAAAATTTTATTGAGAGAAGCATAGTTCATATAGCAACTACAATTTGTAAAGCTAGAATTAGTAAGGTAATTCTGCAGACCTGTATTTTAAATTTGGGAACATCAGATTTCCAGTGGATAACTTTGATTTAGTTTTCAGTGAAACTTCAACATTTAAAATTTGAAGTTTCATTAAAAATACATTCAGCTTAAATGTAGCTTTTAAAAGTTCTTAACATTTATAACATAATGTTTGCTTGTTACTGTAGAGTATATTCTGTACTGGTCTGCAAGGCTTTAAAATGTTTTTCTGATCAATTCTTACATTCAATTCTAGCAATATATTTTGGCATCATAGATTTTGACAGATGAAAGCTAAGGTAATTCAAGTTTTCTTCAGTAGCTGGCAATTTAAAGTCTATATTTAAGAATATGCTGAAATTCTGTCTGTGACAACGAATACTTAACTTTAAAGTAAAAGCAGGATTTATTAACACTGAAAGTGAGCCAGTTAATGATCTAAGCATGTCCTTGAAGAGTTTGGGCATAAAATTCATGCTTATTTGTGTTGTCTTTTTCTTTGTCTGTGAGATGGCTGTTTTGTTTTGTTTTGTTTTCAAATAGATTGGCTATCTGAAGTTGTTTCCTGAATAATCCTTTCAATCATTCCAGGATGCAGATTGTCTGTAAAACCCTTGTTTGTATCCAGTGTCTGAAAACCTGGGTTTTGGGATGGACTCACCAGTCAGTGCGTGGGTTTCTCTCTTCTTCCTTGGAGAATCCTTTACACCAACGTTTCTTAACATTCAAAGCCTATTTGTTGAATATTCACTGCGATTGAATGCAATGTGGGTGACAGTGTCAATTTGGTTTTTGCAAGTAGCAAGAAAGGAAATGTGCTGGAGAAAACCTGTATTTATGGCTGCTTTTGAATCCACCATTGCAATCTTCTTGATTCAAGTACCTTTCTTTACTGGAAGGAGCCATTCCTTGCCACCCTGAGTCAGCAGTATAGCACTCATCTCTTTCTCCTTTCCTCCTCAGAAATGAGGTATATAAGTCCAGTTAGCCTGACTGGCATGTTTCGCTTTTAGGAGTAATGTTGGTGGAGCGGAGCAAGGACTTTTCTCTCCCACTTACTCTGGGGGAGGCATCTCTGTCTTCAGGATGGTGGTAGAGAGCAGGGGGATGGAGGTGGGAACCCCGAGGCATTCCTGCCTGCAGCTTCCTCTCCCAGACACCACCTGCAACCTGTTGCATGTGGCCAACAGAAATCTCTGCTGCCTTTTACCACCCAGTGATACAAAAGAATAGCAAAGAATCCGAGAACAAAAGAGGATGGAAAAAACATCTCCAGTTCCACTTTTTTTGCCTGCCTCTTGGTCCCTGAGGAATAATGCTGGTTTTTGAGAAGAGAGGGTCTTAGAAATAATAGAGATGCCTTACCATCTCCTATTCTATTCATGTTAGTTCTCATTCTCTGGAACCACATATCCTCTGAAAGAAGAAAAGTTCCTTACTGGTGTTTTAGTGTACAACCCCAAACCACACCTGTGAACTGTTATTCATATTCTTAGTTGTTTTACAAATGTTTTACAAAGACTTTCCTCAGCAAAGGCTTGGTGTGTAGCCAACTCTGGTGAGCTAGGTAATATACTCCATCATGTAGGTGTGTTTGTGTACATGTGTAAGTCAAATTAATAATACAGTTTCAACATTTAAAAAAAGTCAGATTCTAAAGATTGAGAGAGAAAAATTCTTGGAATAGGTTTACTTTGTTCCATACATAAGTGTGATGTTTTAAGGCTTGGGGGAGACTTCTGTTTGGTTTGGATTTTTTGTATTTTAATTTTTTTATTAAAAATATTATTAATGAAAAGGAATCAGCATGAGGGAGATGCATACTATCATTAAACAGATTTGAAATAAAGCTGATTAGATGCACTCAAAACTTGCCAATCTTTACCATCAGAATTTTGTTCAAACCAGTTCATAACAGAGCAAATTTATATTTCTTGAATCCAGGTCAGGATTTAGATTTCAAATGGACAGAGTCAGAGCTTTGTTAATACACAGATTTATTTTTTTTCTGTTGTATTTAAAGCACAAGTCTTTCTTTTAAATTAACAGT
>JAVJGI010000001.1:27883170-27899523 GCA_035590275.1 Ibycter americanus
TCTCCAGAGGAATACCATCATGAATAAGACTGTTATTAGTTATTTCTAATTCTGAGATTTCTTTAAAATTGTTCCCATATAGAAAAATGAGTGAACTAATTTGCAAGGAAAATTTGCCTGTAGTAGCTTATACTGATGTTTCATTATTTCTGAGTGAATTAGAGTTTTTGAACTGTTCACTGCAAATGTGTCCATGACCTCATGCAGTTTTCAGGTAGAAATAATTAAATACCAGAGTGTGCAAGTTAAGAGAATCCTGAATAATATTTTTAGTGAACACTGCATAACTAAAGAGGCTGAAAGTCTTTCCTAACTGTAGCAGACACACAGGTATACCAGCATACAGTGTTTGGAAAGATGAAGACTGAAACAAAAATGTAAAAGAAATCATTCTGTGGAAATTATCCTGAAGTAATTCTGTAGTAAGATGGAATTGTTGGTACATGCCAAAGTTTCTGGATGTGCCACTTAGTTACTGGAAAATCCTACCTGTGTTCAGATATATACATCTATCCAATTAAATCGGAAAGAAACATGAATATTTAAGTGTTGTTTATTAGAACTCAACCATTCTTGTTTCCTCATGCAATAATTGATCTGAAACATTGTTGGGGGGGACATAGTCCACAAACTAATAACATTTATTACAGCTCGTGATCAGAAAATCTAAAAACCCCCAAACAAACAGAAGAAATATTAGCCGTATGCTGAAATACAAGTCAATCCAAAAGAGAGACCTTAGGACATACTTCAATTTAAACAGGACTTATGTTCTTGTGCTTAATGGGAGAAAGATTTCTTGAGGAAGGACTAAAATCAGCCACTGTACTATGTGGAGTGAATGGAACTAAAGAAACATTCCTCAGGAGGTCAGTCTTGGGATATCTTCCACAGAAGGGAATAATCACCTAAATTTCTGCTGAACTTTGGGAGTGCAATTCTGCCTTCACCTCTTTAGCTATAATACTCATTCTTTTTATGCCTGTCTTTTCAGAGAGAAGGCCAAAGAAATTGTGAAATTCCGGGTTAGATTTATGTGGTCTTGCTCAACAGCATGCAAGGTGCACCTTGAATATCAGTTCTGCAGCTAACTTCAGTGCTGACGTGCATTTTCAAATGCTGGGCGTATCATAAAGTTCTCGGTGCTTCAGGAAATTAACGCAGTTATCAGAAAAGAGTTGAAAACTGAAATTCTGTATCACAGGTAATGGAAGTTTTTGTGTTAATAATAATGCAGAAACCATGTAGTTCTGCAAAGCACATAGGCATGTGCTTAGCATTAGATATGCAGATCTTGTTGCTGAAAATAAAGCTATCTCTTCAGATTACAAGTTTGGACAAAGAAACTTAATTTTGAGGGGTTTTTTTAGTGTTTGGTTTGCTTTTTTTTTTTTTTTAAAGAAAAAAATGGTCTTTTAACCCTTTTTGTAACCATGTCTTCTACACTGAGAGTATTACTATATTAAATTAGGAACTGCTACTAGCTTACGTAGTGAACAAGAAGTTTAATTTTCTCTTGAATATAGATTTTTGTTTTCAAATTATGAAATGTACATGAATGGAGTATGAAGGGTGCATTTTATAAAACTTTAAGTAACCATGCAGTCATAAAGGCGCTCTCGGTTTTTCAAACAGCTTAATATTGAAATGGCAGAAGCTATGCTTTGGATTTGAAATTTAGTCGTGTTCCACCACTTACACCCAACCTTCCCTCTCACCTGACTCTCTTTCTTCCTGCTGCAGGTTTAGCTGATATTACAATGTCACAGAATGGTCAGGGTTGGAAGGGACCTCTGGAGGTCATCTTGCCCAACCACCTCCAGTCAGGCAGGGCCACCTAGATTCGGTTGCACAGAAACACGTCCAGACAGCTCTTGAATATCTCCAAGGAGGGAGACTCCAAAACTTCCCTGGGCAACCTGTGCCAGTGCTCAGTCATAGTCATGGAGAAAAAGTGTTTCCTGATGTTCAGAGGGAGCATCCTTTGTTATAGTTGGTGCCCATTATGTTTGGTCCCTGTCACTGGGCACCACTGGAAAGAGTCTGGCTCTGCCCTCTTTGCGCCCTCCCTTCAGGTATTTATATAGACTGACAAGACTCCCCAACCCCCTCTTTTCTCCATGTTGAACAGCCCCAGCTTTCCCAGCCTTTCCTGATATGAGAGATGCTCCAGTGCCTTCATCATCTTACTGACCCTTTGCTAGACTTTGTCCAGTAGCTCCATATCTTGAACTTGTATGTTTTTCACTGTACATGTACAGATACCCTCCTTCATGCTCAAATTAGGTCACAATACTCCTTGAAAACTACTATCAAGTAAAAGCTCAGTGTTGACCAAGTTTATTGCTATTGGCCAACTAAGACCTAATGCAAAATAAACCAGTGGATACATGTATGTTGCAGAATTAAATACCTGAGTTACCTGTGGTATTGAAAGGAAGTTAGCCACAGCAATATTGATCTCAGCTGGGGTTATTAACTCGCATTTCAGCTTTGCATTTTCTTTCTTTAACTCCTCCTTTACTTTTGTCTTGATATTCCCCATCTATTAAGTTTTAACCATTGGGGGATCTGGACTGTCCTTCGTCATAGTCTGCCTTCTCTTATAACAGTGGTGCCTCATCCTTCTAAGGCTTTTCAGTATCACTGTAAAACCTGTTTTTTAGTGTCAGGCAGCATATTTAAGGGCTTTTCAGTACTAAGATGGCTGCTTGAGCTTTCAGATTTTGTGTGCTTATCTGAACTAATCTTCTACTCCTTTGAAGTGTGCTCATTTCTAATATTAGTCCAAATTATGAATGATTTCTGTGTCAAGAATTACTAGTAAGAGTGTATTAAATAATTTGAACTCTTACTAAGCTTCTTAACTGGAGGAGGGCTAAAGATATCCTCCTGCACTAACTTTTCATACCTCTCCAATAGAATATGGTCATGGAAGTGCAGAAAGATATTAGATTGTGTCTCTACATCACCAGTTAAAACTCTGGAAAGTACAGGATGGCTTCTTGCTCTTGATTCTAAAGAAAGCTCCCAGTACCGTCTTCTGCAGAAAAAAAGTAACCAAAATCATTCCAGGCAGTAAGCATTCCAGCTATATTGCTCATTTGCACTCGGATAAAAATGCATGATGTGATTTTGGGTGTCATTCAATTTCAAAGTTGCTTATACAAAAATGAATATTAATAAAGTCAGGATTTGAAGAGGCAACATCTATTTTGAAATGAAAATATTAGAACAGAGATTCTTTCTGTGTCACAGTTTGCTATTAAATTCCCTTTCTTGTTCTAAAGTAGCTGGAAAAGAAGCTGGTAACAACTATAATTTCTCCTTTCTTATTAACACAGGCTATATTGCTATTCAACTCACAGTTTCACAAGTATTTAAAAGTAGTAGGAAAATAACACTCACTGTGTTAATTTACATATAATATTAATTGACCAACATTTTAAAAAGTGTAGTGCAATGAAATTTCTGCAGCAAAACACTGAGGCAAACTAGAAAATCAGTTAATCAGCTCTATACAATGTATGAGACATGCAAAACCGAAGTTATGAAGGTGGTGTTTTAACTTGAGTTACCTACGCTGTAGTTCAGATCATTAATGGATGTCTACTCTGTTTTGAAAGCACTTCGCAATTAGAAAGCAATTATAAGCCCATTCGGGTGGAAGACAATTTAAAATGAAATAGGGTGATAGTAATTGGGAGCAGTTTAAGAACATTTAATTAGATGCCCCCAATTCCATATTGTATGGGAAAGCCATGCTGTTTAAAAAAAACCCAACTAGCTCATAGAGGAAATAAACTTTATTTATAAAGCAAATCCTAGAGAAGTGGATGACAAAGAGATGGAAGAGAGGGTAACTTGATAGGAACCAGTATTACCATAAGCTGGGTATTTAATTTTGAAGCTAGGAATTGAAGGAAAAATAACAGAAAGAAACTGAAAAAAACTTAGTGACCAGTGAAGTAAAGGCCTGTATGTTACTTTTCTCTAAAGTGTAATACTAGTCATACCTATCCATTTGATTCTACTGGTAGCTGCAAGTCTTGGAAATCTCCATAGTAATGAACAAATAAAAAAGATTTTTTTTCAATAGCTATTACTGTTCTATATTTGTGGGTGGGAGTCAGATACTCCCTTAAGTCCTGATGAAGAAGAAACAGTTTCTTCTCAGTTGAAACTATTGTGAATGAGAAACAACAGCTGAATACTTGTTAATTAGGAGGATGAGTTTTGCATTTTTTTTTTGTCAGAAGAATAACAAATTTTCTGTATGATCTGATCTTTTTGCCTTGCTAAATTACAGTAAGTGCTAGTGATGACACTTTAATATTAGTTTCTTGGTGCAAACCTTTCAAAATTCCAGACTGTATCACTTAAAAACATAAGAGGTTGCAGCGGAGCATGACGTATTTTCTGTCATTATTCTGATAATGGTGGAAAACCAAAAGAATTCTGTTTTGTCATGTTTCCAAGCAGTTTTCTTGAGAATTTTTAGTATGGCTTTTGCTTGGTTGTTTTTATGGGAAATCTTGAGAGATGGAAAGGGCAGTGGAGTTGTTAAATGCTTTAGAAAAGGTAAACAGAAGAGAGGAATTGTTAAGCCAGAAAAGGTCACGTTTGGACAGATTGAATTTAAGATGATGAGACTGCTTATAAAATGCAATGTCTGAGGGGAAGAAGAGAAGAACTCAAAGGCAAAGAAATACCTCTGAAGATAGTTCTTACAAGTCTAAATCTGCACTACAGAAGTGATGGTGAAGGCAGGCTATCTTCATACCTGTATTATAGCTTATGTAACAGAAGTAAGAATTGTTCTACCGCTTAAAAACCAGATTTGCCTTTGTAGCCCTAACTGTTTCATTTGGAAGAATGAGTTGGAGGAATCTTGTATTATAAAGGTTTCCACATTCCTTTCTAGCCAAATCCAAAGTCTTTTTCTTATCACTGTAAATAGGTTTAATGAACTACTGTACAGACATGTGTTTTTTGGGAAGCCCTGAAATTCACAGCCATTCTGATTCATATTCTACTCCAAGTTGTCCTGATTCCTGTCCACTCACAGAGAAAAGAGTGGGGCATATTGCATTATCTCGGTTACAATCAATTAGTTCTCAAGCTTTCTATAAAGGGTTTTCTGAGGCAATGAACTTTTTGCAAAAATTTTCCCAGAAGATAATCCTATCATAGTACTAAATCTAGGGACATGCATGGCATGCTCTCTCGCTTATTGCTGTATTTTAAACCGATTATTTCTGAGGGGCTGGGTTCAAAGTTTTTATCAGCCTTTGACTGATGAAAGCAATCACCAGTAGAAGTAAGTGTTTGCTTTATACATGTCGTGTCTGATTACCCCGCATTACTAATCTCAACTTCTGAGCTAGCCTAATAGGACTATCTAAAGTGAAGATGAAAGTATTAAGGAACATGTGTTTAAAAAACACGCAGCTCTGGCTAGCCAAAAGTCTGCTTTGGGAAACATGTAGCTGCTGGTTTGACTAAGGAAAGTAAGATGACATTTAACATAAGTTTGAGTAAAAGATTGTTAGCTTCAATTTAAGGTTCTGGCATGATCTACGTTTGTTTCGGTTTGTGTTATATCAAAACCGGGCAAATTAATATTGAACTGAAAGCTTTCTTTTTTTTAACTCTCGCTACTGAATCCAATGCTAGTGCCTTCATTTTCCTGACTTGCTGCATATCAGATCAGATGCAAGAATCTTTCTGCATGTGCTTGTACATTGTATCTATTCAGTCTTGATAGTTGATTGTGTTGTGAACTTTGCACATTGTTGACGTAAATTTTTAAAGGGTATTTCCCAATTAAAAAAAAAAAAAAATTAGTATCGTCTATGTTGTGGTTTCCTGGTAAGGTAACAAGTATGAGACAGAGAGTGTTGAATTGAAGGAATTTACAACATCCAGATAAAACACGTAGCTTTAGCTATTAGGTGAAGTAGGCCACTGCTTAGAGTCTAAGAGATGTTGTTGGAAATGGTTGGCTGTTGCCTCTTTTAAGCTGGCTGAGTCAGAAAGTGTTTGAGACACCTTGCTTCCTATCAGATAGTAGGCACATGAGTGGGCAAGTTTAAGTGCTCCTGCCATAGAGGAATAGGTGGGGCTGTGACTGCTGCCAGCATCAGCCCTCTCACCCCTACCAGCCCGGCTAGTTCCTCTAGCCTGGCAGAAGCAAGCACCCCTTTCCCAAGCCTTCCAGATCCCTCTCTGAAGTTCTAGGCTATTTCTATTCTCAAGTTGTTCCTCCTCTCCCTCCGCACTCAGGTGACAGCAGCTATGGTATAGGAGGAGGTGTAAGACTGGTGCAAGGAAAAGAAAGACCCATCATGTGTGGGGAGGGAGAGGAGAGGCTGGAGCTGGAAAATTATGGTAGAGGTAGGGATGGAACTGCCAAGGCAGAAAGGAGGTAGGAAAGTAGGTAGGAAAGTTGCAGGGTAGGCCAGCTGGGCCCAGTCTTTACTGATGTTTTTGTTTATAAACACAGTTGTGTATCTGTCCTTATGTTTGTTTGTTTGTTTGTTTGTTCTTATATCATTTTACAACTTGGCTACTTCTATTTGTTGTTTGCATGACATCCGGAATGGTTTCCTCTGGGGAAAAGTCCTCACAATAAATGGGTTGTTTTTAAAAGCTGTATTGTTTTCAGGCTGTGTCTGAATACCTCGTGCTTGACATATTTACCTTGATAAACAAGCTTTAATGAGTCCTGCAGAATATTTCCCAGTAGAGCGGACAAGAGCTCAGGATGTTCCCTGAAGACAGCTTTGTTTAATGTCAGCTTCTCTTCAGTTATCCATCTTTGTTTATGAATTAATCCAGGAGCACAGTTTTTTATACCCTTATCTATGCCAAATCATGGTTTGGTAATACCAATATTGGGACTTTGGGTATTGTTTCCGGCTGATGAACGTGATAACTTTAATACTAACAAGCATATTCAAGCATACTTTTCATAAGACAAGTAGTCCCGACGAAAGAGAAAATACTGCCTCAAATGGAGCCCACTTTAGAATAGTAGTAACTGGTAATAAGCTCCTTAATAACATTCCAATATCTTTAAAAAAAACCCAACACACTTGCAAATAGAGCTGATGACTATCCTGAATAGAGTGATGCTCACCCATGAAGTGCTCTGTGAAGCGGGCAAGTGCTTTGTTTGGGTTACTCAGAGAATAAAGAAAACAAAGCATTAGGTCTGCACTGTTCTTTGCTGTTTTCCCCTATCTGCCAGGTAGATGCTCAGCTTATGGAGTTTTCAACCCTGGTGCTATTTGTTTTGGGAGGTATAGGTGGCAAAATGAATAAAATATGACTCCTACCTTGAAGACCTTGTGTCTGCTTGTGTTAGAGGCCAGAGTCCTCTGCAGATTGCGATATGTTTTACCTCACAGTGGGCACAAGAGGAAAACCTCACTGGCTTCGTGCACAGAGAAAGGTGTCTCTCAACATTAGAATGTCTTTTTGTTTTGTTTATATTATGATCTTCCGGGCAAGGCATGTTAATGGAGAAGGACAGCTAGACTGAAAGACGACAGAAAGGGATAAAGGGAAAGTTGGAGTGCTGGAGACCTAAAGTTGGGTTTTTCTGAATGGTCTTTTTGGTGGCAGTTTTGAATTTTTTTGTTCAGTTTGGTTTTTGTGTGGTATTTTCACTCTGTATCTGTTGCGTCTTGCTTGATGGTGGTAATAAAGCTCTGCCTTTACTGAGGGAATGATGCAGGACTGCCCGTCAGGAGCAGGGGGCATGGCAGGGCAATGAAAGAAGAAATTAAAAAGTATTGGCACCTCTAAGGAGAGTAATGTCCGTGGCATTCTGGTCTGAGTTCTGGGAAGGGAGTATTTATGATGGACACAGCACTGAGTAGAGTCTGCCTTGTACATTGTGGAAAGAGGTATGGTAACATCTAACCACGTAGTTCCTGAGAAATGCTGTTGGTCCTTTTCTAAATATCAGAAGTTCTTCAGTTTCTGTCCTGCGAACATTTTTTTCTTTAAATAAATGAAAACAGCTCTGGTGGTTGGTTTTTTTGTTTGCTTGTTTTTATTTTGGTTTTGTTATAAGGGTGTATTCTTACTTGCTACCATAAATATTTTATCTTTTCTCTTCGAGATGTTTTCTTGGTGGTCTTCTTTTGAGAGCATTCAGATAATTGATTAAATCATTGGAAGTGAACCTCATTATTTATTATTAGTTTTGTTTTGCCCATTAGATCATACTTCATGCCAAAACTACTGTTCTCAGAGTGATCAGTTTTGTTAACTCAAAAGATTTCACAGCTACTGTGTGAGACATTCTTTGCCTGCTTTGGAAGTAAACACTGATCAGCTATTTCCAGTATCTGTGTAACCATCCAGGTATGTTGCCATTTACAGAGGCAGAACAGAAAACGAATTAATTTCTGTACACCAAAGTGGACAGGACCCAATTAGTGTCTTTCTTGTGCGTAATGGCAGGGGAGGGCATGCCACACAGGCCTGGAGAAGTGAGGAGCTGACTGACGCTGAATGGGAGGCTTTGGAGAGGAGGAAATGTTGCTAACTTGTGTTCAGGAAACTGATTTCTCTCTCTGTTGTAGCTGGGCTTTTAAACTAAGTGTTAATTTAAACAGATCATTGTAACTCGATGTGAGTAAGACGATATAATTGTCAGGCGCATAATATGGTCTTTCATCTCTGTCTTCAACTATTGCGCTTACAAAGATGTGAGAGCTAAAATGTTGAGCTTTAAACGTTAACAACAGTGTCGGTATTTTGGCACATATTCTTCCAATCTTTTGAACAAAATTAGGAAAAGCAATTTTCTTAATAGGTATGTGCAAAGCATGAAACTATTCTAGTTCTCATTTATTGTTTCATCTGTGTAAGCCTTTTTTAACGCTGCTCTTCCACCTCTGCATTGTTCTGAATAGGAGACTTGAAACCTGTGAGGAAAAGCAGGGAGGCAATGCTGAGGAGACTACAGGCATCCTTTCCCTTCCTGCCTTTGACAGCAGATGAGACAGGGAATTTGAGTTACTCTGTGCCTCTCATATTTTTCAGGTGTTCTGAGCCACTTACTTTCCCTGTAGTTTGGAATAAACTTTGCATCATTTTGAATGCTCTAAGCAGGGGCAGGTTAGCCACTACACCATAATGTGAAGCTTTGCAGCTCCAGGACACTCGTGTAAGCTAAATTGCCAGACTAAATGTTATATGTTGGACTCTCCACTGTTGACCTGTATGAGAACAGCCTCCTATGCTGGTCGTATGGCAGCTGTATAATAGCCAGGGTACTCTGGGCAATCCTTCTGACATATATATAATTCTCCTGCAACAGGATGCTCAGCATAGCCCACCCTTGCATAAGGTCTGCTGAAGGAAGAGTACTGGTGCTATTTCTTGTGCTATGGGACATGCAGAAAACAGGTGTGTGTAGTCTAGATTGCAGTTTTAACATGCCACAACAGCAGCCCTCCCTCTTCAAGAAAGAGCCTGCCTTTGCCTGCCTTATAGATTCTGCTTTAAACACTTGTGACAATGTTTTGTAAGCATCCAGATGAGTCAATTATTCAGCCGTTCTCTAAGCTAATCCTTTCTACTTCACATGTGATTTTGACTAAGTGTACTTTGAAACTGCATTTATTTAAGATTGAGGTAACTTGTATGGAGTTGAACCTACCAGAGCAGCTTTGAAACAGCGGGGATTTAATTCAGGATGCTCAAGAATAATCTTCTTTAGTAGCTCTTTCTGTTCCTGAGGTCACTGAGTGCTTTCATTAGAGGTGAACTTAGTTTTGTCTAGGTTTGGCATGTCTAACTGGGTGCCAGCCATGCTGAACTGGCCCTGTGCTGGTCACTGTGTTCCTTGGAGTTGAAGGTAGCAGCACAGGGGTTCTGGAAGTGACTTGGCCTTAGCTACTTTGAGTGATTGCAAGATTATACATGACATGCCTTTCTTCACTTCGAGATGCAGGATGGCTTTCCATGGAACCAATTTATGAGTCTGCAGCATGGCACAGTTAATCTCCACCTGGATACGGCACCCAGAGCTGATGGAAAGGGCTTGTATACTATGTTGAATTCAGACTGTCTATCACAGAGCTCCATCTTCTAGTGGAACTTTCTATTAAATTGTAGTTCTGTGGTCACACTATTAAAATGTTGCCATATAAGATCTAAACTTGAGAAAATTATCTTCATGGTAAACACCAGGGTAAGTAAAATTATTTTCTTATAATTGATACTGAACTGCATCCAAATTAAAATTTTCTCAGACTTTTACCAACAGTGCTAAATAGATGAATTTCAAAGAGCTTATACTATCAGCTAACAGAATCACAGAATGGTCAGGGTTGGAAGGGACCTCTGGAGATCATCTAGTTCAGCCCTCTGCTAAAGCAGGTTCACCTACAGCAGGTTGCACAGGATGATGTCCAGGCAGGTGTTGAATGGCTCCAGAGAAGGAGACTCCACATCCTCTCTGGGCAGCCTGTCCCAGTGCTCTGTCATCTGCAAGGTAAAGAAGTTTTTCCTCATATTCAGATGGAAATTCCTGTGTTGCAGTTTGTGCCCATTGCCCCTTGCCCTGTCACTGGGCACTGCTGAAAAGAGTCTGGTCCCATCCTCTTGCCACCTGCCCTGAAGATATTTATATGTATTGACAATATCCCTTCTCAGCCTTCTCCAGGCTAAACAGGTCCAGCTCTCTCAGTCTTTCCTCATCAGGGAGATGCTCCAGTCTCCTCCTCATCTTCATAGCCCTGAATAGATTCAAAACTGTAAGTTCTTGGATAAAAACAGGAGGCAGATGAACTGTTATGAAATAAAGGTGTTCTCCATCTGTCATCTATGTAAAAACTGTCTGCAACATGTTCCTTGACATACATTGAGCACTTAAGTAGATACTGCTGCCCTTGGTTTGGCATAATGGACATTATGGAATTAATGTTGTTGTTGCAGCAGAAGAATGGTCTCTGTTTCAGCTTCATTCATAATCACTGACAAGAACAATGGTGAAAACAAAAGCAGTTCCATATTTAATTTATAAGTCTTAAATAAGTTTTCCATTTCATAGCAGCCACCTGTTGACTGCTAAGGTCCTTGCTCAACAGATTTTGATATTCAAAACACCTCCTAGGTGATAAAATTACCTCATTAAGAAAAAAAAAGTCAAAAATTATTTTGATCTTGTATTGTGTTCTCTTTACAGTTTTTTTTTTCTTCCAAGTGCTGAACTGTAAGCTTAAAAGATTATACTTATGCATTTTATTAATTTGAAGAGCTCTCATGGATTCCTTGTGCTCCCCTGGGAAAGTTGTTATCGCTTTTGATTTGGTACATGAACACTCTGCCTCTTTCACAATGACTGGACCAAAATGTTTCACAGAAGAACAGATCGGCAGGTTCGAGACCCTCTCTTATTTCTTTTGTAATTTTCTCAAGTTATTACTTGCTGCTTCCTAGAAATGCAAACAAACAGAATTTAAAGGGAATATTCGAAAATTCCATACTGTGTCAGAATGGACTGAAAGGGCCTGTTGCCTCCTAATACAAAATGTAAATGCATTTTATGAATAATACACTTCACTTATTAGTGCCAGCAGGACATAAGTACAATTGAAAGCAAGTAAAACAGCTACTTAAATATCAGGCTGTGGAAGTCTACTGCCTTCGCCTCAAGATCAACCTGTGCAGGCTAGTTAGGGAATAATTAAGGAAAATGATGTTCTTCAGTACATTCTCTGGGATGGCTGTTTTCTGTAACTGTCTACTAATGAACCCCAAGGGAATTCCTACAGAGCAGAGAAACAAAATGTGATCCAATTTGTTCTCAACAATTCTCGCTCCTTTCATAGTAATATACCACATAATTAGCGAACTTGCTGTTCTGGGGTTTCATAACATTTTGACTGGAAAACTCCAAACTGGTTTTACAGTATCCTTGATGAGATTTTAATGTAAGATATTGACAAAATCTTTGGTTTCTGTGAAACGTAGGAGAGTGCCACTTTTGGAGGTGGACTACTGCACTTGTTCTGTGACAAATGATAAATGCTGGCAGTATGAAAATAACACTCCTGTGAATTGCCTCAGTCTCTTGGACAGTCTTGAATACAGCCTTAATAAATACTCAAAGTTATCATGCCGTGCAGGATCACAGGGCAATTAGTCCCAAAATTACATTAAAAGTTCCAAAGTAGTGATGACAAATATTTTAAATTATGAACTTTCTTGAATCCACTGAAACATTCCAGAAAAAAGATCAGAATCTGGGCAATAATGCATAAAATCAGTAGTATTTCAAGCAATTAAATTTATTCAAAGTACATCACTGAAAACTGTTCATTGTCTAAACTGCAAATAGTTTGATAGGACTCATTTCTATACCTGTGTTACATATTTCTCACTGGTATTAGATTCTCAACTTGCAAAGCCACGGTATTTTTGATGCTAAACAATTGAGTGAAAGATAAAACCCCACCCAAGAGTACATGATCAAAATTGTATGCTTGTGCTGATATGCCTTTGAAGTTTAAGCCGGTATAATAAGCATGAGATGAAAAAATAACCTTTTTGGAGCCTTGGGGTTTTTACATTTCATAAAGTTGTAAATTGAAAACTGGCTGCACAGATAACACAGCTGTGGTAAAATAGTAAATAGAGGCATGTTATGTTTTATCTGACACAGTAATCAGAGTAACAAGATAAGTGATCCTCAGGTAAATAACACTTGGACTTTCTCTGTATGAACCGGTAACTAGTGATATTAACATCTGTCACACTTAGGTCCAGCAGCTCTTCCAAGAACTTTGCTTCTTCATTTTTACCCATTTTCAGCTGAAGGCATGATTATTGTGGTCTGGTGTTTGCCAGCTGTCCAATAGCTTCTCCTCAGAACAACTGTGTTAGTTATTTTTGCTTTGTAACTTGCACTGTTTCAGGGTTAACAATGTCATATCAGAGAGACACTGTGAACATGCTTTTCTCTCAAAATTGGCTATTTTATAAATCTACCTCTCTGACAGAATACTCCTTAATTAACATTTTCTAAAGTACATTAAGTGCTGTTTACCATTTTATAGCAATGCTGAGTTTTGCCCTCAGAACAATAACTCACCACAATAGTTACATGTGAAGGTTACAATGAGCTTACCTACAGATTCCAGAATGACTTCTCAGAGATTTCACAGATTTACTTTATGAGGCATAATTTTGTTCTTTCTGTACCATCTTTGATAAACCAAGAACCACAACAGATCTGCTCATGATTGCCATTTTCTTTCCATGTCAAACACCAAATTTATTTAGATGCCGGAACTGCTGTTAGAAGAAAATAAACCTTACTTAAAATCTGGGTTCTGGATACAGCTTCTGTCATAGGGTCTGCACCTGTGCTGCTTGTTTTCATTTTGTTACTGTATGACAAGACTAAAGTTGGTATGTAACTTACCAGATATATTAAATTGCTTATTCAGGCGCTGAGAAGAGAAGTTTCTGTATCTTATGTGGAATATACTTGTCTCGGAGTGGAACAAGCTGCATTGTGGAGACCGCTGCTCAGAAGCATTCTGGTGTCTGCATCAGTTAAACACTTCTAATACCCCAGCCCCAGTGTTTCTCTATTAAGCTGCCTTGCAGAAGCTCAGAAAACTCTGCTTTCAGTTCCCACTATTTGTATCAAAGTCCATGGGAGCCCAGCCCCTGGGACTCCTAAATCAAGATTCCTAAATAAGAAACAAATACTACTCAAGGAGAGGGTCTTGAACAGGGAGAAGTGTCTTGCTCTGGTGTGTAACTGCTTTGTCAGACAGGCACACGAGGATTAAGTGCTTAAGCCCAATCCTTTCTCAGAGCCTGTCTTTTATGTTCCATATCTTTCTTGTGTGAAATGATCAGCTTGTGAGCATCTCTTTTTAGCTACTGTTGCTTTCATGATCTCTGCGGGGAGCTGAGTGGCTAGCTCAGGGCTTCTGGACTTCGTTCGATGATAAGTTGCCAGACAGTTATTTGCTGTAAATCTGGAAAGTGAATAAAACTTCATTTACTTTTCAAGTATAGATTGTATCAAGGAAGTATGGTGGTAATTAAACTAATGGATGGAGGACTGTTTGTTTTTCTTATTATAGTTTTTATCCAGGCATCTGGAATTAGCTAAGACTTGTAATGTAGAATAAGTAAAGATGTTAAACAGTTTGTAGCTGCCTAAACAAAAGTAATCGGTCTGCCTACATTTCAGAATTTTATGTATTAAACCCAGATAACTTTCTGTACATCTGTCTCATGGACAGGAAGTGATTTTCCTGCATAGTTTTCCAGTAAATGCTCTGCTACTAGTGAAATTGTAAAGGTACTTCTGCTGGCAATGTTCCTGTAAACAGCTTCATCTGGGCAGGACATTTTACAGGGGAAAAAAAATACAAAATATTGTGACAATAGGACTTTGGAAAGAAGGAAGTTCTAAGGGTGAGAGAGTTCACCGATGGTAAGAGTGAAATATATCTACAGATAAGAAAGACCAACGTAGCTTAATTGTTCATTGTTATGGTTTTGAGGAGTTTTTTTTTCCAGTATCTATTGTAGGCACCTAGTCTTGGAGGTTAGGTTGTCTTATTTCCCCCTGCTGCAGCAAAGAGAGAGGCTCCCCAAGGCAGCACATGGCAGCAGCAGCCGGACTTACAAGTCCTGAATATGCCTCTGGGAACCCTTCCACTTTCCACTGACAATAAATGAAGACTTACGGAGACAGAGTATATAAATGAATAGCCCAGATTGAATGCTGAGTTGATAGATATCTTCCTCCTTGTCTCAGCTGTGTTGTATACTATTTACTGGAGACTTTTTGTGCCCGAACAGGTAATTCAGTCATCTGTTGACCTTTCCGAGTAGCCAGTTTGCATGCAATTGTTTGATCAAGAGGAGCTGATCAGACTGGTGTGTCTGGAGCTGGGCAGTGCACCTGCTGACTCGGCAAGAACTCTGTCTGGTCTTTTTAATCATAAATGACTTGGCTTGAAGAGGGACTGGAGATTAAAGGTATTATGTTCAAAGGGTAGTGTATGTATTGTAAGAGAAAATGTAAAATAACTATACTTTCCCCTCCCCCCTTACTGAAATCTATTTTAAAAAACTTTTCTTTAATAAGACCTTGCATGTTAAAATGTATACTTTGTAAATTACATAGTATGCATATTTGTAACACATATCACACAGGGTTAGACTAGACTGGGTTTGCATCTTCACATTTATGATTTTCATTCTGATTGTACATTGAAAGAGTTCAATATTTCCTTGCCTTATGAAACTTGCTTTGACATAATTATGGTATCTATGCTCTCCCAGCTTTAACTCAGTATTTAATATATCGTAGTCTTATGCTGAAGGATGGAAATTTCTGGATATTTCCATTAAAAATGAGATGGAATCAGACTTTGGAAGGGTGGAATCATACTTCAGAAATCTCCAATGGTGGAAAAAAATTGTTGATAATAATTCTATATTATTTTCTCACTATTTTTGTGTTGAAATTATGTGGAATTTAAGTATTAGAGTGTTGTTAATTACCTTTTCAGGATGCTTCATTGGTTAAATGTTCAAATTGCTTGATTTCTCTTGTCTTCTGGTCATATGGGCTTTGTAAAAAAGTTTTCCTTTCCTGCACAGAGATACTACTGAAAGAATTTTTCATGAGAAAAAAAAGAGTTTATATTCTGAATAAATTAAAATAAATTTAAAAAAATCATCTTGAATCTCATGAAGCATTCAGATTATTCACATGATATACATGCCTGAACATAATTACAAAAATATATAGCCTTTTATCCTGAAATTATTTCCATAGCTACAGGGAATTCTTTGATTAGTCTAATTACAGTTGTTCAAGTGGCTGTCTAGGCAGATTTTTAAAATCTCCAAGGGTTTCTCACCCTGCTACCTTTTCCAGTTGATGAAAAACTGGAAGAGACTGACTGGAGAGACAGAAGAATCTTGAGAGCTGATAATCTTTAAGAGGAAATTAGAAAGGCGTTGGTTAAGGTTCATGTAAGTGTGGTGATCCTGCCACCTAGTGAGAAATGGACTTTGACCTCTTGGTATCTTCTTTAGCCCTATCAGCTAGATATTTAAATATCCAGCATCAGATATTAAAGCATATACATTTTAGAACATGAACACTTATTATTGGATTTGACAAAGGAAATCAAACTAGATATCTAAATCCAGTCAGTTCTGAGAAGCTTGGTTTAAGAGCAATGGAAGTCTATGTGTAACTGGGGGTTATAGCTGTTGGCTTTTTAGAGTGAAAGGTCAGACCCTCTGTGCTGGTTTAACCCCGGAAAGATGTGCTGGTTTAACCCC
>JAVJGI010000001.1:27899623-27916426 GCA_035590275.1 Ibycter americanus
CTGGCAGGGCCCAAGGAACTGAAAAGTCCTTGATTTAGTATAAACATCACCCAGCAACAACTAAAAATATCAGCACGTTATCAACATTGCTCTCACATCACAGCCAAACACAGCACAGCACCAACTACTAAGAAGAAAATTAGCTCCATCCCAGCTGAAACCACGACACCCTCAAAAGTTTATTTTTCATCAAACTCTACAGTAGTATTAACCTCAGCTAATGCAGGTTTTCAGTTTGTTTTTCCTATGCTAAAAGCTGTTTTCTCTGTACAGATATTTATGTCTTAATTATAATTCTTTTTGACTATTCATGTTTAAGAGGAGGTGGTTCTTAGAGTATTTCCTACCATAAAGAAAATTGAGGCAATATGTGCAAAACTGTCTGATTTCACTATGAGGTGTGGCAGGAAGTCATTGAAATACAGTATAATAGACCATAATAAAATTATTTTCTAATTCTAGCACCAAAAAAGACCAAACTTTTCCCTAATTTTTTAGTCTGTCCTATTTATAGCAAAAGACCTGAAATTGATTTTTTGTGTGTAATAATTGCACAGTATGGCCCAAGACAGGGAGCTTTTGGAGGTCAAAAGAGGGAATTAGGCTCCCAGTTCCCACTGACTTTCAGAGGATCTGCAGGGGAATCACTAACGATCACGTGGCAGTAAAGAACATACCTCACAGTTTGTTGCCTCAGGTTTGTCTGAAGATGCCGATTTCTAAAATGTTCTCTGTCTTCCTGCTGCCTCTGGCCCCTGATGGGCGGAATAGAGCAGGTCTCAGGTGACCTCCTCTGTGCTTGGGGCAGGGTGCTAGGGGCTGTGCAGCCAGAGGACCTCAGTGGTACCTGTGTTTCAGAGAGGTCACTGCGTCGGCTTTTCTAGTTTCCTCTCTTCCTGAAAGTACACTTCTGCAATTCAAACACTTCTGAAGGAGAAAGTCTTAATAGGATCTTTTAATTTGCTCAGATTTCTTCTACTGTTTTCTTCCGGATTTAGTAAACAATGCTAGAAATTAACTAAACTTTCTTGTTGTATGTATTGGTTGCATGACGGCAGGATCTCCTTCCTTATACCTCTGCAATTTTAGGACCCCAGCCTGCCTCAGTTTCTCTGGCAGTTTTTGGTGTACAGTGGAGATAAACTTCAATGTATTGAGATGCTTTGTAGATACCAATGCTCAAGCTAGCATGTGACTAAGGAACAAGTGTACTGACAGATGGACCCATTAACCTTTCAGAAAAATTTTCAGATATTATTGTCATCTGCACTTTGCTTGACGGAGGGGACAAACTGTTGAAAAAAAGCCATGCTAAGTTCTGCATTTTTCTAGCTGTGATAAAACCAATTAAAAAATATTGTAATAAAAATGATCTGAATCATGTCTTTTAGAAGAAAAGTCTAAGGATTTGCAGAAAAATATTTACAGGCAGTGAAATGAAAGTGAATTACAAGGGTATTGAGAAAATACATACCAATAACAGAAGGGGTATTGCCCTGGCTACTTACACAGTTTAAAACCTTTTCAAGTATGCTGTCACAATGCCTTTTTGCTGTGAGGTTTTACTTAGCACTTCTTTAGCATAATGCTAAAGACCCATCAGTGTGTCAGAATAGTGTTACAATTTCAACCAGAGAACATATAAAGAACAAAGCTGTGTGTTTCCAGGTCTTGAATAGTACACATTCTATCTTTACTTGGAAATACTGTATTGAAGAATTTAATTTTCCAGCATAACTGAAATAATTGTCACAGGATGTAAGATGTATTGTGATTCTCTTGGTAGGATTATTTCTCATGAAGAATCGGATCTGAGAACATGAGTTCATCTCACAAAAAGAACATGGATTATGTATTGGAAGTAACTTTTCAGGTACCAAACTTGATCAAACCAGAAGCAGTATACTTCACAGAGGATGCTCTGCATCACGTTAGCTTTACAATCACCAGAACAACTTGATGTTTCTTGGTTTCCTATGGAGCAGTTGATTTACAAATTTGCATACTTTGGAAGTTTATTCATGGTTTCCTGATATAGTCTGAAATAAACTTTTCCAAGCTCTATATAGATTCCCTGTACTTCTGCTGTAGGAGTGAAACAAGTGTTATCACATAGGAGGAGTTTACCTTACTCTGAATGAAACTGTTTTAAGAGATTAGGATTAGAACATGAGCCAGGTTCAAAACTATTGGGAAAACTGTACCTGTTAGCAAGCTAATGTTTTCTTTTAGCCTAGTGTAAACAATGTTTGCAGTAATTAAAAATATATTCTATATTCACACAGGAAATTACTGCTACCCGATATCAAACAGAAAATGGAAGATATTAATTTGCACAGAAGTTCTGTTAAAGGTAGCACAGATTTAAAAAAACACAAAACCCCACATATGGGCTCTGGGGACACAGTAGTCCGACAGCTTGCATGCTTTCTGATGTTCTCCTTGATATGAGTAGGTGTTCCTCTTTGTTATGGAAGCAGGTGCATGCTGTCAATTATTCTTGTCTGTACTTCCCCAAGGGATGCTTGCTGTCTTATTGAGACTAATTGATGGGTTGCTGAAAGCAACTGCAGGGCTTCAAAATCATGGGCTGAGATAGTTAAACTTCTGTTTTCTAGACATTGTCGTCCATCCACATGACTTCTTACATACCTGTGAACTCCATGTTCTGTACAAAATATGGCTTTGTACAGAAACATCTTGAAGTGGCTCTCCTGTCATTCTGACTTTCTGAAGGAATGGGAGGAAATTCAACAGAACGAACATCCTTTATGGTGTCAGTGTTCTCCTTTAAAAATTTCCCTGGAAGTTACTGAAGGTGACTTTGCTTTTGAATGTATAGTTTCTCACTAAATAATAAAGTTTGTGTGAGTAAACTCTAAATGGGATTAACACTTAATAAAGTGCTAAAAAAAAAAAAAAAAAGGAATTTATTTTCATTAATCTGAAAGCTCTCTGAACTTCAGAAAGAATAAGTTTTTTCTTTATTTTTCTTCTCTGAAAGGTACTCACATAAATATTTCTTTAAAGGTATAATTTTAAAAATAAGTTTTTTCAACTTTGTCCACCTAACACACATGCGCAGTTGTTCCTAGTGCTAGGGAGTTTCTGCCCATGAGGTTAACAGCAAAATTCTGAGTCTGTGGGTTTCTGTTGATGTACTATCCTACTATGTAGCACGTATATATCTGACTAATTTATTTTTCCCATGTTTAAGATTCAAGATTCGTGTTCATACAGAAAAAAGAAATTTAAGGGCAGTTTTCTTCTTTTACCTGGTAAGCGAGGTGATAGGAATTACTGTAAGTAATACAGACAAAAACACTCTATGCCATACTGTCCTTGAATCCAGCTAAAATGTAAGCAGGATGAAATACTCACTCAGTATCACTCTCCTTTCCTGTCCTTTGCTATTAAAGGAGTCTAGACAATTATCAGAGTAGACTTAGTCACTTTAGTTTCTTTTAGATGGTTGGTTCTCACTTAGGAGAATTGAAACTTTCTGTAAGTGTTGACATTTTTATTTTCTCTAGATATTTAGGACTTTCTTAAGTGCATTATGGATTTTATTTAATGATTTTGTTAGACACAGCAAAAGGTTGCCAAGAATGGTTGTGAAATCTCTGTTCCTGGAGATGTTAAAAACTCAACAGAAGGCCCTGAGAAGCTGCTGGAGTTGCTGCTGTTTGAGCAGGAGGTTGGACTGGTTGATCTCCAGAGAGATCATTAAATTACACTGTGATTCTATTAGCCAAGCAGAATCCATTCCCCGTGGTATTTGTACTATATGTTAACAACATTTTATCCGGTATTTTCCTATATAGAAGTAGCAATAACTTCTGATAACTATAGGACTATAGGCTCCGGGGAGACCTTATCAATCTCTACAGCTTCCTGAAAGAAGGTTATAGGGAGGCAGGTATCAGTCTTTTCTCCCAAGTAACAAGTGATAGGACAAGAGGAAATGGCCTCAAGTTGCACCAGTGGAGGTTTAGATTGGATATTAGGAAAAATTTCTTCACCAAAAGGGATATGAAGCATTGAAACAGGCTGTCCAGGGAAGTGGTTGAGTAGTGGAAGTGTAGATGAGGCACTTGGGGACATGGCTTAGTGGTGGACTTGGCAGTGTTGGGTTTACGATTGGACTCTACGATCTTAAAGGTCCTTTCCAACTTCAGTGATTCTATGACTTAGAAAAGAAACTTAAATACATGAAAAGAGTGGAAATGATTCTCAGTGTCATCTGGTATTGAAAGGTTTTAATATTTTTTTTTATTTTCTTGGGTTTGTTTCATTAAACTAGAAACAAACAAAGAGAGTATTACCATAGCTCTAGTGTCATTGGAAAGAGGTGAGTGCGTTACTGTTTTGAACTTAGGCTCATCATACTGGACTCTGATAAGATAACAGATGTGCAGCCACCCAGGAAATTACCATTTTCAATAAGAAGCAGAGCAGTAAAATGGATTTTCATGCATGGAAAAATAATGTAATAAACTGAGAAAGGCCCTAGTTTGATAAATGATGTGGTCGTAGAAGGGAAAAAAAACAATTTGTTTAAATTTCTGAACCTTGAATAGACCTATAAAACAGGAACTCTTCCTACTGCCATTAATAAAATAACAAGCTGAGGCTTACCAGGTAAATACATTTACAAGTCTGAAGCTCCACGTTTTTTATGAATTTCCCTATCGACAATTCTATCTTTTAGTGTCAAGTACTGAAAATAGTTAGGAAATATTAGGTGTGCTTATTTATTTATTTATTTTTATAGTACAGCGCTCTTTCTCAGGAGACTCAAAATGGTAGGAAGAAGGAAATAGTTTTCATTCCTTTATAAATCTTTCTATTCCGTAATTTCTTACTGAAGTAAATGAAACACTCTTCACTGAAGTCCAAGGATGCTATACAGACCTTGAAAGGAATCAGGAGAATTGTAAATTAGAAGTGGTCTAAGTCTGAACAAAGAAAACATCAGAAAAACTTTTCATTCAACCTAAAATTTATTTTATATGCTTTAAAATTAATTTAAAGGCACAAATGATTATTCAGAGAAGGATGCGAGTTAGAATCCTATTAGAATAAAATAAAATATTCTATATTAGGATATAATAATTAGAGTAATATTAAAAATAATTAGAACAATTATGATTCTTGAGTATCTTATATGTAATAGAAGATAATAGATAATATATTCATGATCATTATTTTATACCTAGGAAACTGGTTTCTAGCTTACTTGTGGCTTATACTATCACTTTTGCTATGGCAGTTCCCTGTTCTTTCTTTGGTCCCTTGCCAAATTCTGTTGTAAAAATGCTTGTGATTGTATGTAGCTTCCTCTTAAGCCTTGAGTTTCCACTGACTCCTAAATAAATAAATCTTTTTTTTTCTTACTTGCTTTAAGAATCCACAAAGCACCCCTCACTTGCTTCTCAGCTCTGCCATTATCTTTTGTCCCAAGACTTCTTTACATACATCCAAGAGGATCTTTTTTCCCTATGTCAGTCTCAGAACTCACATGCATTTTTGTCCTTAGTCATGGGTCTGCTTTCTTGGTTGTCTTTTCCTACACTTCCTTTTGAAAGACAACAAAAGGTTTACAAAGAAAGAGCATTCAATATAAACTTTAAAAAATGCTTTAAAATCTGCTTCCTGAATCTAACATTTTATTTTGAATCCTCCTTGCTGAAATTTTCTCTTGTTTATTTAAGTCCGATCATTACATTGACAGTGTATGGAATCCCATCCTTTCCTGTACCACAGTGCCACATACAGTGACGTTTCTGCGCTGGTGGATGCTGGCAATCATATTAACCATTTGTAAGTGGCTGCACTTTTAAAACGACATGTTTCAATGCCGTGGCAAGACAGCCCACAGTTTTAGGGTTGCTATCTGACCTAACATAAGAGCAGTCATCCATGCTTTTGCTTTGGGCAAGGAAGCTTAGGTAATCAAAACATGGGTGGTTACTTTCATATCAAAATAAACAGTAGAACACTTTAAATTGCTGTCATAAGTGTAAAAATTAAAGTCTGAAAGTACTAATGGCTACTTTCACACAACTAAGATCTGTTGCTATCTCTGTGATAGAGCTGCTTCTGCTTGTGGGGCAAATAAAAGGATTTGAAAAATTCAGATTTGATGTAGATAGACTGAAGTCAGATATAAGTAGGGTTCTGAAAGTCTAACTTAAACTAGATTTATACCTTATATCATTTTAAGCTCTTGACTGGTTTTCAATACCATTTCAATGCTGTGGTTTGCACTTTGAATTGCATTAACTGTTCCAGCTCACACTTTGTCTCAGTTTATTTGGTCTCATATAGTGTTCTGTCCATAGCATTGTGTTAGGATCTAATACTGAGCGCCATCACTGAATAGCCAGAATGCCATAAACTTTAGCTTATGGCTCATCACTAAAATATAGCTATTTATATTTTACCTGCAAAATATCTGGCATGATAACTCTTATTCATTTTCAGTTTGGAATCAATTGAACATATATGACATTCTTATGCCCATTAGAAAGAAAGAAAGAAAAAAAAAAGCTGATTGGGTTATTGTGCTATTTCAAGCTTTTGTGAGATATTTGTTTTTTTATGGACAAATCCTGGCCTTTCTTTTTCTTGAGGAAACATAGACTAAGTAGCAGATGCTTACAGAGAATAATGTCTGTAAGGGAAATTTCCTGTGGAGGCACCTAGCTTGGACCTTGCCCTGGCCTTAAGATTTTACCTCACTGCCTAGCAACTTTCTTTTTCAACACATCCACCCTTCCAGAACCAAACATTGGTAAATTATGTATTCCAGCATCTTGTTTCCTCTTTCATTTTTAAACTGTGAATAAAACAAGGACAGATGTAATCCTTGTGATGCAATGGGGTGAGAGCTCCTGACCAGTCCTTTAGGCTTGTTATGTTTGCATAGCCTAGACAGCAACCCTGTGGCCACCTTGGGCATGCTCAACAATTTCCAAGCATGCTGTAATGTATTTCATTATCATTGATGAGGACAGTATAGAAAAAGAACTGAATTTCAAGCATGGATGTATTTGCCAGAGACACTAGATGATCTAAAAATGGGTTGAATTTACTTTCAGTGGTGACCTTGGTTAATTAGGTCTTTTTGGGAAAGGTTTGCCAATAACGTATGTCAGGTGTACAGCAACAGGTGTCTTTTGGACAGTGCTGAGTGAGATGTCTGAAGCATTTCTCATCAGATGGAAAATGGGTTTCTTGTACCGTACTGTGTTCTGATCACGGTTTATTCCAGGGTCAGCTATTTTCTAAATTTCTCAAACCTATTCCCAGCATACTGCACAACTTGCATTAACTATCACCATGAGTTAGGTCACAATTATTATTTATTATTGATATACTGACAAAAATGTGCTAGCTGCTTCACAGTTTGTAAAACAGGGTTTCTGCTTCAGGGATTTTATAGTCTGCGCTATAGTTGGCTTTTTGCAGAGGAGTCAGGAAAGGCACTGAAAATTTTTTCTCACCTTGCTTCTAAACAGACAAGGTACAATATCACTTGGTTGTTTGGTGAGTAACCCAACACACGTTGTCTGATACTAGCCCTCACAACTAATGGTAGGGTGATTGCTTGGGAGGTGGTATGATCCCAATAAGTGCAAGATGGCAGAACCAGACTCTGCATTCTAGTCACTGAGCTGACCTACGCTGTGGCTCCCAGCCAAGCAGGGGACAGTACACTAAGAAAAATCTGTTAAACATCACAAAGGAAACAGGATAAGTAATTCCTCTTAAAACCCCTTGCATTGCTGTTTTAGCATCTTACAATAAATTCCCGAATTAGCTGAGTCATGCAGGCAATCAATTATGCTGAGTGTATTTATTAGCAGCTGCCACACCTAAATTGATCACTCTGATGCCTTTGCAGTCATTTAAAACCAAGTATTAAAGCAAAATGCATTAAAACCATCTATCATACTGCTTAATCAATCACACTTTAGAGCTGTCTATGGGATACCAATTCGTGCATTCGGGGCACCACTAAAAATTAATTGCAAGATAGAGCACAAGTTTTATGAATGTAGCATTTGATGTGTTTGCCAAAGTCATAACTGTAATGGAAGTCAGAAGCCTAGACATTGCTTTAAAAACTTGATCTTTATTTACTTTAACTTAATTTGAATGAAACATTGAATGACCTAATGAGTACTGCATACTCCAAAAATGGAAAAGAAATTAAACATAATTTATCTCCCATAAATTGTTCAGCAATTTGCAGAATTTAGAACTATGGCTAGAGGGAGAAAAAGACTAATAAACTTTAGTAATAAAAAATACCAAAACTAATGCAAAGAAAAGCTAATTAATTTAAACTCAAAAAAAGGTACACATAACTTTTCAAAAAATGGCTCAGAGAAAAACAGATATCTTAACAATTATTAATTACATGAGCCCTATTCATAGGTATTGAAGAAAAAATCTTACCCGTTGTAAACAGGTTATTCATTAAACTTAACCACAGAAAAAAAGAGAAAAAAAAGTACTAGCATGAAATATAAATGCATAGTGCAGCACAGCAGTCATGAATGAATCACTGACAGAGAGCAATCTATGTGTGATAAAATTAAGAAATGTCATACAAGCATTTAACTTGAAACAAATAAGGAAGACATTATATTGGATAATTTAAATTCAGCAATTCTCTGTTGAAAATCCTTATGAGAGAACGTCTGTGCTGTATCCTGTCTCAGAAAATCAACATTTATAAAAGACAGAATCTAAATTTGTGTGTCTCTAAAAATGTTATCTTATTTCTGATAACATGAATGTTTACAAAGAGGAATTTTGAACTTAGATAAAAATCAACTTAATGGATATTAGATTTTCAAAGAATTTTGTTTGTCACCATTTGTAACTTTGTGTCATTCTATTTGCTTTATTTTTGTATTTGTTAATTTTTGTATTAAAAAACCCCCAAACCTCTGTTTTCACGGTTATCACTTGTTCTGTTCATCAGTCCTAAATGGGTCAGAGCTAAATACTTTTTATGCAGTTCTACTGAAAATACTGTTTTTGATATAAATATGTGCACAAAAAGAATCACCTAAGTGTAGAACATACTCTAGAATGCAGTCAGTTACTTGTGTGGTCGGACTGTCTGTTTTTTGGTCATCATCAAACAAACATCTTGCTGTTTACATGAAGTGAAATCATTGGTTAATTTGGTCTTTCTGTAGCACCTTGAAGAGGGGGAGCTTTGCAAATAAAAACAAAGTTTTAAAGGAATTTTTTTACATGAATAAACTTGTTTAAATGGACTTTTCTTAGACCTGTGCTACAAAGACACCGTGCGTGCCTTCCTCAAAGTCACTTTTGCAGACACTTCAGATAGACTCTCCATCCATGTCTTACAGCGTGTCAGCAGCCATGTTGCCATGGTGATTGGGTATTGCTTAGTGCTTAAAAGACAATCACGTTAAGTGCTCTAAAATCCATTGGATTTTATTGGAAGTGCTCTAAAACATACGATAAAGACATAGAGGTGAAAGATTACAGGCGTGATACATGGGCACCTGCTCTTTCTTTGTCCGGTTTATTCCAGGGAGCAAGAGGCAACAGAGGAAGGTTGAGCACCGAGATGTTTCAACGGTGACGGTGATGTTACTACTGCTGTGTGAAAGGTCTCGTGGGCACGCCCACAGCTCTGCCCTTCATGTCCAAAAGGAAAGGGGGGTTCACTGCCTTTCACTTGCCTTCCCACATGTGCTGCTTTGGGGTGATTTATCAGCATCAGTTCTGGGCAGGGGGATCCCAGGCAAGCGGCGTTGAACCTGTTTCTTTACGCACCCTGTGCAATTACCGTGTTTCAGGCTAGGAAAAAAAAAACACCTTAAAATTTTTATATGTCTGGTGAGTCAGTCTTTCTGTTGATACCAGGGATCAATTCAAACCCTGGTGGTGCGCGTATCTTGACAGCTAGCCTACGTTGTGTGCAGATTGCTGGGTGATATCTGGCAGTATCTCTAACTATAACATCTAGCTGGTGTTTCACACAGGCTGTGTGCTTTCACTTTTGAAGTAGAGGCTGATTTTTTTCCTCTACTTAATTTCAAATGGCATCATAATAGTAATGAGGTGTTGCAAGAATCACAACAGATCCTTCCAATAAATGTTGTCACTTGATTTGGTGCTGTTTCTGTCCCCAAATCTGTTAGTTTGATCCATACCTGTATTAGCTCTGAGAACGTGTGCTAGCTTTATATGCTTGACTTCAGATATAATCAACATTTATTGTCCTTAATCTCTTTTGAAGAGTGCCCTAATTTTATTTTGAACTCCTCGTAAGAAAGCACCTTACATAAACCCTCAGCAACAAATGATAAGAATATGGGTAGGTCCATCTTATTTGAACTCTACCTTGTCTGTCATGATCTTTTTATGGTGTTAAAAGGGTGAGTGAAAGCATTTTGCCCTGAAGTGCCTTTTGCTATGCTACCATCGTGTAGCATAGAGCATTGTTAGGGAATGGCACTTTAAACTAATGAACTGTAGGTGAGGTGTTACGCTTGTTTAAATGTTTGTCAAATTTTGTGAAATAAATTGGTGATTAATACCAGCTCAGCTTTCTACTCAGTTAGGAGGTTGAATTTGATACCTTTTTCACAGCCTTCATATCCTACCTATTCCTCATTTTTTGTTACACAAGAATCTTTTCTCTACCACATCTGAACTTCTCTGTGTGTTCACACACAACTTTCAGCAATCTTATATCCAATCAATATTTCAGATAAAGATTGATGGAAATGCACACTGGAGAGCAGTTTCATTTTTGTGCTCTAACTAGAAACACGTTTGAACTGGCTCATGTCAATTTGTTCCACCTGAGCCCAGGCACAGTGCAACAAACATAGTTAAAAGGGTGAACTATTTAAGTTAAAAACACCCATGAAATACAGGACACCTCGTCTTAAAAGTGGAAATAATGATTTTGCTGGCGAGGAAATTGGTTCCTGAAGGCAGGTCTGTTGTTTCTTTCCACAGTTTTGTTTTGGTTTTTTGTTTGGTTTTTTTTGTTTGCTTGTTTGTGGGGTTGGTTTGGGGTTTTTTTGTTGGGTTTTTTTTTTTGTTTGTTTGTTTGGTTTTTTAGTATGTGGGACATTGTATTAAGTAAAATGGTAAAAGTGAAATTCAAATTTCAAAAGTTCTACCGACCAGTTATCCTACTTTGCATCTTCTTCAAGTGAAAATGAGCTGTTGGTTTTCTTTCTGCACTGTAAAGCTTAGGAAGTGATAAGCCAAGAAAAGGTGTAAGCAGATCATGTAAGTTCAGGAAAAACATGCTCGTGGTGGAATTGAGCTTAAATGGATGTTTAAATCCATACATGTCCTTACTTCTCTAGTGAATGCTACATAGTTTCACAAGCTCCTGTGCCACCCACTATACGAGCGATAAAGAAATTGTATGTTTATAACTGGACAAAAAAATAATTATTTAAAATTTAAGGGAAGTGTATTTTATTTAAGGGAAGTACAGAGTCCTGCACATGTGAAGGAACAACCCCCATGTACCAGAACAGGCAAGGGGCCAAGTGGCTAGGAAGCATCTTTGCAAAAAAGGTTACCGTGGTCCTAGAAGTTGAACACGAGTGATTAATGTACCCTTATGGCAAGGAAGGCATCTTGGGCTACATTAGGAGGGGAGTTGTCAGCAGGTCAAGAGAGGTGACCATCCACCTCTACTCAGCACTGGTGTACTGCATCCAGTTCTGGGCTCTACAGTACAAGAGAGACAGACATACTGGGGAGAGTGTCCAGCAGAGGGCCACAAAGATGATGAAAGGCCTGGAACATCTCTCATATGAGGAAAGGCTGAGAGAAGAGAGCCTTGAAAAAAGAAGGCTCTGGGGATATCTTGTCAATATCTACAAATATCCAAAGGAAGGGTGCAAAGTGGATGGAATGAGGCTTTTTTCAAGTGGTGCCCAGTGACAAGAACAGACATAATGGGCACAAACTGAAACACAGGAGGTTCCCTCTGAATGTCAGGAAACACTTTTTCACTGTGAGGTTGACTAAGCACTGGCACAAGTTGCCCAGGGAGTTTGTGGAGTGTCCTTCCTTGAAGACATTCAAGACTTGTGTGGACATGGTCCTGGGCAACTGGCTCTAGGTGGCCCTTCTTGAGCAGGAACATTGGATCGGATGACCTCCAGGGTTGCCTTCTAACCCTCAACCATTCTGCAATTTCATGATTCTGTGAAAATAATTGTAAAAATTAATGGTAAAAGAAAAGAGAAAATATCCATCAGCAGCAATGTACCTAGATTGGTCGTAGTTCTTTTTCTTGCTAATTTTTTGTTTCTAATTTCCATAAGCAAGAAAAATATTTTATGTTTCGGGTTCTGGTGGAGACTTCAAGTTATTCATGTTTCTAGAAGGCAAAATAAAGTTACATTCAGACATTTTGTTGGTATATTCTCAACACATGGTCATTAGGAGTGTAGCCATCTAAGGCTGCTTCTGAAGGTGCTCATTAAGGTGTTATTTTGCTCTACATAAAATAGAAAACAGGATCACCACAGTGCCCTTTGAACACTTATGATAGCAAATTTTGGTGGTTCTCCCTGTACTTAAAATGCATCACCACAGCTGCCACAGCACTCTAAGACTTGTATGAATTTTCTGGAAGAGCTGACTGAGCTACTCCTCTAAGTTTGGAAAAAAGAACAGTGTGTATCTGGAATCAAGTTTGAGAATTTATTTTGATGAAAAATACCCACATACAGAGTGGATTTTCTGTCACTAACCATTGAGCAGTTGGTAATCTTGATTACTGTAGCATAATTTAATACGTTTCTTAAGGGCAAAAATGACCTCTCTTCTGCTTTCTTGAGCAAGCTGCCATTTTAATTGCCTCATTCAGCCCTCCAACTTTTTTCTTGCTTAATCTGTGTCCATGATTTTAATCAACCATCTGTCACCAGTGGTGCTTTACCCTGTGTTGTAGCTCTGAACTTTATTGCTACTGGAGGAGACAAGACCAAAAAAAGTGTCAGAAGTAAAATGATTAAATGAAATAGCAGTGAAATGAATAAACACATACAGTTCTGCAGAATACCCGAATAGGTTCATTTTCTAGAAATTATAGTTGTTTATTGAGGATTTAACTTACCTGCTGAAATTCTTCATAATCAACATTCATTTCTGCTTTTGCTAAACGCTAAGGAAGACATAATGGAGGTAGAGAATTCTGTTGTAAGTGGGTGGGGATTTGCGTCATCAGGATGATATCCTTTAGAATCCAGCATCTGAGAACATTTTAGAAGATTCAGAGCCAGAGTGTGTTTGTACTTAGTAGTGCACTTAGACCAATGAAAGTAAGTATTTTCAAAGGCCTGCTAAGAGTGGCACTCAACATCTCACACTTTTTAGTTTATACAGGGGAAGCTTTAGTATATAATGTGCTATTGTGTGCTGTAACTTCTGGCAAGCGCTGACGCTAGCTATAAGGGTTATTGCTGCATCCAGTCATGCTCTAATTACAGCACAAGTCTTAGTGCTTCCAGGCACTACTGTTTTCTAAGCTTAAAAATGTATTTTGTCATGTGAACAAGAGAATGATGTAATATAGAAATCCATACTCTATGGAATAGTATCTGATAAGGTTAGTCTAACTGTTGATGGGATGCTAGAGGATCAGATTCAAAAAGGGTTTTTTGTCAACGGACAAATCCAAAGAGGAAAACATAAAAAAGCATTTTGTCTTTATTGCTTTATTTCTTTTTCAGATATGCACTTTGAAGCTTCTTAAAATGTACAAAGACAAAATAGCATAAATACAGACCATTTGTTCCTCTTTCAACAATCCAGACACTCAAGTGCTGTGGTGACAGTCCCACTTGCTGATTGAGTAAATGTTTACTATGGATGTTAAAAAACACAACTGGAAAAGTCTAAACATCATCACTGGTAGATGCATATATGAGACTTAAGTCCAGACTTAACAGGACTACTACCAAACAACACAAAAGGCTTCTGTTGAACTAAAGAAAGAAATGATTGTTTCATTTTTGAAAAAATAAAGCTGCAAATTATTTTTTTTAGCTAGTTGAAGTCAAAGAATTGTGATAATAGTGATAATACAAGTGGTTTGATCTGGAGGTATGATGGTTGGTTACAGTAGCACAGGATTAAAATTACTTTGATATATGCAATAATGAGGTTTATGTAATTGATATGTGTTACATGAATTAAAAGATACTTTTTTGATTTAGGGTTAAGGACAGATTCATCAGCTTAAATTCTCCAGGTCTGAGGCGACTGATCAATGTAATTAATCTGTGTGATGATTGCCTCAGAGGATAGAGCCTGAAAATGTTCCTGGACCCACCAGGTAAAGTTAATGAAGAGTATCTGGGAAATAGCCAACTGCAGAATCAGTAAATTCTGCAGGAGCTCTGAAACCACAGAATAGCTCAGAGCAGAGCATTGAACATCTGCCAAGTGATGGAATGATACTAGAGAAGACCTAACTAATTACTAAAGCCTCCATCCTTCCCATATGGAGATTTAACTCTGTGTGTGCACAGGCTGAACATTATTAATCAGGAATTGAACGAGGATGCCTATGACTCCTAGGCAACATTTCTATGAGGTGAGCCAAACAGTTTCCTTTTGGCTAGACAAAGAGTAATGGTGCTGTACAGTGACTCAGGGTTGTTTTTGTCTATTCTACATATGCTGAATTAAGAAACAAATGAGAAAATGCAGACTTGTAAATCATAATTTTTGTAGCTGTAAATATATATACTTTTCATTGCAACACATAGAGACTTTACAACTGCTTTCAAAAACAGAATAAGTTTTTGGAGTGGCAAGTGGTTCCAAGTGGCTCCTCCATCAATGATCATTCTAGCATCTGTATTCAAACCTGTGACCCTCAGGATCACCCTCACCAGTCAGTTGGTAGCTAGTCTGCAGGTGCTGTTTCAGTGTACTGTTCCTTAGTAAATGAGGTGGAATTTTTTCTCGACATGTCAAGAAACAACTCCATTTTGATAGGGTAAAACATCTGCTTCACACCTAACCTATCCTGGGATCCAAACCAAAACATTTTCTGCATAGGGCCCAGGGTCCCACTGCATAGAGCTACTGGAGGGAGGGTATCTTACTTCTCTTACTTCTTACCAAGCGGTTCAGATGGAGGTATAGAAGACTAAATTCCTTTCCCTGAGGGGGACTTGGACACATACCTTTCATCTTTCAGGTGTTATTTACTATCAAATGCTGAAACATTCATCAAGTCAAGGAGAAAGAATAAGGCAAAGTGCTGAGAATATCCACCTGATTAAAAAAAGCTTAAGCTTCAGGCCTTGAAAATTATTTCCATTATTTATGTATTTTTTGTAATTGATATTAGCAAACCATTAATTAAAATAGAAATCATTATTTGAAGAGGGACTGACAATCATGACTCATCCATCTTCAAATCTTTTTTCCGTTTTTTAATAAGACGCTTTGACAAGCCCCCTTAGACTAGCCTCAGGCTTGTTGATTAGAGCAGTCCCCATCAAGATGAGAAATATCAGAATCCAGAAAGCATGAAGAGAATTATGATTATTTCTACAAATGTTACAGGTACCACAAAACACTAATTCACATATTGTCCGTATAACAGCTTCTAACGGTGCTGTATATTTCACAGTTTTGCAGAAGTCTTCTTAAATTAAGCTTTCCAGTGATACAAAAATAGGTGGACATAACAAAAGAATACTAGGAGAGAAAATATTGGACTCTCAATCTTCCATATCAAGAAAACTGTGTGTTATAATTTGAAAACTTAGGTTTTTCCCATTTTCCCAATTTCAGTTGTTGAACTTTCAAAAGTAGAATGGCTGTTGTTGCCAAAGGATAAAACTGGAAGATAAAGGTGGTACTTTAGATCTCTGTTTTCCACAGGAAGAACGAATACAAATTCTACATCTCACTAATGGATTTCCTTTTAAGTGCTCAGTCAGAACAATGTGAACGTTCTGTTTTGATACACTGGTAATAAAAAAGACAAAAATAAAATTGAAGAACAAAATAACATTTCTGGATCAAAGGTAAAAAAAATAAAAGCGGGGTCTAAAAGCTCAACATCATACAAGCCAATGAAAGATGTAATTACGCACAGAGTGAAAGATTGCATTAATGAAACCTTATATTGTAAATTACAGAGTACCATTTCTCACACTGACATTGTACTTTCTGAGTATAGTACTTTCTGTCTGACTAAGATAAACTTTTGAATTTGTTGAGGGAAGTCTTTGAATTGGATGATGAAGTCTGATCTTTAAAAGTAGCTTGTGAGTGCCTAGTCTTTTTTGGTATCCTGTGGAGGAACATATTTTTACTTTTGGGTCATTTATTTAGTTCTGCTCATAGTTTGTCAGGTAATACTTTTACCTCACACCTTATAAGTCTTTATAAAATTATTTATAAAATGGAATTCCCTATTTTCCTCTTGAACTCTTTCTCATGCCTTATTCCAGGATAGGCAACATCAGAAGCCTTTCTCATTCACTTGAGTCTGTGACTTGTGCTCCAGATGTCCGATGTCCATCTTCTCTACTTCTGTGCTGTTCAAACCATATCTAAATTTGTTTTACTTGCTTCTGCTGATCACTTTGTTCTTGCCACCATGATTGTTGCTGTCCTGGTTTCAGCTGGGATAGAGTTAATTTTCTTCTTAGTAGCTAGTACAGTGTTTTGGCTCTGATGTGAGAACAATGTTGATAGCACACTGATGGTTTTAGTTGTTGCTGGGTGATATTTATACTA